>OY748306.1:1919389-2318550 GCA_963556515.1 Nudaria mundana
ATCTCGAAATCAAGACGCTTCGCTTGCTTGATCCAAAATAACCTGATATAATTCGCTGAATAAGTAGACCCACAGAAGTTACTGGACTGGCTAAACTTGGTTATGTTAAGTTTAGGCATTTACAACTGCACCCTGTTATATAAAACTCCCGGAAGAACCATAATAACTACCCAAATACGAAATAAGGGATATTGTTATAGCATCTATAGCTAAAAATATTGGTCGTTGTTCTCTGAAATTCTCCAAAGATTTATCTAAGGAATAAAAGACAAAAGAAATTAACTATTCCTCTCATTTAATGCGAAAAATCTGACCAGATTCTTTTTGTTCAATGTCATACACATCTTCAAACAATTTCCTTATAAGGAAGAAATCTCTCTGGCAAGTTGTAAACAGCAATGTACAGCGAACAATTATTTTCAATCGTGTCTAGGTGTAAACTACCCTGTTTCCTTACGTTGTATTTACGAATACACCTGCAGCCCCCACTTACCACTTTATTGTTTAATGTATCTTAACGCCATTTTATTGGGCCATCAGCTGACACGTTCATTTTGCTTATACGTAGGTCACACTATAAGTTTTGCGTAACTCAAAAAAACAACATGTTAAAACCAAAATATTATGTTTATTGCTTTTCAAAATACTCTCCTTTACATTTTAAACATTTTTTCATGCGATCGACCCATTTTTTAAAATAGGAGGACCACAGATCTGAAGGCATGTTTTCTACGTGCTGATTGAACGCTATCACTGCCTCTTCGGAGTTGGTAAAAGTGAAACCTCTCACCAAATCTTTGATTTTGGGGAAAATACAGAAATCACAGGGTGCTAGGTTGGGGCTATGCACAGGATGAGTGACGAGTTGTACTTTTTCGGAAACTAAAAATTACTTTGTTTTGTTGGCCGTGTGTGAAGAAGCGTTGTCATGATGTAGGAGAACGCGGCTTTTGGGTCGTCTTTCGCGAACTTTTTCTAACACCCTGGGTAAACAAATGGTAGAATACTACTCGGCATAACACTCTTTTGATCTTCAAGTGGAATTGTACAGATGGGACCCGAAGCTGAGAAAAAAAACGCGATCATTTTTTTACCAACGTTTCTCGCCTGCTTCACTTTTGTTGGCTTGTTCTCATTTTAACACCCATTCACAAGATTGCTGTTTTCTTTCGGGTTCAAAACAATAAATCCACGTTTCGTCTCCTGTGACAATATCATAAACAGCATTAGAATGTCCGTGGTCGTACTTCAGTAGCATCTGTGAGCACCATTCCACGCGAATCCGCTTCTGCTCCGCTGTCAGTTTATGAGTGATCCAGCGACAACAAAGTTTCCGAAATTTCAATTCTTCGTGTAAAATTTTCTGGATTTGACTCATACCAATCCCCAATAGTCCTCGAATTATCTCATAGGTAATCCGCGGGTTTTCTTCAATTAACCGCTTAACAGTAGCCACATTATTGACAAATAATTTCCCGCCAATTGTTATTTTTTAATACTAAGACGGTTGCAACGTTTCAAAAAATATAACATTCGAAATTCAAATAGTTCCGATTAGCTAGAAGTGCAAAACTTTTAGTGTGCCCCTTGTAATAGTGACGTGAGTAAACGTCTTATGTATTAGGCGTTTTCTGTGCTACAGCAATTAGGGCAGCAATTTACAGCAATTAGTAAATTAAACTAAAGTTAGTAAACTATTAAATTTTTCAAAACATACCTAATTGAACTCTTGCCACCTTGGAATTATTTTCAAAGTCAAGAGTTCAAAGTCTTGACTGTACCGTGTACCGTACAACAACCAGAGCTACCTATTTTCGCATCTCTTAATTTAATATATATAATAATTAAAGGGCCTCGCCATGTCTCCGGGTACGGGGTACGGAGTCGCCTTATACGCCCCCGTATGGGCGGATTGACAGCCAACAACGTGGCTTTTTTTTAAATCCGCGGCCCAAGGCCGCGGCCGCTTTAACGTCCGTTGCCGGGCGTCTCTGGTTCACACGCAGAAGGTATTTCCAGTGGCGCCCGGCGGACTTTGACCACCTCTTTGGTCTCTACGGGGGTTTGGTCGGGATGAGAATCCCGCGTCGTTGGGGTACGGTGTTATCCCGCGTCGGTGAGTGAATCTGGTTGCGTGCTGCAGAAGCAGGCTAGAAGGCCCCCCTTCTAACCTGCTTCTGCACGGCGGGTGGCGATCTCGCCGTCCTCAGGCCCCGATCATGGAGGTCGATGGTCTTGGGCGTAGATGAGTCTGCGGCGCCCTCGTCGCTGACTACAGAACTCGGCGGGGAGGGTACGCTCTTTCTCCCTGTCGGGGGACACGGCCGCGTTCCTCCTACTCCCGCTGGAGACCATGGCTTGAAGTATGGTCTCCAGCGAGAGGGTATCTACACCCAGACCCACTACGAGGTCCCGCCGTTGACTCGCCCACGCTGAGCACTCCACCAACGTGTGGAGTGAGGTGTCGTCGTCGGAAACCTCGCTATGTTGACACCGGGATGTGACCTCACGATGGATGCGAAACAGATAGCTACCGAAGCATCCATGCCCGGTAACGATCTGCGTTGCACGATACGTGAGGTCACCATGCTGCCTCTGCAGCCAGTCGGCCATGATCGGTCTCACCGCCGCGATGATGGTGGTACCCCACTTGGGTTGCTCAAGTTTTAAATAAATCGTTGAAAGGTCTTCTGCGGTCTGGCAAGATACTAAGAGGGTAACGCACGATCTCCTTAGATGCATATCTCTTAGCCGGAACCCCTCCATGGGACCTGGAAATAGGAGCCTTTGCGTCATTGTTTCAAAGGCTCAAGGGGTTCTCCCGCACTCCACACGCTGGGACCTCGTCGTGGCGTCTAGGCGTGAATACCTCTCAGTGGAAACCATGCTTTGAGCCATGGTCTTCAGTGGGAGTAGGTGGAACGTGGCCATTTCCTACGAGCACGTCATGCTCGAGAAGGCCGAGAGGGAGAAGGAGCGTACCTTCCCTGCTGAGTTCCGAAGTCTGTGGCCATAGCATCGCTGACTCATCTACGATCAGCTACAGTGCTGAAACCCCGCAGAACGCACATTTACTCACCGACGCTGGATAAAACCCGACCCCAATAATGCGGGATAAAACCCCACCCAACCCCAGACAGAGGACATAGTTGGCTAAAGTTCGCCGGCGCCACAGGGAATACTTCCGAGTGCGTACCTGGGGCACCCAGCAATGGACGAAGGGGCGGCTGAGGCATTGGGCCCCGGTATAAAAAAGGGGCCTCGCAAAGCCCTGCCGCCCGGAGCCTCGCAATGGGTAAGGCCGCCGCTGACCACGACCTTACAAGAAAGCTTACTGGCCAAATGTAGATGTATAATGAACTTCTTATTTTGTTGAGAGGAAGCACTTTCTCGAGGATAATTCCTCTGCCTCTTTTTTCTCGTGATATTTTCCGTGAAACGATTACTATCTGAGCTCTACAAACCATTGGCAATGTTGAAGTTCTGTAGTTGGAACATTTATATTTTGAGGGCTCAAATCTACGTTACGACGACGTGCCACAGATGTTCGTATGGCAATCGGGACCGACCGGTTAAGCGTACTCTGCGAGGCACGAAGGTATTTAAGAAATGGTCACGTATCTCACTCAGGACTGGTGAAATACAGCCGTTTTAGAGGACGATACCATTTCATGGGTCATGGCATGGGACGGGGCTTGGCCTTTGTACCAAGTATTATAGGTAACTATCTATTTTTTTATCGGTGCTAGGTAACTATAGTCATTACAAATACTATAGTAGCTATTTTTGGCCTCCCCTATAAATAGATCGCATAAAGGCGAGATGAATCGGCAATATTACCGCAAATCATCATCTATTCAATGAAAGCTTGAGTTGTATCTAAGAACCTATACCTATACCTATAGTATCCTATAGGTTCTAATATTATATTAAAAAAGGATTTTTTTTTGTAATCCATAAACTCAGAAACTAATAAAGCAACTTTAACAAAATTCATAAGAAACATAAGATTCGATCCTAGAATTGGAAAGAAAGGTACTCAACTAATACATTATACAGAGTCTGTCGATAACGCGTTAACTGGAGTTGGTTCAGATGTAATGCTACAAGACAATCGTATTTTTATGATGGTGTTGCAAACGGTATAAAAATGGCGTCGGATTTTATTTTATTTTTTTATTAATTTTTTTTTTTCCGACTAGTTAACGGGTTGTCTTATGATTATTAACTACAGACCTTGTATAAATAAATAGGTACCTACAAAATCACGCTGGGGTAGACAGAAGTGTTTAATACGTCCATAATTCGCCAGTCAGTTTCTTGATCCCACGCAATACTTAGCGGACGAACCTATTGCCGTGTCCATGAACTAGATGGGCTAGATGACGTTGTGTGAGCATGTCTAACAATATTTATAAAAATAACTTGGGAAATTTTCAGAGCTTCGTCCGTTTGTCAACAGGTGTACCGCGTGCAGGAGACTATCACTAGCGCTACGAAAATGTTGATAAGGCCCTTTGGACACATGTAGAAAATACCCTATCTCCGGTACATGCTAACAAAAAACACTTGTGGTGTATGTTTCACTTTTATTTAATTTACAGGATTTAACCTGACCGGTTTAACGGTTACGGTACGGTACGGTCTTATTTTACTAAAATCTTCATTTGAATACAATTCTTCAAATCCAATTCAATGTTATCGACTACAAAAGTGAGAAAGGCCATGGAAATCGCTTTCATAAAACCGCACTCGAGCGCCTGTACAAATGAAATTCTCCACACTTTGCTCGCAATATAACGTCAGGCGTAAGCATTCTCAATAAAACGCGTGGATGGAATCTTCAAAGAAGTCAGATATTGTCTAAAACCTAATATTGACTTCAGCTCTTTTGAATAAACTTGCACCTAAAGATGTGCACAGGTTACAGAGTTAGACGAAAAAATCTTTATACCTACACAAATCGATATTTATCTTATCTTTTCGCGAGGGATAAGCTGAGCTGTGCATTTGTGTGAGTGACCACGAAAAGTAGAGTAAAAACTCTTTGTGTAGCTGTGTGTACAACACATGTGTGTGTAAAAGAGGTCATATATACGTTCACGTACACTGCACTCACACAAATGCAAAGCTCCGCTTATCCCTCACGAACTGTACCTGCCTATATTAACAAAAAACTGGCCATAACCAGGATTCCGTACGAACCTAACAATTTATGCTTTTCGCTATTTTTCCTTTTATATGTCCTGCTCCGTACCAAATTTCAAGAATCTGAGATCACTGGAAGTACATACTCTGTATGTTTTGATTCCCTTGCGAGTGTAGAAAATTTGCTGTACCTACCTGTCTTTTGATTGTGTTGGCTTAGAAGTTTGATTTTTTCACAGCTCCAAAGGACAGTAGACCTGAGCATTTAATATGAATTTCAGCCTGATACGATTTTGTGAAAAACAGACTTGACAAATGGACGCGATGATTTCTAATAGGTATCAATAAATATGTACACATAATTTGTAAATAATCCTATAATAATAATTTTGCACCCTTTTAAATGAAAGGCAGGTATAACATTCATAAAAGGCAGGATGAAAGCTCTCCGCGTAGTATCCGTTTGCACTTAAGTAGATGCACGTAGATCACTGTTCATTTATCAAGAATTTATTTTCAGTGGTGGCAATAATACCCAAGGAAACTTTTGTAGCTCAGAATTGGAAGATATTTAAAGCTTTTTTATCAGTATTTATATTAGCGATTTATCTATAGCTCTTGGTGGTTACGTTACCTTACCTTTTCCTGTTATCCAATTCATAATAAACAAATCCTAAGAAGTCAAACCCAAACTCAACACAGAGCAAAGTATGATCTGTGTTGAGTTTGAGCTTCGTATTATCTGTGAAATCCACATGAATATCCATTAACAAACAAGAATAAAAAAACCTGTTTGTGTTTTATTAATGTGTTCATATCGCCCACAATAAATTAGATAATTTTATAACTTGTAAAAATATTATGGTACGAGTACTAGCGGACGGACGCCTATATCTTCGCCCGTGACAAGTTATAAACCAAATCTTTCCTAGAGTCTTTATACACCACTCTATCCATTAGTGAAAGCAACATGAAAATCAGTGTAGTCGTTTTTAAGTTTATTGCAAACGACAGATTCTGCGGAGGACTATTTTCTACTTCGCTCCTATACCAAAGTGGGGAACCACCGTCATCGCGGGTGCGCGGCGGCGGTGAGACCGATCATGGACGAGTGGCTGCAGAGGTGGCATGATGACCTCACGTATCGTGCGACGCAGGTCATTGCCAGGTATGGACGCTTCGGTAGTTATCTGTTTCGCATCCATCGTGAGGTCACACCCCAGTGTCAACACTGCGAAGCCTCCGGCGAAGACACCGCATTTCACACGTTGGTGGAGTGCTCAGCGTGCGTGAGTGAGCGTCGGGACCTCGTAGTAGGTCTGGGGGTGGATACCCTCTCGCTGGAGACCATGCTTAAAGCCATGGTCTCCAGCGCGAGTAGGTGTAACGCGGCCGTGTCCTTCTGCAAGCAAGTCGTGCTCGCGAAGGCGGCCGAAAGGGTGACGGAAAGTATGTTCTATTGTCTGAACTGAGTTCTGCAATTGGCGGCCAGGGCGCTGCAGACTTATCTAAGCCCAGGACCATCGACCTACATGATCGTGTCCTGAGGACAGACCCGTTGTCCTTACAGAAGCAGACTAGAAGGGTCAGCACGCAACCAGATTCCACCGACGCCGGAAAACCCCAGCGAAGCGGCATTCTCATCCCGACCAAACCCCCGAAGAGGCCACACAGGTGGCTAAGGTCCGGGCGCCACTGGAAACACCTTCTGATGCGTACCAGAGACGCCCGGCAATAGACGTAGGAGGAGCCACGGCCATGGGGCGATATAAAAAAAAAACTTTCGTTTCTATTGATCGCAGCGTGATGTTATATAGCCTATGTTACTCGCTAACAAAATAGCTTTATAATAAAAAGCTCATACCTTACATAATAATATACAAGTGAAAGATTTTTTCAAATCGGTCCTGTAGTCTCATAGCCTATTCAATGCCAATAAAGAAACAATGTGAACCCCGTGCCATTTTAAGTCTGACCACAGACCGGACCTCTACTCTCTTGTAGAATTATTTTGTAACATTTTTAAGAATACCTTGCCTCATCGTCTTGCCTCATCGCGCTAAGCAAGACTCCGGGTTTTACGTCCATCTATTATTTTATATTTTTCCTTTATATGACATTGTACTAAGAAAGGTGTTATGGATGTAGGTGGCCACTAGCGGTCGCCCACGAGTTTTTTCGCATGGATTTCTTTCTTGCCTAAGCAATAAGTATTATATGGAAACCAAAACACTGCATAAGAATATACTACCTACATAAAATTAGGCTGATAACACGCGTCAAACATTGGCACATAAAACGACTTCAAATTACCGTAATGGGACCAAATAATTGTAGGAATGGACCAAATTCAAATGGGACCACAAGGAAACCAGTAGCTTTCAATTTAAAAAAAGAGAGAACCTCCTCCTTTTTTGAATTCGGTTAAAAATAGTCAAAGGGAATTAATTTCTGTAGTTTTTTTTTGCGGTACAGTTAGGTATAGCGGTATGTTGATGAACATAGATACTAAAAGTCTCCTAGTGTGGGCGTTGTGCTAAAGAAGTTATTTTAAATCAAAGGTTAACAATTTCGGCTTTTAGGATTTTCTCGAAAACGGTAGATACGATGTGATGTACATATTTCTATATGGACCTTTGACGAAAATTGCATATTCGAACGTCGAACTTTAATCAAAGCGATGATGGCCGAAATACGTTGCTCTGTGACTGAAACCCATGATTGGGTGCATAGAGCTTGAAATTAATATTTTTCGAGTGTATTTCGTATTTCTCTAAAATATAATTTTCCTGTTTCAAACGCATGTGCGTAACAGCGTAAAGGATCAAATAGCAACTATTCCAGTTGCCATTTGATCTCATAAAAATTAAACATTTTTATTTTTTGGTTTTCATTCCGTCAAAAAGTCTCGGAACCCTTATAATTTCCTCATATCCGTCCGTCCTCGCCTTTTTCCTAAAGGTTAATGCTAGAAACATGAAACTTTGCAAGAATATGTATATTTACGACGCCGACAAACTGCTACAATAAAATGTTGAAAAATATGTTTTTAAGGGTAGCTCTCCTACATGTAAAGTTAGGATGATAATTTTTCTCACGTTTACTCTATCGTGTGGTATCATTAGATAGATCTTTTAAAATCATTGTGAGGTTGCTAAAGTGACTTTTGACTTTTGATTTAAGTATCCGCTTGCGAAATATTAAGATTTGAAGAGCATATTTTTGCGAAAACAGAACGCCCCCCCTCTCAATCTAAACGGCTCGCGTTAAAAACCTGAAAAAAATCATGATGGTAGTCCACGTAATGAACTTTTCAGGAAAACTATAACAGATGGTATAACTCTGTTATTTCAAGAGTTATAGAGGCTTGTATGGGTAACTACGGAACCCTTTCTTATGCGTGGCCCGACACACATTTGGCCGGCTTTTTATGAATGCACCGTCCTCTAGTCTATTTTAAAACCCTCACCACAAACTGCATTAAAACTGGACTAGCAGTTTTAGTTTTGCACAAACAAGTGTTTACTGCCGCGCCCCCTGGTGAGCAAAATAACACCAATCTAAAAACAAGCACCAATGATTGCACAAACATGATCCTGGATCCATGGATGCGCATAATTGCACAATCGATATCTCTCACCCCAAAGCCCCAAACACATACCGTCTCCGTTCCGTCGTGGGTAAAAAACCTAAGTCTACGCTGGCTGGTAATCTGTCATACAGGGTCTCCCTAGTACAGACACCAGTCTCTTACATATATACTTTATGAATATAAAATGTACCTAAATTACGTTTTGCCATGTATTATCTAAGTATGTGGGAGAACAAATAAAGTCTTATCTTATCATATCTTATCTTATCTACGCTACCAGTCATGGGTCCATGGGCCTAACGGTTGTGTTTAGATAGGTATGTGGTAGGTATGTAGGCAATTAATCAAGATGAAAAAGAAGTACATTGTGTATTGTTCATAGGCACTAATTGTACCTACCTAAACATTGTATTGGGCATATTTCATGTTAACCAAGAATATGTCGTGTTTTTGCGACCGTATAACTTAACTACTGTCAACGAACACTGCTACGACTGTGCTGGGGACAATGATCAGACACTCCCCACTGATATTGCAGAAAGTAAAAGCACATCGCGACTACAAGACAAACTCACTGTCCATTACGAGAGTGAACACAGCTCACGCGTAATGTCAAAAAATTCCCGCCAAAAAAAAAAGTTTGAAGTAACACGAGCCGAGTTTCGTCCAAAAACCTTAAACTTTTTAAGTTCGTTTTTTTTATCAAATAATTTGAAGTGCGACGAACTCTGGAGTGCGCCGTCCCTGGTTTCATAAGTGGTTACAGAATGTTATTGTGGCGTCGTAAGTGAAAGTGGCGTGACGTAATCATTACATTAGAACTATTATTATGGCGGATCTTGCTCCATTTGGGAAGCGGTGTCTTACTGTTTTCGGACTTTTTGGTAAGTTTCTTTTTTAACTAGATACAGCTGGCTGCGTTAACGACATAGAAAACTTAAAAGCTTCATAACTTTCGGTTCGAGCTGCACTTAAAGCACGCACTTCGGTTATGTTTATAAATTTCATTACTAAGAATGCATTTAGCGTTATTCGCATAAATTCTTCAAAAATCTCTTCTAGCTAAATAAACAACAATGAAATGACATTATTTTGGTGCCCCGAAAGACAAATATAACTTATTATAGCCCAGCCCATGTTTGATCAAACTGTTTGATTTTGATTGAACTGATAACTTTGGTAAATATATATAACGGTAAATATAGAAAAACCTATGAATCGTATTCCTCTACTTGATGTAGGCAGAAACATCGATAAATGATGGACGCTTTCACACTAGGAAAAGTATGCCTTCTACAATTTGGATCCATTAAAAAATTACAAAAAATACATTCCAGTTTAAATAAATTTGGTACCTACACATACTTTAAGTACCTACTACCAAGGTACGTTCCAATGTACATTAGTTATCGATAGCGATAAAATTGAATTCTACTTTTTTTATTAATAGACCGAGAAATAAACATCGTAAATAATCAATCAGGGAAAAAATTCCTTTAGTTTTTTTTAAATTGGTACAAGTAGGTATACCTTAGGGGATGTAGATGAACAATTGAACAAACTAAAAATCCTCCAAATGTAAGGCTGTGCTAAAAAATATATTCAAGGTTAAAGATCAAAGTTTTCGGGATTTTGGATTTTTCTCGTAAAAAGTGAATTTTAGCAAATTATAGAAGTTGTAACCTATTAAATTATCTACATAAATCACGGTTATTTTTTATTACTATTACCAGTTCTGAGATAAAGCGTCTACAAAATGTCGAACGAGTTATATTTTACACGCTATCCTGCCGTACTCCTATTGGTTGTGGCGTGATGTTATATAGCTTCTAATACTCTCTAATATTGAACTTTATATAGGTAGGTGAAAGAATTGTTCAAATCGGTGCAGTGGTTTGCCTTCCCCTTATTCATCCTTTTAGAGGTAGAATTTTGGAAAATCCTTACTTAGCTGATGGCAAGTTATAAAAAGATCCCACGCCCCAAGTTTCAGGTTTCTATGATCATTGGTTTAGACTGGACGTTGATCCGTCAGTCACTTATAACCTGTAGCTTTTATTTTTAAATTTGGTACAGTTATACCTTGCCGTATGTAGATAAAGTAGTAAGTCCTGAAGCGTGGAGGGTGTGCTAAAAAAAATTCAAGGTCAAGTGTCAACGTATACTGTATTTTTGATTTTACTTCGTAAACGGAGAATTTTATTAAAACAAAATTTGGAACATAATAGTAGGTGGAAAGCGGCCGTGTCCTTCTGGGAGCAAGTCAAGCTCGCGAAGGAAGCGGCCGAGAGGGAGCGTACCCTCCCCGCTGAGTTCCGCAGTCAGCGGCCAGGGCGCCGCAGACTCATTTACGCCCAGGATCATCGACCTCTATGATCGGGGCCTGAGGACGGCGGGATAGCAACCCGCCGTCCTTACAGAAGTAGGCTAGAAGGGGACAAAACCAAACCCCAACGACGCGGGATGATACCCGACCAAACCCCCGAAGAGTTGATGGAAATTCCTTGTGTGTTCACCAGACGCGCTCGGCAATGGCAGATAAAAAAGCGGCCGCGGAATTTAAAAAAATGGCCCTATACTTGAGGACTTTTAGTATGTTCATCTACATCCCTTAAAGTATAATTTTACCAATTCAAAAATACTACATGAATACATATATCCCCTGATTTTTGTTCCTTTCCTGTTATAAGCAGCGAAGCACTGATAATTAATATAGATAGATTAGATATTTTAATAAACATCCAGTCGAAGTGCCTTTCTTGGAATCATGATGTGTTTCTAACGTTCTTTAGGTACATATCGTAAAAATAAACGTTAGAATATATAAATAAAATAAATCTAACTACTTTGCAATATTCCGCCACATGCAAATTACCCAACTCTCGTATTTATTCATGCACAAGAACGCCCTCCAATCTCACTTAGGCCGAAAGAATAGAGAAATAATTTTGAAAATAGAATAAATATGAGAGTTGTGTTATCGTGCAAAAAATAATAAAAAACCTCGACACGTGTTTCGCCCCCAACCAGGGGCATCATCAGGAGATGTCGATAGCTCGGCTCTAACGATTTGAAAGAATTAGTTAAAAGTACCCGCTTTGTTTTTGACAATGGGAAATACGACAAAGTTATACCAATGAATCCACGACCTCCAATATTATACGGTTTGCCAAAGATCCACAAGGAAGGCGTCCCCATCCGCCCGGTGGTGTCCAGCATCGGTTCCCCGTCATATGATCTAGCAAAATCACTTAATAACATCCTTAGGGGGAAGACTGCCTTTTCGCCTCGTTATAGTCTTAAAAATACGACTGACTTAATCAATCGTATACGGGATATCAAGCTTCCCCCTAATGCAAGGTTGCTTTCACTGGATGTCGATAACTTGTATACTAATGTCCCTTACGAGGAATGTTTAACAATACTTAAAGATCTTTTTGAAAAACAGCGTCTACATCCAGGGGAGGCGGCTGAGCTAATCGATTTAACTTCTTTATGCATGAACCAAAACTATTTTCAATTCAACAACAAGTACTATCTATCTATTTAAGCATGGACTGGCGATGGGTTCACCTTTGAGCCCATTTCTGGCCGATGTTTTTATGGATAGGTTTGAAAATAGTTACATTGTAGGTAACGAAAACATCCATTATTATTATAGGTACGTTGACGATATATTATTGTGTTGGCGGGGCACCGATGTGGAACTTACGGATTTCTTATCTCATTTGAATAGTGTTCACCCTAAAATCAAATTCAAACTCGAGTTAGAGAAGGATAGGTCCATAAATTTCTTAGATTTGACTATTACTAGAAATGAGGGTGGGCATGAATTCCGGATCTTTCGCAAACCCACTCATACTGACACAGTAATTCCTGCTACTTCCTGTCATCCTTGGCAGCACAAGCTTGCCGCCTTCCACAGCTATGTTCACAGGCTATTTTCGGTTCCACTTTCTCAAATAAATTTTAACCGCGAATTAAATATTATTTATCAAATTGCTAAATCTAATGGTTACAGTACCAAGCTTGTGGATAACTTAGTTGGAAGGCGGCGAGCCTCAATTACGCGTAGTTTACTATATGCTGTTCCCCCGGATCGTGACGTCCATCGGTATAGAGCTAGTCTAACTTATTTAGGTCCGATATCTGATAAAGTTGCCAAAATTTTGCGTAAAAATAATATTCATGTCGCGTTTAGAACGGACAACACTATCCGGAGAAACATTTGCAATGTTAAGGAGAAAATTGGGGATGACAGGAAGTCAGGTGTGTATAGGCTTAAGTGTGGGGATTGTGAGGGTGTTTATATTGGCCAAACCGGCCGTAGCTTCGCGACGCGGTATAAAGAACATATACCTATCAGCTTTTAGAAACAATCGCCCAGAACGGTCTCATTTCGCAAAACATTTGTTGGACTCCGGTCACTCCCTACCTAATCCTCACACTTATGACGTTCTGCACACCTGCAAACAAAGGACTGAGGCTTTCGGTTTTGGAACAATTAGAAATCTACAAACATAGACGCTTGAACCCTAATATTTTAAATGATCAACTTAATTTCGCCTCTTCCCCTTTGCTGCGGGTAGGTATACGTCATTCAAACAACGGTGGTGGGTAGACATAAAATAATTTGGTATTATGGTTGTGGGTAGAAATAAAAAACCTAGGATATAAATAGGTGCGGTTTACGAGTTGTGGCTCATTCGGTCGCCGTGCGCCGAGCCATCGACATCTCCTGATGATGCCCCTGGTTGGGGGCGAAACACGTGTCGAGGTTTTTTATTATTTTTTGCACGATAACACAACTCTCATATTTATTCTATTTTCAAAATTATTTCTCTATTCTTTCGGCCTAAGTGGGATTGGAGGGCGGACTAGTGCATGAATAAATACGAGAGTTGGGTAATTTGCATGTGGCGGAATATTGCAAAGTTAGATTTATTTTATTTAACTATGGACTTCCGAAAAGTAATGCCTGATAGTATTAACGTTAGAATATATCATGACATTTAAGAAAATAGAGTTATCTCAGAATATTTAATATACGAGTAGCTAGTAGCTACCGTGTATGAGGCACTCGCATATCGCTGTAACTCAGTTTGTCTCAATAATAAAATTAAGTACGGAGCCGCCAACGCTACCTACTTATTGTAAGTACTTAAATAAGTAGTATATATAGATATAGGTATTTTGTATCTTTGCATTTGAGTTTTTTGTGTGCGTGCAGTGTATGTGAACGGACCTATATGTGACCTCTTTTACATACACATGTGTGTTGTGCACACAGCTACAAAAGAGTTTTTACTCTACTTTTCGTGGTCACTCACACAAATGCAAAGCTCCGCTTACGCCTCCCTCCCTTCCCCTGATTACATGCGTGGATTAGTTTTCTAGTTCCCCAATTCCCGCGGTAACACATTCCCGGGATAAAAAGTAGTTAGTTACTCCTTATAACAAAAGGCCAGTGAAATGCGGTTAAAATCGGTACAGACTATGATTTTCTATAACTATAAAGTGTACTTACCTAATATAAGTAGATACGAAACTTTATAAACGGGCAAAAGTCAATACGGCATAATAGCGTGAAAAATGTATTAATAAATTAAATAATATGTATTAAATTAATTATGTACCATATCTATTGGTACATAATTTTGAATTACAGATGGCACTAATACAAGAAAATATTAGCTAATTAAATTAAGCAACTTAACCTAATTATGTAAATATGATACTCGTAAATTGTCAGACTTATTATTATGATCAGATTATGAAAAACGACGCATTGTATGTAGAGTGTAAATGAATGAATGGGGGCTCGAGTTTCTCTATGCCTTATTAACCTTGACATCCAGTTGGTAGTTGAAGCTATAATTTATGTTTGAACATGTCTATGGTCTATGTGATAGTGACGTTATATAACACATTACGGTATGTAGGTCGCACGTTATGTAAAAACTGTTTATTTATAACTAAGTAGCGTTTTTTTTTTTTTTTTTTTTTTAGTTCCGCGACCAAGGCCGCGGCCGCTTTAACGTCCGTTGCCGGGCGTCTCTGGTTACAAGCAGAACGTATTTCCAGTGGCGCCCGGCGGACTTTGACCACCTCTGTGGTCTCTGCGGGGGGTTGGGTCGGGATGAGAATCCCGCGTCGTTGGGGTAGGGTTTTATCCCGCGTCAATGAGTGAATCTGGTTGCGTGCTATGGGGCAAAGGCCCCGCAGCACGCAACCCTTCTAGCCTGCTTCTGTAAGGACGACGGGTGGCGATCCCGCCGTCCTCAGGCCCCGATCATGGAGGTCGATGGTCTTGGGCGTAGATGTAACTAAGTAGCGTAGCGTAACCGGTAACGTTTTTGTCATAAAAAACAACGTTAAACTTTTTTTTTGTAATAGATATCCGCTTTGGATCATTTTTTTCATTGAAATTTTATTTAACCTGATTTCAATGCATTGCGTGATTTCAAGGCAGGTTTTAATTTTATTTTAGAGAAAGTTTGTGTACAATTAAAAGTGTTTGAGCTATGGATCCAATTCGAATCCGTTTTGTCATTGAGAAAGTTTGATCCAAGTTAGTCGTAAGATTGGAATGGAAGCCGTAGGTATACCTTACAGATGAGTTAATTATATTATGTAAATATCATACACACCAATAGTCTTCATAAGATTATACTGCACTATAGGTGTGCCGTCAAACAATATAAAATTGAGTCCAATTTATATTCGCGTTTATTTTTTCGATTATGTCTTGTCCAGTATCTGCATTCCGGCCATGATACAGGAGAAGTACCCTTTGATTTTTAGATAGTAACGTTGTTTAAGTACTGTAGTAATACTGTAGTAAAACTAATGGTACTCGCATTAGGAAAACTAGATAAAGAAGGTTTAAGGAAGTTTAAGGAAGAAAAAAAGGTAAGAAGATATGCCCGAAGTGCGACAACATCTAGTGAACTTAAGGCTATAGCCGTAACATCTCTAGTAATACGTAGGTCCACGAATAAAACATTATAACAATATTCAATCAAGCTTTTCCTACTCCAGTCTCTATTCGAAGAGATTTTCTTTGGCATAGCTGATGCCTCTACTGGCTAATTTGAACCTTAAGAGGCTACTACGACTCATTATTCTCTGTACATTGTACGTAAACAAGTAAAACACAAACAATCACTCATGTTTCCTCGAAGGGGACGGCTGAAGTGTACGTCAAGTTTTAGTCAGTAACTTTGTTCGTCACACGTAATAGGGGCGACCCTTTTTGCCAGAGTCAGTTTCGTTGATAGGCCTGTGTATCACTTATAGGTAAGGTTGGCGTAGGACCGCTTGTATAGTCTAAATGCAAACATATATCGCTTATCTAGCAGTATACACGAGTACATACTGATAAAGTTAAAAACAATGGTGAAACATACGGATTACTAAAAGAAAAGCGCATATGTTGTGTTTTACAAAACAGACGCTCTCCAACTTTCTCACAGACATTCATTTCGTGAAGTGTATTCACTATAGGACCAGTTTAATTTATTTTTAAATAGTATTACCACTTATTTTACCTAACAAATATTATTGAAACAATCGAAAAATAATTACCTTAGGTTCCTTTCCTTACCTTAAATTCTAAAGTAGATAGGTATAGTTCGCGAGGGATAAGTCATGCTTTGGATTTGTGTGAGTAACCACGAAAAGTAAAGAAAAAACTCTTTTTGTAGCTGTGTGTATAACACATGTGTGTGTAAAAGAGATCACACATATGTTCACGTACACTGCACTCACACAAATGCAAAGCTCCGCTTATCCCTCGCGAACTGTACCTACTTATATAATGTCATAGAACAAAAAAATTTTCCAACTCTAATTCAAAGTAGGTATATCAATACATATAATAAAATTGTAAGTAGTCGATGTCTGTACATCGAAGATATAATAGAGAAACTGTTGTAGAGTTATGAACGCAATAGTACCCAAAACAATGGTTTTTAGAATTTTTGTCTGTTTCTCTGTGTGTCAGTTTGTCTGTTTGTCTGAATGTTTGAACACGCTAATCTCAGAAACGGCTTAACCGATTTGAATGCGGTTTTTAGTAATGCGCTGTGGTTTATTCAACTTAACATTTAAGGTTTGTTTTATTTCAATCGGTTCATAAATAAAAAAGTTATGTCGATCTAAAGTACCACGCAGGCGGAGCTGCGGGCAACAGCTAGTAGTACCTATGTTTACCACACCCTTTTTTGTTTTTTTTTTTTTAATTTTCACGTGACCGCGGCCGGTCTTATGTCCATTGCCACGGGAGTCTCTGGTACGCTCCAGAAGGTATTTCCAGTGGCGCCCAACCTGAGCTGGGGTTTAGTTTACCACATCTAGTCAAACATATCCGAGTGATAAGTTCCTATATTCGGTACCTACGTAGCTTCCTAATAACATTATTTTATAGAATGCGTTTCTATTTGCGTCGAATTCAGTTCCGCTCAACGTGAATCGTCGAATTTACTTAAAATATATTACCTACTACTGTGGTACTACTAGTTAACAAAATAAGACTCAGTTTTATTTAATGAAACTTCTTGCTGGCATAAAATCCTACTAATATTATAAACGCGAAAGTTTGTGAGTATGTAAGTATGTATGAATGGATGGATGTTTGTTACTCTTTCACTTAAAAACTACTGAATGGATTTTAATGAAACTTTACAATAATATAGCTTATACATCAGAATAACACATAGGCTACAATTTATAAAGATATTGTGTGAATTGTTCAAAATATGACGCGGCGCGACGGGAACGGGAAAAAATCCAAATTACCACGCGGACGAAGTCGCGGGAGACTTAGTACTTAATAAATTGGTACTTAAAAGAAAAGAAAGAAAGTAAATATATTTAAGCTTTACACAGATACTGAAAATACACACAAAAACAAAACATAAAAACAAGTAATTATGTATATTTTATGTAAGTATAATATGTATGTATATGTATATTGTATGTATCTATGTATTTCAACCGATCTACGCACACATTAACTTTATTCTACGTAGCATTTCCATCCCCTGGCACACTGGAAGAGATTTCCTTTGAAATAAGTGGTGCCCTTGTACTAATGATATTTCTGTATTGTATTCTTCTCGCTCTTATACCTATAAATAAAAAAAAAATAAGCAAAAAAAGGTTTATAAAACTGCCTTTGTGAAGATAGGTTACCATGAACGGCGCCAGTCCAACCACCTAGTGCCTGATCTATGCAAAAATTATGCCCACTCTTAGCTTGATGCTGTTGGACAGCGCTCTTTCAGAGAGGACCTAATGCTTACTTACTCATATAATTTTTTTTCCCGTCAACGAAACCTAAGGTTTTTCAAGTGAAGCATTGAGTCATGGGCCATGGCACATCAATAGCCAATACGTCGTCAACTTAAGGGTCACTCTCAATAGTATTGGGTACTATAAGAGTCGCCCACAAGAGCCAAACGTCTCCACGGATTTCCATCAGGCGGGCGGTCAATTTAAAAAAAGATCAAGAAAGAGTAAGAAGAGACCTGTCCTTATGTCCGTGTGTAATCAAATCTTGCAAATTAAATAATATTATATTATTATTAGTACTAAATATATAATATTATTGACTTCTTTGACAACAAAACACTTTGACATTGTAAACTCTCCTTTTTTTGTTGTTTAATTTTAATTGTGATAATACCTATTTGATTGTACCTGCCATTTAATACTATATTATATTGCTGACATTTAAATAACTATATCTGTAATAATAATAAAAACTACTTATTATATTTGTATGCAATGACGGTTTTATAATTACATTACCTACATAAAATATCATTGTTTGTAATTGTTGCCATATTTTTTGGCTAAGCATGTTGATACAAATCTTTAAAAATATCTGTGACACCTATGCATTTAACGCTGTTGTGATACACATAACACAATATGTTTCACAAATAAATACTAAAGATGTATTATTAGATCTTTATCTTTAAATTTAACACACTTTCCGATTGAGCTGAAACCTTGCCCGCGTATGAAAATAAATAAAATAAAATAAAATAACGTTTATTATCTTTGAAATTTTCAGAAAATTATTTAGATTCGTCAGAAGTTGGTGTGACTCTACCGAGGGTTCCAAAATGCAACGAGACTGAGAAGAGCCCTCAAGAAACTCAGCTCGGCTTTTTTCAAAATATTTCATCTTAAATCTAATACAGAGTTATTTAGAAAGGAGCAATTCGTTACGTTGTTACAACCAGGCCGCCTTGTCATCTAAGAAATCATTAATACTATAATAAGCTTTATGGCACAATTTACTTTTTATTAGTTTTTTAAATTTATTGACAGATAAATTTGCTATTTCGGTTGGCAATGTATTGTACATTCGAATAAAGTTCCCCGCAAAAGAATTACTCACTTTATGAAGCCTAAATTTAGGAACAGCCAGTTTATCCTTATTTCTTAAGTTTAGATTATGATTATCACTATTTTTCACAAATTTACTTTTGTTCTTGTGGGTATACAATAAAATTTCATAAATATACTGTGAATACACTGTAAGGATGTTAATATGCTTAAACTTATCTCTTAATGACTCCCGAGACCCCATTCCATAGATAGTCCGGATAGCCCTCTTCTGCAACACAAAGATGCATTCAATATCGGCAGCGTTACCCCACAGTAGTATGCCATATGTCATGATACTGTGGAAGTAGCTGAAGTAGACAAGACGCGCCGTTTTAATGTCTGTAAGTTGTCGGATCTTTTTGACAGCATAGGCTGCTGAACTAAGCCTGGCCGAAATTTTCCCGATATGAGGCCCCCATTGCAATTTGGAGTCTAACGTTATGCCCAGAAAAACAGTGTCATCGACCAATTCTATTATATCATCCCTAACCTTAACACTGGTTTTAACAAGTCTTACATTAGGTAAGGTGAATCTTACACATTTAGTTTTATTTTCATTTAATAATAAATTATTAGCACAAAACCAGTGGACTATCCTAGAGAGGGCAATGTTTACATCGTCAAGTTCGCGCTGTCCACGTTTAACTTTAAATATTAAAGAAGTGTCATCAGCAAACAAAACTACCTCGTGGTCGTCTCTTATGAGGTGAGGGAGATCATTAATATATACTAGAAAAAGAAAAGGTCCCAAAATTGAACCCTGCGGTACCCCCATTGCTACAGGAGAACCAGGTGACTGTTTACCATTGATCACTACTTTCTGGACCCTATCACTTAAGTAAGAATTGACGAAATTCAAGGCCGTCCCCCGGATTCCGTAATGATCAAGTTTCTTAATTAAAGTCTGGTGCTGAACGCAATCGAAGGCCTTAGATAAGTCACAGAATACACCATAAGCATCATATGACTCATCCCAGGCCCTGTATATACACTCTAATAATTTAATACCGGCATCAGTGGTGGACCGACCACGAGTGAAACCGAATTGTTTTGTATGTAATAGTTTATTAACGTTAAAGTGATTTTGCATTTGATTAAGCATAATTTTTTCAAAATTTTTACTAAATGTAGGTAGTACAGAAATGGGACGGAAATTGGACGGATCTGAAGTACTACCCGATTTAAACAGGGGAATTAATTTACTAGATTTCATTAAATCAGGGAACACACCACTATCAACACAATTATTAAATATTATTACTAGTTCAGGAGCAACCATTTCAATAAAAGAATTTACTAAATACACAGAGATGCCCCAGAGGTCAGCTGTTTTCTTGATATTTAAAGATTTAAAAGTTTTTAAGATAGTGTTTATGTTAACTTTACTGAATTTAAATATAACGTTACAACAAGGAACGTTTGCTTTTAACAAAGATTCTGCAATGGGGGTTGAAGAGCCTAGGGTTTTTGTCAAATCTACAGGAATTCGGGAGAAAAAATTTTCAAATTCGTTAGCGACCTCGAAGTCTGATGTAGTTATTTTACCATTTATATTAAGTTTAAAATGATTATCATTTAATTTTTGTTGACCTCTTTCCGCGTTTATATATATGTAAGTCGCATGACAATACAATATTAATATCACAATGATAAAAGCTTAATTAAAAATAAATATTACGAGATTACTTGCAGTCGGTTTATTAAAAAAGAAAAATTTCACCTTACACACGATAGTGAACCAAGGTGAACCACTGTGGTCGCTTTGGTTTATGGTCGTGTGAAACAGCAGAACTACTTAGGTACCTATTACCTAGATAGGAAGTAATAGGAACTTAATAACTAAGCACTAAAAATACTCAATCTCAAAATAGTTTAAATGTCATGGTGTAGTCACTTCAAATGACATACTGACCTACTCTTTACAACTAACTCAAAACAAACTGCCTCTCGAGATGGCCATCATATTAAGATTACATGTCTTGAATACATTCATAAAGTTATGCAAATCACCGACTATTACAAAACACCTGGCTCTATAACTGAATCATAATATTTTGTTTAAAACATTTCGTTAAGTATCACAAATTGTCATCTCATCATATTATGACATCTCAACGCGTGTCCACCTAATCTTCAAAGTTCTTAGGAAAAATCCGGTAGAATGAAATCTTGCAAGTCTTTTTGATTTGATTCTACCGGTAACTGTATTCGTCAAACGAAGCAATGGGCGTTTTCACATTGCACGATAACGACACACGATATCGTGACGATATCGTAAGTAGCAGCAGTACCTTTAAGGTAAGAATGTAAATTATCGTGACGATATCGTGCAATGTGAAAACACCCAATCTCAGTCATTGGAATATTTTCATACGTAATCGATTTCGGATTGGTTTATGTTTTTCCGTGTGATAATGTTCGCTAACGCCCGCGTCTTCGCCTGCTTGATAAATTATACCTGCACAAAAACCTTCCTCGAGAACCACTCTATCCATTGGTGAAAACCCGATCAAAATCCGTTGCGAAGTTTTAAAGATCTAAGCATAAATACGGACGGAAGCAACTTTAGTTTATAGTATGTAGTGATAGTAATTTATACAAATCTTAGTCGTGAAAACCTGTAATTGGCTTTTAGTATATTATTGTTCTAGTTAGTATAACACATGATTGGCTGTTTTCTTACATATCTAAATAAATAAATATTCCATACCTAAACGAAATGAGTGCAGTGGTCTGCGCTATGGGTACTCTAGTTACCCCTCCATGAGACCTGGCAGCGTGAGCCCTTGCGTCATTGTTTCAATGGCACAAGGAGGCGCTCGAGAAGGACCACAGGCCTACGACTCGAGAAATCGAGGATCTGCGGTCCCAACTCCGCCAGGATCTCATGAAGATTTGGAGGGTGCGACTTGAGCAACCAAAGTGGGGAACCACCGTCATCGCGGCGGTGAGACCGATCATGGACGAGTGGCTGCAGAGACGGCATGGTGACCTCACGTATCGTGGGACGCAGATCGTTACCGGGCATAGATGCTTCGGTAACTATCTGTTTCGCATCCATCGTGAGGTCACACCTCGGTGTCAACACTGCGAGGTTTCCGACGACGACACCGCACTCCACATGTTGGTGGAGTGCACAGCGTGGGCGAGTCAGCGCCCAGACCTCGTAGTGGGTCTGGGCGTGAATATCTTCTCGCTGGAAACCATTCTCCAAGCCATGGTCTCCAGCGCGAGTAGGTGGAACGCGGCCGTGCCCTTCTGCAGCAATGGACATGGTAGTGGCCGCGCTCTCGAGGAGTTTTTAAAAAATAATGGGTACTCTAGTTACCACACTTACCACTTTTGGCTAGATCGATTTCTCTATTGTGGCTGTGATGTAGTCTCGATAAAATTAAAATGTGACTGTGAATCAATTTGTATTTTTGATTGATTAACACCGAAAGTAACATTAAATTCATTTATTTTTTTAGATTATGTTGTACCTACCTACCAATTATAAAGAAATACTAGCTGTTGCCCGCGGCTCCGCCCGCGTGGATGTCGGTTATCGCGACCAAACATACCATCATAAATGTCCTCTCTTAAGATCTAATCTATCCTTGTACCAAATTTCATCAATATCAGCCAAATTTCATAAATACCTAACAATAATAAGCTATAAAAATTGACCAATAATAATACAAAGTGACATCTATATATCTCCGTTAAATTCAGTTTATTATATTTTTGGTCACATCTCCGGTTCTAATCAACCGATTGCGATGAAACAAACGTAAGATTTTAAGTCTGACCAAGCCCTGTCTAACAAAAAAACCGCATCAAAATCCGTTCAGTAGTTTCTGCGTCCATCGCGAACAAACAAACAGACAGGAAATTAAAAAAAAAAATTTTCGTGTTCAGTATCGTTAACATAACATAACCCAAGTATTTTTTTTTTTCAAATATCTCCAATGTACAGACACGACCACTTTACAATTATATAATAGTATAGATAGATAATTCAATGGCGTAAAAAAATCAAAGATATTTCAGATTTATTTTGAATTTTCAACAGAGCTAACCCCATGTATTTCTATCTCCACTTCGACAAATTAGTCTTATTTATTTATTAGTCTTATTTATTTATTTATTTTTGCGAATTAAACATATTTTCTTTCTTCAGTAGCGGATAGGTACCTTTTTTTATGCCCCCGAGTGGTGATTGTGAGGCTTAAGCTTAAGCTCCATAGTAGGAACTCGGAAAGCCCGTCGTCGGTCTTGGTTGTCGTTACGGGTATTTGGAGCCCTAAATCAAAACCCAACTGGTCTAACTACAGAACTACGATATCGTCCATGGGTGTGGAGGTCTGATAGCAATCGTTCCACGGAAAATATTGAAGTTGAGCCGAGTCGCAGTTAGACTGGAAAAGCCGTACCCATCTGAGTTGGGAAAAGACTCGGTGAATGATGAGTTACTCTCATTCAAGTTTAAGGCCAAATACTTAGAAGAGAATTTCCTCAACCTGGTGTTCCGAATCCATGACCTTACAAATTACATAATGATTAATAATGACTAACATAATACAATGTATGTTAATGTTAACATATCAGTTAACGAGTATTCGCTAACATACATTTATTGGACTCAATGACCGTAATCTGACGGAGGAGAGTGAAAGTAATCGTCACGTCATTCACTCTTGCGCAACGAACAACAATATTGTTGTTAACAAGCGAGCGTGCGCCTGCGCATGACAGCGTGAATCTCAGAGAGCACAGAACAATGTACGTAATTAATTTTTTTATGATCTTTATGAAATGAAATGATTAATTTATTTCTATAGGTCACTAAATGGCTCTTACAAACGTCAGTAAGTACTTAAAATAAAAAAATGTCATTGCTTCTATATTTACATGTACTGCCAGATTCGCAAAGCAATAAGTAGAACCAGCGGCGGCCTTACCCATCGCGAGGCCCCGGGCGGCAGTTCTTTGCGAGGCCCCTCTTTTATACTGCGGCCCAATGCCTCGGCCGCCCCTACGTCCATTGCTGGGCGCCCCAGGTACGCACTCAGAAGTATTCCCTGTGGCGCCGACGGACTTTGGCCAACTATGTGGCCTCTGTCTGGGGTTGGGTGGGGTTTTATCCCGCATCATTGGGGTCGGGTTTTACCCAGCGTCGGTGAGTAAATGTGCGTTCTGCGGGGCTTTAGCACTGCAGCTGACCGTAGATGAGTCTGCGGCGCCCTGGCCACCGACTTCGGAACTCAGCAGGGAGGGTACTCTCCCTTTCCCTCTCGGCTGCCACCTTCGCGAGCATAACATGCTCGAAGAAGGACACGGCCACGCTCCACCTTCTCCCGCTGGAGACCATGGCTCAAAGCAAGGTTTTTACTGAGAGGGAATTCACACCTGGTACCAACGACGAGGTCTCAGCGCTGACTTGCCCACGCTGAGTGCTCCACAAGCGTGTGGAGTGCAGTGCTTTCGTCGGAACCCTCGCAGTGTTGACACTGGAGCGTGACCTCAAGATGGATCCGGTCACCTTGCCGCCTGTGCAGCCACTCGTCCATGATCGGTCTTACCGCTGCGATGGTGGTGGTTCCCCACCGTGGTTGGTAAAGTCTACCTTCCATGTCTTCATGAGATCCTGGCGGAGTTGGGAGCGCTGGGCCTCGATTTCTCAAGATGCAGGCCTGTGGTCCCGCTTCAGAACCCCCTTGAGCCATTGAAACAATGACGCAAATGCTCTTGCTTCTAGGTCCTATGGAGGGGTTCCGGGTAAGAGACATGCACCCTCTAAGGAGATCGTGCGTTACCCTCTTAATATCTTGCCAGACCGCTGAAGACCTGTCAACGGTCTGTTTAAAACAGCCACGTTGTTGGCCGTTAATCTGGCTGCCCATATCGGGGCGTATAAGGCCATAATCCGACTCCGTACCCCGGGACATACAGCGAGGCCCTTTCTCTTTCTTGAAAATTAAGAGATGCGAAAATAGGTAGGTCTGGTTGTTGTAGGGTACACGGTACAGTATAGACTTTGAATTCATTGCAAGCAAAATAATTCCAAGTTCAATTAGGTATGTTTTGAATAAATGAAATAGTTTACTAACTTTGGTTTAATTTACCGTTATATTATAATCTTAATAAATAATTAAGAATAAAATCAAAAATAATAAAAAATCTATTTTTTTTTGCATGGGTCGTTGCGCGAGGCCCCTTCAAGCGCGAGGCCCCGGGCGATTGCCCTGTTTTTACAGTAAGTACACGCAAATTCAGTATGATTTTTCCGTCCGTTTTAAACGTTAATAACAACTAAACGGCTATCTTGAAAACCCTGAAAAATATCATGATGGCAGTCCATGCAATGCAATGGACTTTAAAGGAAAACTACGTATTTCTAGCAAACTAGTACGGTGTCTTGCGCGGTGCTTCGCGCCGCACCACGCCATAGGTTTTGGCCCATAACTTTTGACCCCTTAGGGCTTGGTCAAATTTTTTGGCTTGCCTCCAGATCGAGGGCTATCCATAGAGGGGTAATGACTACAGAACGCTATTCTATGCGTGGTCCGACACGCCCTTGGCCGGTTTTTTTTTCATTTTGTCTGCCACGTCAATTGCCGGGCGTATCAGGTATACTATACTACCTATACTCTCGTAAAGGTATCCACAGGGTGCCGGCTGATTTTCTACTCTGATTTGTGATAGAGAGATACCTTCAAATGTAGACAAGACGTCTATAACTGGCGGACCTCCGCGACATCGTTCGCGTTGAAATAAATATCACACAAAATAAATATCCTAGCTTGGTAGAGATTTATTAAGTATATTTAAAACTCAGTAGGTACACGGACGGAAGCTCTTAAAATAAATAATTTTTCTCGCAAAATCGGTGTAGTCATTTCAGAGATTAGACGGAACAAATAGACATTTATTAATTAGTTGATTGATTAATTTGTAGCTTAAAGTTGTCAATTTGGGATTACAGACACTCCAATTGTATTAATTTGCTATCTACATTGAGTGACTAGCGGTCGCCCGCGACCTTCTTCGCGTGATAATTTGAATTTTTTCCCGTTCCCGTCGCTTGTAATTATTGTTCCCGTCGCGTGTCCTGTAATAACATCTAGCTTCGCAAATAAAATAAGATAATATAACATAAGATAAGATAATATAAATACTCTTTATTGTACATCATACAGAAGCAATAAATAGTAACGTATAACATACATACCTTAACACTAATGTCCAAAGGGCGGCCATAACGCTAATAAGCGATCTCTTCCAGGCAACATTTGGATGGAGAGAGATATATACGATATTATTATTTTAAATATCTATCTGAAATAATTATTTTAGAACGAATTTCATTTCCATGAAACATGTTATAGTGAGGTAACCTTAAAAGATAGATATACGTAAGTAGGTCACACTATAAGTTTTGCGTAACTTAAAAAAACAACATGTTAAAACCAAAATATTGTGTTTATTGCTTTTCAAAATACTCTCCTTTACATTTTAAACATTTTTTTCATTTTTCATGCGATCGAACCATTTTTTAAAACATGAGGACCACAGATCTGAAGGCATTTTTTCTACGTGCGGATTGAACGCTTTCACTGCCTCTTCGGAGTTGGTAAAAGTGAAACCTCTCATCAAATCTTTGATTTTGGGGAAAATACAGAAATCACAGGGTGCTAGGTCGGGGCTATGCGCAGGATGGATGACGAGTTGTACTTTTTCGGAAGCTAAAAATGAATTTGTTTTTTTGGTCGTGTGTGAAGAAGCGTTGTCATGATGTAGGAGAACGCGGCTTTTGGGTCGTCTTTCGCGAACTTTTTCTAACACCCAGGATAAACAAATGGTAGAATACCACTCGGCATTAACACTCTTTTGATCTTCAAGTGGAATTGTACAAATGGGACCCGTAGCTGAGAAAAAAACGCGATCATATTTTACCAACGTTTCTCGCCTGCCTCACTTTTGTTGGCTTGTTCTCATTTTCAAACACCCATTTACAAGATTGCTGTTTTTTTTTCGGGTTCAAAACAATAAATCCACATTTCGTCTCCTGTGACAATGTCATAAACAGCATTAGAATGTCCGTGGTCGTACTTCAGTAGTATCTGTGAGCACCATTCCACGCGAGCCCGCTTCTGCTCCGCTGTCAGTTCATGAGGGATCCAACGACAACAAAGTTTCTGAACTTTCAATTCTTCGTGTAAAATTTTCTGGATTTGACTCATACCAATCCCCAATAGTCCTCGAATTGTCTGATAGGTAATCCGCGGGTTTTCTTCAAATAACCGCTTAACAGTAGCCACATTATTTTCGTCGACGGCAGTTGAAGGCCGCCCTTCACGAAATTCGTCATGTAAAGAAACTCGACCTCTCTCAAATTCAGCAAACCATCGCCTCACGGTGCTCAAACAAGGTGCTTCTCTCCCAAAAGCATTTTGAAGACGAGCCGCACAGTCTTGCGGAGAGAGAGAACTTTTAAAATCATAAAAAATCATCGCTCTAAAATCTTTTCGACTTAATTCCATTTTCGTTGCATACGTAGAACTTTGATGAAACAAATGATTTCCCGCCAATTGTTTTTTTTATTACTAAGAAGGTTGCAACGTTTAAAAAAATATAACATTCGAAATTCAAATAGTTCCGATTAGCTAGAAGAGCAAAACTTTTAGTGTGCCCCATGTATACTACACCGGACGTTTTTTTAGAACTTTTAAAGAGGAACAATTCTTTAGAATGTGATTTTAACATAACCTTAACCGTTTGGCCAGCGCACGCAACGGAAGTTCCTAAAAGAAATATTTTTCCCTGTTTTTGAAATATAATTCACTGCTGCTCTGCTCCTATGCATTGTAGCCTGATGTTATATAGCCTATAGTCTTCCTCGATAAATGCACTTCTCAACAAAAAAAGATTTGTTAAAATCGAACCGGTACTTCCTGAGATTAGCGCGTTCAAACAAACAAACTCTTCTGCTTTATAATATTAGTATAGATTTAAGACATGTTCCAAAAGTGAAACTGTTTCGCCACCATCTTTTTGTTAGGCGACATCCTGGTAATCACAAAATATTGCACATAATCCATGAGTAAACTGTATTTCCCCGAGGTTGCAACGAGGTCGCGTTATGCCTACACTGTAGTGTCTGTATTTCTTAATTAGTTATTACGAATATCTTCTACCTTCAGTTTATATAACTACCTATTTTGTGATTGATGGCACTGGAATATTCTAATAGGTAGGGTCCATAATTGTAACTTTACCTATTTTATCATCTGTACCACATTATGGAAGCAATAAATGTAGATATTGAGTATTGAATTATTTACTGACTGACCCAGCGAGCTTGTACCGCCTGAGGAATACTAAGATATTTTTCGCTTTTTGTCCTTTATTTATTAATAATGTTTCTGATCGGTAAACCTTCCCTGAACTTCTACAATTATTTCAAAACCAAAATTAGCCAAATCAGTCAGTTTTCAAGTTTTAGCTAGAGAAATTATTCGCCCACTTTTGGCTATGCTATGCTATCCGGGCTCTTGTTTGTTTACCATAGCCATAGCCTGTTCCATTAATTTTGCAGTTTTTAAGAGATTTCTGACAAAGGAACCACTACCTTTTGTTTCATTATAACTGTGGTAAGTACTTAGACGTTTTACTCATCAGTTCTGTAAACACAGTTTAGGTAAATAGTCGATAGGTACCATTGTGAGCTAACTGAGCTACAAGTACTTACCTATTAGCTATAGATAATTAGGTATGTTTAGGCAGGCCTATGTCACTCGCCTTCAACGCCCTTCAACTTTTTCTGGGCCCCTGTCCCTTTCTGGGTCTCCAATGCCCACAAGAGGGCGTTATCGCCCACTTTGAGCAAGACTCGTAAGAAAGGGGCGGCTGGTACTTATTACATGGCCTGGGGCCTAGGGAGGCTGAGACTGTAAATCCGCCACTGAGTGCTACACAGCGGTTTGTATTGAGAAATGTATCACAACAACAAAATATAGGTAGGTAAAACATATTTTAACAATTTTTCCCTTCGTGTTGCGATAAAAATGCCCATCCTCACGTCCTCAGCACGTTACACAATGTCTCGCTATCATTCGCACACGCTTTCTAACAAGAAATGACTCATGAGAGTACGTTGCACCAGAGATAATCGTTCGTCCATGTTGTCATCTGGATTGCTGAATCACTCGACTTTACGACTTCGGAGTAATTACGACATATTTTACGTTATTTTTTTATGTCACAGATAAAGAATAAGGACAATTGGGTAAACGTAATTAATATTTACACTGTACTATCGTCAGAACTGGTCAGAAGTAGGTTAGCTCATAGCTGATGGCTGCTGTTCCGCCTGCGTGGAATAGCATATAGATAAGTAGGTATAAGTTGTACATAACTTTTAACTGCCAGATGAAATGCAAAAAGTATGAAGAAAAATAATTAGAGGTGAACCCTCCGTTTCTAGGTAAGATATTGCAGTATTAAGACGGGAAATAATTGTTTACCCTGAACTGTAGCGTCTCACAGTCTGACGACTGAGAAGGTTCTCCCGTGAACCTAGGAACAAATGAAATAAACTCTACAGTTATAATTAGTAATAAGCTCGCTCCCTATTTACGTGCAATCAATCAATTAGGTTCCTACTTTAATAAGAATTTAGTACCGCAAGTTTATCAGCCGTCTAGATCCCATAGCACAAGCGTATCTAATATATACGCTTGTGCTATATGCGCTGGTGCTTAATTTGGGCTAGATGACGTTGGGTTAGAAACTGAACAGACTGACTCGCGGGCGCAAGCGGGCGGTCGCGAAATCTCAAATGTATGAAAATGTATGTGAGTGTTCACACTGAACTAGAGGCGGCGGCGGGCGGAGCCAACACGCGAACACAAGCCCGCGACGTCCACCGCTCCCGAACCCGCCACCGCCACCGCGCCCGCTCAGTCTGTTTTCTTACTTAGAATGTCTTAAATAATTTAACGTTAAGTATTTATTATTATTAAAATTACCCAATTATTAACGAAAAGTACCTCTGTCTACCCTTTCAGAGAAACAGGTCTAATGAATCTAATTACTAGTGGTTCTGTAAACAGTAGACCTAGCGTTATTTTCGCATTTTCCCCCCATTGCTTCCCCATTTCCCCCCCAATCGAAAAATCCCTTCGACAAAAGTTGCGCCTTGCAACAAAGAACACTTGTGCCAAATTTCATGAAAATCGGCTGAAAAATGCATTTTCTCCCCAACCGAAAAATCCCTTCGGCAAAAGTTGCGCCTTGCAATAAAGAACACTTGTGCCAAATTTCATGAAAATCGGCTGAAAATGCGGCCTGTAGACCGGAACTGACACACATACCAACAACGCCAAATCGCCAGTCCTCGAGTTAAAACTGAGACGCTTCGCTCGCTCGGTCAATTAGTAACCCTATCTATCCATATATGACCTGCTCAGATGATGGTTTGAACTACTGAACTCTTCATATTTATACCTAACCTGAATTCTCTTTGTTCCAGGAACCTTGCTGCTCACAACCGTAAGATGCCAGTATCAAGGCCACCACCCGGGTAGGTACGCATCACTTCTCCAAATCTCCTATTCTTGGTTCTTCACCGAATTAATTCTACACGTGTATGCATTTCCTTCCAGTATCTTTCGTGCAGAGGTCAGTTGACTGGCCGAACCCATACATACAAAGGAATCCACCTTGGCACCAGTTCTCGTCTCCAAGAAAAAGATCTCCAGAAGCTATACCGTCTATTCCTCAAGATCCTTACTACATCAATAACCAGTACAACCCTATATTACATCAAGGTTACAATCCTCAAGGACCTCCGCAATACTACGAGGAAAGATCTACAGTTTTTGGACATCCAGACTCTGATCCGAATGATCCTAGACTTCTGTCAGAGTCAGCATTTTCGAAAATATCCGAAACTTTAGGTGCCATAAACACAGTAGGACATTACTTAGTGGATATTGTCAATGATTCTCGAGAAAGGAATGTATCTAATCCACAATTGCAACAAATACCACAAGCAATTTATACGATAAGCAAAAATGTTTTAGGCCGCAACGTGACTGATAAAATTGCACCTATCGTTAAAAAAGCATTACCTAAAGTATTGCCAGATGCTCCAATAACGAAAATTACTAACTCAGATAGAGTAGATGATGATGCTAAGTATTGTACAACTCCAGAAGGGGAAGAAGGCGTTTGCGAAGACTTGAGCAACTGCCCTCAATTACTATTAAACTTAGTAAATCTTAGAGAATCTTTGTGTTTCAAAGACTTATTTGTACCGGGTGTTTGTTGTCCAAAAGATGCAGTACTACCCTCATCAGAAAAACCAGTAATAGCCACTACTAGCAAACCAACCTTTCTAGTCCCGGTGACAACCAAAAAGCCCAGACCTATAACTACTACAAGACCATCAGCTGTATTGGTGCTGACCACGAAAAAGCCGAAACCTGCCACCAGTACCAAAAGACCAGTGACATCGAAGACTACAAAGAAACCCGTTACAACTACAGTGACTACTCAAAGAACTATGCCTACCACGTCTTACTACACTGTAGCTCCACCTATAATAGCTAATTATTCCAATATTGTGGATATAGAAGGTAATTTTTTTTTACATACTATCATAAGTAATTTCTAGGTCTCCACTAAACTCAAGATAAGACCTTAGAGGCAGATAAACCCTGATCAGCAAAGATCTCTTTTCTTGGTCCCTCGTAATACATCGCAGTACATCCGACTGTTGTCATCTCATAAACTGTCTATTAAAAACTCCAGACACTTATTCAGATATTTTAGATGACGGACGCTCACTTGGGTACTTTAACAAATTTCGTTACGTTATTCAGAATGTGGTCAAAGAGAAGATGAAGGCGGTCGTATCGTTGGTGGCACGGAGTCCAAACCTGGTGCTTGGCCTTGGATGGCAGCCATTTACTTGCATGGTAGTAAAAGACGGGAGTTCTGGTGTGGAGGGACATTGGTCGGTAAGAAACACATCCTGACTGCTGCCCATTGTACCAGAGACTCTAAACAACGGCCGTAAGTATTTTCTACTGTATTTAATTTATTGAGGTTTTTAAGGTACGGTTGGTAAGGTAACCTCAAAATCTTCAAAATATTTGCCTTACGAGGCACAGATATTATACGCCAACTAATTACCAATAATTTAGTCCAACGTAATATGTGCGAGCCTATTGCCGCTATCTGGGAAGTTTTATGTTTACCAAAACCAGAGTGAAATTATTTCTCCTTGACTACCTTACTTTGCTTGACTGCCTAGCAAGCGTACAACTTGTCTGGGGTTACTACCGTAGAGCGGTAGAGATCCTGGAAGATGGCAAACATTTGTACTGTAGTATTGTGTAATATTTAGTAAATAAATACCTGCTTGTAAATGTTTGGAAGATATTGGGTCCAGAAAAAATTACCTATCACAAAAGCTTAACCCTTCAGGGTAGCACATGTAAAGAATACTAGGTTTGCTCGGGTAGCGAAAATACTTTTATATGAACTCACTATTAAATATTGTATTTTTCAGGTTCCCTCCTCGTCAGTTTAGCGTACGCTTAGGTGACGTAGACCTGGCACGAGACGACGAGCCCTCTCGTCCAGTGACCCTCAGGGTAGTTGCAGTGCGCGCTCATGAGGACTTCGCCAGGGTCGGCTTCTACAATGACATCGCTGTACTGGTGTTGTCTGGTAAGGCTCTTTTGATTTTAACCACGGAAACAAGTATCGTAGAGCTAGAAAGTTGTGGCGTATCATGGGAGAGGTTAGATGGTATGTCTAGCAGTGAAAGCTATTTTATGGACATAAAAAGGTACTACCAAATATGGAGATAGCCTGTCAAACTTATAAAAAAAAATTACTCAAGTTGAAGAAGTTTTGGCGGGTAATTTGGGAAAAATGGAGGAATGGAGGTAGTTTGACGATTCCCCAACTACATCGCCGCTGGTGCCGCCGCGCCGCCGCTACCGCGCCTGTGAACCCAACCCACTCCTAACAAGCACTACAATAAAATGTATAATCTATGATAAGTAGTAGGTACTTAAGAGAGGGGCTCCTGGTCTAGTGGTAACCTACGATGTTAACACATTGCAAAGGTTAAGCAACATTTAGTCTGTCCGGTCTTAGGATGGGTGACCATTTCTTAAGACACTGAGACCCCTCCGTGCCTCGGAGAGCACGTTAAGCCGTCGGTCCCGGTTGTCATACGAACATCTATGGCAGTCGTTAGGGGTAGTTGGAGCCCTTAATCAAAAATCCAACCGGTCTAACTACAGAACTTCGATATCGCTCATGGGTTGTGGAGGTCAGATGGCAGTCGCTTCACGGAAAATTTCGAAGGTCAGCCGAATAGCAGTTAGACTGGAAAGACGACCACAACTGAGTTGGGAAAAGGCTCGGTGAATGATGAAGTAGTAGGTACTTAACTAGAACACCTCCACCGACCATCCTTTAAAAAACGAAATTGCTTACATAAGATAAATTAAAATATTAAGATAGAAATCATAAACGTCTTTTTTTTTTTTTTTTTATATTTGGTTCGCCAAATTGACGCCGCCCGCCTGGTGGTAAGTCGTGACGACGTCTAGCGATTGTGGGCCACTCTCACAGCACACATTACTATTGAGAGTGGCCCTCAACTTGACGACCTACTGATGTGCCTCTTCACGCTCCGCTTAAAGAACCCAGGATTATATGTGGGAGGAAACACGTGCACAGGCAGGGCGTTCCAGGCCACTATCGTTCGGCAGAGAAACGAACGTTTAAAACGTTCGGTTCTCGCGAACATGCTATCCACTGTGTGGGGGTGGCATCTCTGTCCGGCACGAGTCGTTCGGGATCGGAAGGAAGAGGGTGGGATCAGATTGAAGAGCTCTTCAGAACACTCGCCGTGGTAAATACGGTAGAATGCGGCCAAGGAAGCTATTGTTCGGCGCTGAACTAGCGGCTCAAGGCTTCCCGTTACCTCCGGACAATCTATAATACGGATAGCCCGTCGCTGCATAGCGTCGAGAGCGTCCAGCAGATACTTCGCGGAGCCGTCCCAGAGGTGAGAGCAGTATTCGACGCAGGGTCTAATCTGCGTCTTGTACAGCAGACACCTCTGGTCCGGTGTAAAGAATCTCTTTACCTTATTCAGTATTCCTAGTTTCCGCGAAGCTAGCCCATACATCTTTCGATGTAGTTTTTATTATTGAGCTCTCGACGAACGTCTATGCCAAGGATATCAAGGTTGTCCTTCATTGGTAATAATGCATTCTGAAGAGAGGGTAGGGGAAGGAAAGGGGATTTCTTCGCAGTAAATGCACACGCCTGTGTTTTGCGGGCATTGAACTCGACCAGGTTCTCGGTACCCCATTGAGAGATACTGTCGAGGTTACGGTCGAGATCAGCCACGAGTCGTCGTCTCTCCTCCTCAATCTCAGATCGCCCCGCCGTCGGACGAACCGAGTAACTCCCGTGCAGTGTCCTGTCATCTGCATAGCAATGAATGTTCCCGAGGGATAGCATATCATTGATATGCAGAAGAAAGAGAGTTGGTGATAGTACGGACCCCTGCGGTACCCCGGCATTCACTTGCAAGAAGCGAGAAGCTTGGCCATCGCAGAGGACCCGCACTCGGCGCTCGTTTAAAAAGCTGGCAATCCAGCTGCACAGTTGAGGAGGTAGACCATATGCCGGAAGCTTGGAAAGGAGCGAAGCATGCCAGACCCTATCGAAGGCTTTGGCGATGTCCAGGCTATTAGCCAAGGACTCGCCGTGCATTTCCATAGCCCCACCCCAGACATGCGTTACGAATGCCAGAAGATCACCCGTTGATCGCTTTGGCCTGAAGCCGTATTGTCGATCATTGATTAGCGAGTGATCCTCTAGGAATTGCATGAGCTGCTTATTTATAAGGAGCTCAAGCACCTTGCAAATGACTGAGGTGACAGCTATGGGTCGATAGTTGCCTGGATCGGACCGATCCCCTTTCTTGGGGATCGGTTGTACGTTCGCCTCCTTCCAGACCTCCGGGAGCGAGCCCTGAAGAGTATGACAGGCGGTACAGACGCGTTAATACTGGAGACAACTCAGCTGCACATTTTCGTAGCACCACCGCCGGAATGCCGTCAGGGTCACTGGCTTTCCGCGTGTCGAGTGACCGCAGCACTGCCCGTACATCACATTGCCTGATAACAATATCAGGCCTGTCAGTGGTCAGGTCTCTCCCACGGTCTGACCCAGATGGGTCAGACCGTGGGAGAGGGCGAACGCATGGGCGGCTCTACCCGCATGATCAGTCTTGAGGGACCCCAGCCATTCAATGTGATGGCCATTGAAGTCCCCCAGAAATACTAGGTCAGCGTTCGGGAACCGCACCTGCGCTTCATCAGCCGTCTCGCTGAGGTACTGGAAGAGCTTTGTTGTCTCAGAATCCCCTGTGTGGGATCGGTAGACGCACACGTGGATCTGGCTCATAGAGCCATGGTCTACGTGCAGCCAAAGGACGGAATTGGAGGGGTTCTCTAGGCAGCGCAACCGGCGGCAGCAAACATCCGCCCTAACGAGCACGCATACCCCGGCTTTGTCTCGAAATTGTTCCTCGATGACATAGCCGGGGTAACACAGGTAAGACGTGTCGTCAGGGCGGCGTATTTGTGTCTCCGTGAGGAACATCACAGCGGGCCGTGCCGTCTCAAGGTGGTGGTGGACGGTATCGAGGTTCGCATGGAGTCCACGGACGTTAGTGAACTCCACCTCGAAAAAGGGTTTCCTAGGGCCGCTGTGTAACGTTTATTTCTTTTTTGTTGCACTGCCATTGTAGATTTTGAAGAAGAAGCGTGAAGACAGGGCGACATTAGGTGCAGCAGTAAGTGACAAAGCGCAGGGGCTAGCTTTGTCTAGAACCGTGTGGTTAGGTCGGAGCCGACTCGCCGGACGGAAGGGCTCCCAAACCCCCCTGATGCAAGGCCGCCGCTACCCCACACCGGTTACCACCCGGAGCGGCGATCCCACATCAGGATTATGCGCAACATGTGGGGCAGCCTCCTGGGGTGGTTGGCCCCAGGCGGGCCCCATGACTGTTGCGGGCGGCCGCGGCAACGCCGTTGCTAAGGGTCTCCCTGGCCGGCGAATCGACCCACACAACCCACACTAGACTCCGTTTCGCCCCCACTGGTCCCATGCCTGCTGCACCATACATCGCCCTGGGCCCGGCGGTGCAGCTGCTGAACCCCTAACGCAACCCAGCCTGGGCTGGGTTACTTGGGGGGCTTTAGCACAGCTGCACGGTGGTACCCCCCCGGACCAACACTGTTGTACCACCTGGTACCCACGTGGGGGCCGAAGCCACTCCATAGGTACCGTAAATTAACGAGCCTCGTCCGTTTATCAGCAGGTGCGCCACTAGCAGGTGAGGTCGCTGTGGCCCTAAAGATGTTGGTAGAGCCCCTTTGCACCCAAAAGTCTGTTTATAATTTCTATATTAATATTTTAAGGCTAGCTTAAGCAAACTCATTGCTTTGAAATACAAAAAGATTTATTAAACCATTGCAGACAACGTCCAGAAGTCAAAATACGTGATCCCGATTTGCCTTCCCCGTGGGGAAGTGACTCGGCGGTTGTTCGACGGCGCTGTAGCCACTGTGGTGGGCTGGGGCACCACCAGGTACGGGGGGAGCGAGAGCTCGAGACAGCTGGAGGCGAAGCTCCCGGTCTGGAGGAATGAGGAATGCAACAGAGCATACTTCCAGCCGATAACAGAGACCTTCCTGTGTGCGGGGTACGCGAGAGGAGGGGTTGATGCTTGTCAGGTATTTCACACCTAATTTATTTTTAACATAATTCATATATCATCACGGCTATTGCCTATATGACGGAAGAAGTAAACAGAGGGGTATTTGACACCCACCACACTTTACCAGTAATTAGTTAGTCCCAAACGTAAAAGGGTGTTATAGAAAATCCATAAACCACTCTGTAGTTCAAACTATTTCTGTAATTCAACCAACTGCCAGGACATACCACTAAATATCTGTATTTATTTTTAATTTTCAAATATTTCATTCTTTTGTCTCTGCCCCCAGGGTGACTCCGGCGGCCCTCTGATGCTACAAGTGGACGGCCGGTGGATGCAGATCGGTGTAGTTTCCTTCGGCAATAAATGTGGTGAACCCGGATACCCTGGAGTCTACACCAGGGTTACTCACTACAGCGGCTGGCTGGAACAGAATCTCATTTAAACTACCTAAGTCAATAAAGTTTAATTAGTTATAAATTTTGTAATGAAGACTTTTAGGATTTAAATGTTAGTTATTTTACCATACGTTAGTTATCAAATAAACCAATAAATAATTTGTCTGCCTACCCTATAGGTAATATTTACCTATTATACCTATCCACCTATATTTGGACTGTCGCGAAAAATATTCTTTTTAACCATTTTTTTACTTATTAACAATTTCATTACATATTATGTACTTATTTAACTATTAAAGTTTACCTATATTTTAAGACGTAATTACCTATTTAATTATACCACAATACAGTGTATACATAATTTAAAATAGATTGTAAATATTTGTGATGTATTTTACTGACTGTTAGATGTAAGGAAAATTAAAAAATAAGTTTTAATTTTTTTGTCATTTTATTAAAATCATCCGCACAAAATCCCATCACTATAAATAAATCATTCAGTTATTAGGTTCCTCACCGAATATTGGCAATGGTGATATGATAAAACTTATTTCTAAATTTCTAAACGTAAAACAAGTTGTCAACATTTTACTGACGTGATTCTCGGGTACTTTTGTTGAGTATTTTTTACGTTTTGTAGCATATATTATATACCTGTCACTTTCTAAAAATATAAATAGATAGAGATAGGGATAATTTTATGACAAGTTTTGATCCGTTCGCGACTGCGATATTACAAAATTGACATTCAGCTGTGTGACTGACTCTGATTACTTATATTTATTTTAAAGCAAAATAAATAAATATGATTAGTTCCGAATAGATACCAATAATTAGTTATAAAGTGATAAATATACTAATGTTTTAAAAGTGGTTTCATGAGGTGAATACTAGAGGAAGTTGTATAATTCGTCAACATGAAGTATTCTACATCACCTACTCCAAACTATCCACGGAGTACGTCTCCATTGCCAGCGCCAGCTAATTACAGTAACTACCAGCCTACAACAGCCAGTGCAGCAGCAAAACGGTACAAATATATCAGGAGACTGTTTAAATTCAATCAAATGGACTTTGAATTTGCTGCATGGCAAATGGTGTATCTGTTTGTGGCTCCACAAAAAGTTTTTAGGAATTTTAACTACAGAAAACGTAAGTATACACTTTTGCTTTAGTGTCTTAATAATGATACGTATAGTCTCCTTATTTCAATTCCCATTGTAACACATTGCATGGCCTATCTATTTGCCAATTTCATTTTATTCAATGGTTTACAGATAATTATTAATACCAAACTTTATATTATACTAGCGGACACCCGTGGCTTCCCCCGGTAGACAAATTATATACACAAAAACCTTCCTCAAGAACCACTTTATCCATTGGTGAAAACCGCATCAAAATTCATTGTGTAGTTTTTAAGATCTACGCATACATACAGAACGGGCGACTTTGTTGTATAATATGTAGTGAAATAGTTTTCACTACATATTATACAACAAAGTTAGGAACTCAATTTGGAACCGAAGCTAGTAAAGTAATTTTTATGAATGTACATCATATGTTGTTTTCTGTTTTGTGTACCTTGTTTTTTTTAAAGATGTTTTGTTGTGTATTTAACACATCAAAACATCTTTAAAAAAAACATTATTTTTAATCTTCTTCTTATAAATAAAAATGAATTGCCATTTATTTGTCTCACTATTACTTGAGAACTGCTGGACCGAACTCCGCTAATTTTGGTCTTAAAATATTCTATTTGTATGTAATACTTGACGAGTGGCACACCCCGACTTTGCTCAGTTTTGGCAAACGATAATACGTATATTGTCTATACACACACACAGTTATATTTACGCCTATATCCCTGAAGGGGTAGGCAGAGGTGCATTATACACCCACAATTTGCCAGTATTTTTATTACCACTTAATAGCGCAAGCCTATTGCTGTCAGCGGGCACACATATAATGGTTTATATCCAAAATGGCCGAATGAATTTAATAAAAAGTAGCAGATGTGTTGTAATTAAAAAAAAAACATTTGAAAACCATTGCCTTGCTATGAAATGTTGATGAAAGGCAACAAAATCTTACGTGCCAGTCCCTATAGCACAGCCAATTAAAGTCCTGGGCATCTCGGACTATATATATTAGGTATACTACATAATATATAAATTTTGATTTTCAATCACTATCTATTAATGCAAACTACTTTAAAATCTGTTGAGTATTTTAAAAGATCTATGCAAACAGACTAAGACAGACAAAGTATAAGATTTTATGTTTTCACTCAAGGGAAAATTAATAATTTTGTTATTTGTTTAATTTACAGATACAAAATCCCAGTTTGCCAGAGACGATCCAGCGTTTCTAGTATTACTTAGTTTCTGGCTACTATGTAAGTTAACATTCAGATCTGTTTTAATAATATAAAAAAATAAGTAATTCTTAAGTGTGAAGTGATTAAAAGTAAAACAACAGAGGTGAGAAATTCATCAAAGTAATTGGTTAGATAGACAGTACGTCAACCCATTTGACGCCCACTGCTGGCCATGACCCCCCCAAAGAGGGGGAATTCAGCCTACATATACCACACTGTCAGACGGGTTGGTATAGGGATTTGTGTCGAATTTTCCTTCGCGATTACGCGTGTGTATTAGTTGCAGCATCTTTCTGGATATGTTGTGTGTATACTATAAAATAATGTAGATCTGATAATTGGAAAAGAGTTGCCGGGAGTTTTTATTGCCAGGTTCTTTTCTCACGGCTCCACCCTTTGTCCTGTGAATCTGGCTTTAAATATAATTTCTTATTTGCTGACGCTAATAAGTATTCTTTATAAATCTATATTAATAAAATGCAACTGGAAGAACCTTGAGAGAGTGGTTCCAAGCTATTGCCTAACAGTCCAAATAGCAATGATGATCACCAACCTCCGTTGAGTCAAAGAAGAACTGTGATAAACATTCAAAAGACTCATCATACTTCTTGTAGGATAAAGATCGGTTCAATCCTGAATCTGGGGACTAATGTCTTTTTGTGATCATATATAATAATTTCTTTTTTAATTCCAGTCTCATCAATATGTTTCGGTGTTGCCATGAATATGACATCAGCAAATGTAGCGCTGTTTGTGCTCTTTGTGGTGTTTGTAGACTTTATTGGAGCTGGACTACTTGTGTCTACAATATTTTGGTGAGATATTTTTCTCTTTATAAATACTCATAAATAACTAGCAGTCCCGGCAAACTCTAATTAAAAAAACATTTCCTGAAGTTTGCGAATATTTCAAGATCATAATTACCTAAATCAGTCCACCCATTCTAGAGTTTTAGTGAGACAAACAAAAGCAATTTATTATTTATAACTGAGCGCACGAAGAATCTGCATTTCGAGATTAGACAATTTTACTTTTGTCCATCTGTCTCATGCTCATGGACCTATTGGTTTGTCTCAATGTGTGTTTCGGGATTTTTGGACATAAAATGCCTATACAGGGTTACTGGTAATTTGATGTCTTCTGGGCAGCAGGATTGTGTAGGGGAGCTTAAATTAAACCAACCCCCGCCTAATTGTGTAGTCAAAAGATAATGGTTTTTTTTCTAAAATAACGCCGTGTGCAGTGATTGTGATCGATTAAAAATAATTTGACCAAGAGGAGGTATATAGGGACCACTAGTATACCTATGTATGTGTTGGTACAGGTATGTGAGTAACAAATACCTCCGGCGCGACCCGGACGGGCCGGACGTGGAGTGGGCGTACGCCTTCGACGTGCACATCAACGCGTTCTTCCCGCCGCTGTCCTTACTGCACTGCTTCCAGATTGTGCTGTTCAATAGTGAGTTTATTTTAATTTGTTAGCTTATTTCGTTAAGATGTCGTAAATAATATGAACTGTTGAGTGAACCTTTTCCCAACCTAGTTCGGCGCTCGCTATTACACGGGCCTAAAATGTAATTAGGTATCGAAAGTGGTTGTACTCTTATGTCTACTCTCCGGGCAAAGCTCCGGGGGAATAGGTATAATCGTGTAAGGTTATTCATAAATATGTTTATCAGTTGTCTGTTGTCTAGATATAGTCGGAGACGCCCAGAATTTTAATTGGCTGTGCCATAGCGGCTGGCACGTAAGATTTTGTTGCCTTTCATCAACATTTCATCGCAAGGCCATCGGGTATAATATTTTTTTTTCAAAATTACAATATAGCTACTTTTTATTAAATTCATTCGGCCATTTTGGACATAACCCATGATAAATGTGCCCGGTGACGGCAATAGGCTTGCCCTCTATTATGTCTGCCTACAGCTTCGGGATATGTGTGTGTGTGTGTGTGAGTTGTCTAGATACCACAAACTTATGGCTTGGTTTGGGCTAGATGACGTAGTGTGAATGTCCAAAAATGTATATTTATTTTTGCATTATTTTCTTTTCAGGCCTGTTGTTCCAAGGTGGGTTTCTGTCCTGTTTGGTCGCCAACACGTTTTGGCTGGCGTCTATCATATACTACCTCTACATCACATTCCTAGGATATACCAGTAAGTAACTTTTTTTTTAAAACCTTTAACACGGTTCGGTCAGTAGTTTAGTATACTTTCCCTATAAATTTGTCACGTGATTAAAGTAACGAATTAACTTGCAGGTTATGGGAAAGTTATAGATAGTGGTAAGTCATAGCTTACAAGAGCCATCACCTATCTACCCTCATTTGTAAATAATATAATCTTCTTTTAGTTCATGGAATATCTGCAATTTTAATCATTTACCAGTTTGAGTTATAATGTAAAGTAAGCTTAGTTTTAACTTTTCTTTTTTTATACTGTTCAGTGATGTCCTATGAACAATGTGTACATTCATAATTGGACATCAGATGTTTAGCGTAGTAAGCGATCTGATGTCTGTGTATGTACCTAGTAATAAATAAATAAATTCAATTAAATTTGAAAATAGAATTATTTAATAATTATTTAATATTAATAAAATAATTATTTAATAAAATAATTATTATTTATTTATAATATATTGAAACGCATTAATATTTTTCAATGTTATTATATCTACAGGTACATTTATAATAATGTGTATTTATAAATTATGTTATAATATTGTTATTTATTATATTTTTCACTTTTATATTTATTTATTAATTATTAACTTATGGGTCCTTATATTGTATACTACCCGCATAATTTCTTATAATGCTCTTTCCATCCAAAAGTTGTCTGAAAGAGATCGTTTCTTGGCGATAAGGTCGCTCTTTGTAAATCAGTTTTATATGTGTTTAATCTTTACCATCCATAGTGTGTGTATTGTACATCATTCACTTCGTCATCATCCAGTTACAATGATTTAATACTCATAAATAACACAAGTTCTGGTTAGTGTGAAAATAGATAGCGTTGTAGTGTCTAACATATTTGCTTTCTTTTAATTTTAAAACTTTTTTTTAAACACTTCTTTGTATTAACTGATATTGACATAGTACGTTCTGTAATGGTCTGTAACTTTGCAAGTTACAAACCATTATTTACGTTATTTCCCACCTAACCATTATAAGTATATGTATGTAGATAGTTAGGTACGTTACCTATACTCTCTTAAATGGATATCCTTTATCACGGTAATGTGTTCATTTCGGAATTGGGAACACGAAAATTATGACGTGGTGACGGGCATATTATTATTTAATAAAAAAAACTTAATGTATTCTAATCTCTTTATTATTTGTTTCAGATTTACCAATACTACATAACGCGCGAATATTTCTTCTGCCGCTGCCATTACTCTTCATTACATACTTTGTGACTTTACTTATGGACTGGAATCTGAGTTCTATGCTTATGTACTTCTATAAAATGAGACTACTATAGTATATAAAGAAAAGAACATAGCATTAAAAATATGTCATATTCCATTCACTGCATGTAGATATGTGATAAAAGTAATACAAAACCATTCTGAATTTAAAAAAAATGTTGTTAGTCTATGACTGCTATGTCTTTTTTTAATTAGATTTGGCGGGATATTAAGGAACGAGAATGTGATTATGTGGTAGGTATGTACCTATATCTTCATAATTTAATTTCATCTTCAATATTTGAATTGTTACATTACATTTGGTAATTACATTTGTGTAAATATTGTCCATTTTTCGTTAATATAACTTGCCTAATGCATAGCACAGGCAAATTTGTGTAAAATTTATCAATTGAAATTACCGTTTATATAATATTTGTAAATACATAGACATAATACTTAATAAGTTTTTAAGAAATAAATGAAAATACTTTTATCGTGTTGCATTTCATTTAATCGATTATATAAGTGTTTTATTTGTATAAAATCATAAATATTTTGCGTGATAAGTAATTCAATCATCGTCTAGTACAATCACTTCATCTATAGCTATCGGCTTTGGCCTTTCATTAGTAAAAGGCAAAGCCTTTTTGGCCTCCGGTTTCTTTACCGTTTTCTGTACTGAAGTCTTAGTAATCGTTAAAGACGAAGGTAATTTACTTATAGAGGCATTAATATCCAGATTTTTTGTAATCGGTATGTGTTTTTGTCGCTCAGCTAGCTTCTCCTGCAAAGTCTTGCCAGGGCTTATTTGCTGATGAGGCATCTGAGGTTTTGTGTGAATAGCAGCGTTGACTGTAGATGGTGTAGATAAGTGCGCTTGTGCAGGTACCGTATGTGACGAGTGTGAAGCTGAATGCGTCGCTCCGAAGTTTGGCAAATTCGCGGTCATAGAAGCAGGCAGGTTTTGTAACACCGTGCCCATGCTAGGAGTTAAAGAAGTCGACGTGGATTTCTGGAGACTACTGATCCCAGAAGTAGATTGGTGTTTAGTAGCAGCAGGCGTTGCAATACCACTGAATGACTTTGCAGTCTTCATATGCGTATGCGATTGTGGCCTCACTGAACCAGGTTTCGGGCCGCGCTTTTGCTTTTTGGCAGGTGGCATAAACGATGAATAGTTTTGACCAAGAAATTGTCTGTAAAATTCAGCTTGAAAGGAGTTTTGTAAAGAGATTGATGATTGTAAAGAGTTTTGCAATGATGTATAACTTGCTAAAGCGCTTATATTGCTCAAGTAAGACAGAACAGGGTCGTTTAACATCGGTATGTAATTTTGAAACGCGGCAGCCATTTCGTGTGGGGACATTTTTGGTATACTACTAGATGGTAACGGAGGCGCTTGTGTGGTTGACTGTTTCGCTGGTTGCTCGGCTTTAGACACAGGCGCAGTAACGACTGGAGCAGACGACGTTGTGGCTTTGACAGATTCAGCAGCAACAGCAATAGCCTTCGCGGCCTGTTTCTTTTGGGCATTTTGAGTTTTGTCTAAACTGGCCATCGTCGCTTCATGTTTCAACTTTTGTATAAGCCTTTGACAGTACTTCATGCTAATGTCGACAAGATTTGCGTTTTCTGGTATAGGTTTTGTTGTCACCAGCTTATAACCATCAATAAGGAGATTCGTGAACTGCTTCGAGTTCGGTTGTTTCTGAGCTCTCTGATACGCTCTGTATATATCCAGAATTAGGCTCTTAAGCGCCTGCCGTTCTACGTCATTGCTCTTCAAATCCGCTTGCTGGCCGAACTTCGTTAGCTGGCCCTTAAGGGATTGTACGCACAGCAAAAATGCTTGTTGAGCTAAGTCTTCCCTGTCAGAATCACGCAAATATTTCTTATCTGGTTCAGGCATTCTCTGTAGTTGCAAGCTAATATCTAACAATGTTTTATGATCATCTATTTCTTTTAATATCTCCAGAGTGAGTAGTACTGAACGATTCATATGGAAGGAGAAACCTCCTGCTCGTTCTACTTCTGTTACAGGTATCTTCCATATATTGTTGAAGAAGTTCGAGGGTTTCCTTTCACTAAACAATCCACCCATTTTTTGACCAGCTCGTGATGTGAAATTGGCCAACATTAAGTCTCTGCAACGCTCAATATCTTTACCATTTTTATAATAAAAGTGATAGTGGGCAAGCCTGTATAAAGCCTTGTAGTGCAATGGGAAGCGACTAGTACAATCTTCTAACGCGTCAAGACAAGATGCTATTATTTTCAGAATTTCGTCATCTGTCAAAGGTTTAGACTCATCAGAAGATTTGGATGACTCACTGTCTCTACTTGAATCGCTACTGCTGTCTGATGATGTCTCGCTAGAACTAGAATCCGAAGATGATGAAGAAGTTGCGCTACTTGAACTGTCTTCTTTCTTTTCGCTGTCGGTGTCAAACTTTTTATCTTGTACAAGGGTAACAGATTCGGTTTGCTGTTCTTTATTAGGTTCTACAGTAGACTGAGATGGTGGAGACACCAGTAGTGTCACCGACTCAGTCTTATCGTCAACAACATTGACGTCATCTTTTTTGTCTTCCGTAGAATTAACGATTGCACTTTCCATTGTTTCATTATTCTGCACTAACACTTTATTTGAGGCGATCCTTTCTGTGTCGTATGACGCGGATCTTCTAACTTTGGCCGCAGCCGATTCCAGCTTTTGTCTTTTAGTTTCATGTGACTCTTCTTCCCCTGCGTCACTAATAGAACGTTTTAGAATATTAGCGGCGTGTACTGTTTCAAACGCTTTTGGCTCTAAAGATGTAGTTTCTGTTTCCGTGGCGCCATCTTTTTTGGGTTTTTTAGAGAAAGGTCCATTCTTCCAGCTCTCAATACAAGAGGTAAACACCTTTCCAACTGATGCTGGTATAACCTTACTTTCGTGCTGCTCTATAAACTTCAAAATTGAAGCATGAATTCTATAGTGTAACTCTAAGACCTCTATACACAAATGGCTTGGGGTGTTGTAATTTATCTTGAGAGGATATGTAGCATTAGTTTCATGTAAACATTTGACAGCTTTTATGTAATATTCTAAATATTGTGATGGTGGTTTGTTACGTTTCTCAGCTACCTTTCCCAACATATAAAAAGGCAGCCAAGAGTCTTCAGTGTCTTTTTCTGAATCTGTACTGTTGTTCAGTTCATTGATAGCTGTAATGAAGCATTTAAACGTCGTGTCTAACATTTCTTCTTTCTGCTTCTCTAAAGACTCGAAGTCTTCCATACTCAAGGACTCACTAGCTTGCTTCAGTAAACGTGAGCAAAATGAATGGACCATATACACAAATAATCCATATTCAATTAGTATATTGCGGTATGTAGGATCTAGTTCCAAAGATCGCTTGTAACACCTTATTACAGTTTTGGCAGGATTCAAAAATTCACGCTCATTATTCAGATTTTTGCAAGAATTCAGTATTCTTTCTAAATTAGTAGCTTTTGCCAACGAAATTTTTGCCCACGCCTCTAACCGATCATTATTTACAGCAACATCTAACATGTTATATTTTACTCCCAACTTAGCTTCGTCTTTCTTAAAATAGTAATCTCCCAACAGGAAATATATATCTTTCATTTTATAAGGAATAAGAGGCGGAATATTTGGTAGGTTAGTCTCAATTCCTTTAATATATTTGGTTACATCAGAAATATATTTAGATGGGTCGTTTTCTGGAGGTAATAGAGCAAGTATGCGGTGAAACAATTGCTCTGTATCAATTGAAATACCGGGTATTTTACCTTCCAGTGCAGGTAGCACTGGAGGCTTAAAGATCTCATATAATTGTTGTGCTCTTTTCCAATCCAGAGGAAATGGAATCACATTGTGGTCAACTAAATGTTTTAACTTATTCTTCCTTCCTGGATGTCCATAAAGGCAATATACACACTGCTCCATATACTGGCAAACTTGTTCCAAAGGTTTAGCTAAGGATGGTGACCTCAATCTTGGGACCACAGTGTCCAAAATAAACAAAAGCAGTTTACTATCAGATTTACAACACCAACCTCTGCCTCCTAATTGCTCGTGAGCAATAAATAATACGAGCAAAGGATTAGGCACTTCGTCACAAGCAACTTTATCTTTCTCCACATTACGACTTCTACCTTGATCTTCTTCTCTTTGCAAAATATAATGCATTATGATCCAAGGAGAAACAGTTCCAAATGGCATCTCAGTTGCATTAGTTTCCACTTGATGTCCAATTATTCTGATTAAATCCTCAAGACCTTGACTGAGTTCTTTCTGAGACATGACATCCAAAACAGTCAAACCTTCTGTACTCAGAATATGTTCTATGGAACAAAGAATTTTGACAACTGTGAGAGTCCATTTGTCATATTCCTGAGATCCTGTTGTGTGTCTAAAATAATGCTTCAAGGCTTCATGCAAACAAGTAAAAGACCACTTCAAGCAGTCATCAACTCTGTTCATAGCCCAGTATGTATCTAATATTATTGATAACTGAACTGCAAAATCTAACAACATCTCTTCTTGTTCGCTTCTAGCCATTGTTTTACAATGTTCAAATGAATCTATAACAATAGAGAGCACTTCTTCATAGCTTCCCCGTGCATATAAGTCCAGCACAGTAGCTAATTTTTTATTTCTTTCCAAAAATTTAATTCCAACAAGAATTTCTTTTTCACTAATCCATGGCTTGAATGTGAAATTCACTACATTTAAATTGTAGCTATCTTGAAATTCACCCATAGCCTCAAATTCATACTGCAATTGATAATAACAGTCCAATGCAAATTCATTACATTTGTTCAACATATGAATGTGCAGTTTCGTCCAAAGAAATCTCAGCATTAATTCTAAGCATTCTGTACTAGGAAATATATGAGGTTTCGAATTCAATATGATACCAATAGCTTCAATAACATTTAGTTCATGTTTTTGTTTATCATTTTCATCTGAGGGTGATACAAGTTTATTATTCACAGTGAACTCTTCAACAAGTATATTAACACCTGTATAATGTAAAAGTTCGTCATTATTGTCACTATTACATGTTGGAGGATCAATATGTTTCATATAACAAGTGTTTGCTTCAATAAAGATGATCGACAGACCCTCTGGCCACTTGTCTCTCCACTTACCTGCAAGAACACTTAAATAATCCTTTAAAATATCAATTATATCTCTTTTGTTTTCTGTATATTTTTCAATGAAACCTTTAACATCCTTTTGTTCATTTTCAGAATCAAAATAGTCTGTTTGGTTTTCTTCACCTTTCTCCTTTTCTGTGAACAATTTGTCTAAATCAGATATATCTGGTGAAGTAGCTCTAGATTGCTTTTCTTTTTCTTCTTTTGATTCTGGTTCTGCACTAATTGATACCATTTTTCGTAGCATATCATAAATATTATCGCTATGTTCTTCTTTTGCAATAGTTTTTTTACGTCCAGACCTCCTTTTGTTACACCATTCCCACTGCTGAAGAAAGCTTAGATCACTACCTCGGCGTCTCACTGGATTTTTCCTGGGTATTTTAGGTTCAGCTTGTGTATCAGCCACAGCATCTTCTGTGGTGATAGCTGGTGCTACTTCAACATCACTCTCAAGTTTTTCAGTATCTGTTGCTGTCTTATCTTTGTCTGATAAATCATTGTTTTCATTCTCTGAAACTATGTCTCCATTCTTCTCAGTATCTGTATTATTCTCTTCCTTATTTTCTACTGGCTCAACTTCTTTAATAGGCTCTTCAGAAACTTCCATAGGTTCTTCACATGTTTCCTTTTCAAATATAATTTCTAAACGACATGCATGACTGTAACAGTTATGTGTCATGTATTGATGCATGTGCACTAGTGAATCTCCAAAAGCTTTCCAAGTCAGTTGCGATACAGGTTTAACTAATTTCAACACTGGCAACACACTTGGAAACTGTTCAGATTTCTGTTGCTCTAAAAATGTATTATGAATATCATCTGCTTCTTTCAATAAAATTTCTACTTTTTTCTCATCAAGTGGCTCATCATTCAGTTCATCCCATTTATAAATTGGATTGAGATATTCCATGAAGTCTTTGATATAAGGGTAAACAGTAAATATATGTTTTCTATAAGCTAGACCTCTTAAATAACCTGGATCTAACTGTAGAGCATCATATATAGTTGATATACACTCCTCTTTGTATCCTAAACCTAAGAGGAGGGTCACGATTTTGTCAATACACGGCCAATGACGAGGGTTGCGCTCCGTACCACATTGAAAGGAGTGTAAAGCCATTTCAAATCGTTTACCACGCAAGCAGAGTAAGCCAAGGCGATGCCATAATGTTACGTCAGTATCATCGAGTTCAGACGCTGCAGAGTACGCTTCAATCGCTGCATCAATTTCATCTGATGCACTCAACATGCATGCCAAATTTTTATAAGATAAATATTTAACATTGAACAATGGTCCTGGTAGTTTCTCACCTTGCGTAGGTTTCTTAATTTCATATAACAGTTCTGTGTCTAGGAGGTCTTTCAGTAGCTGTGTTGCATCTTTTAGATTTCCTTTTCTTTGAAGTTCTAGAGCTTTAGCGTACTGTTGTAATGCAATTTGTTCTAAAGCTTCCCTTGTGACCTCTTCCTCCGACGCACTTTCTTCCTCTGACTCCTCGTTTAAAGCTGATATTTTAATCATATTTGTTTGTACACAAAACACAAAACAAAAATATTATAATATTTATAAACAAAGATTATTTTACCCGGCTCACTCGCTTCGCTTGAGTTGAGCTCGTTCGTTAGCCCAGCTAGCTTGACATTTGATTGACGGATTTAGCAAATTGACAATGACATAACCACAAAAAGTTTTTTTTTTGGGATTTTATGCCTTGGTTTCAAGACCTTTGATATTTATTCGAAACACTGATGAAATAGATAAATAGAGTCCTACGAACATAATGGTTATTTTATTGATGTTCGAATATACTTTGCTAACTACCAATGATATTCCATATTTAAAATAGGGTAGATATGTTACTAAACGCGCCGTGTGAAGACTCGAAAATGTGCGAATTGTCCTCCAACTCAAAACCCAGTACAAAAGCTCGTTTTGCGGAAGTTTCTGTGTCAGTTTAAGTTAAGGTAACATATTATCTATAGTTACAAAAAAACATAGGGTAAACCGCTAAATACCATAATAATATCATTCTTCTGGCCTACTGCCTGCTGCGAAACAAAACCAAAACCAAACCCAGCATTCATAAAAGGGGGTTAAACCCAGAATTCCGATCCTGTCTGTCATGTCAAAAGTCATCAATAGTGTCAATTTTATGTCAACAAAAGTAATAGGTTATGTTATGTCCTATTGCTGAGTTACAGTAAAATTCAGTTTTTTAAATATTTTCGATATGTTTTCTCAACATTCGTTGTTTAAACGTACCTGGCCATTAGTTATACAAACTGCAGAAGCTCACAGAAAACCTCGATGGTTACCCGTAGCCAAAAGCAAAATATATCGCATACCAAAGCGCCCAGTTATCGGAAAGGATGAAGAGTTAGAGTTACTACGTTTACATAATAACTATAGAACCCAAATGCGAGCTATACGACGTTTTTACTATGAAGATATGATGAAGGAGCAGGCGTCACGTCAGAGTGCCAGTTCAGAAATGTCCCAGCGTATAGAAGCTGATGAATGGATGAAATGTGTAGAGTTAAACGAGAAATGGAACGCTCAAGTGGCTAAAGAACGAGAGGAGAGAAGAAAAATCGAAATGCAAAAATTAGAAGAGCATGTACTAAAGAGAATGGACAAAGCAGATTCAAAACTAAGGCATAGAATATCTCAAGCTAGTGCTGAGATTAAAAGAGAAAAGGTAAACCTTACGAAACTCTATATAATCATCATAAAATCACACATATCCCCAGCCCCACATGTGCATGCAGAACATATTATGCACATTTTCCCATAACTAATAGTAGTCAAGACTATAGCCATAACTAGGCACTGTATACTAGAAAAGAATCAATAATTCTGTAATTGAAACCTAAATTTTACAGCCGGACTAAAGTTATATATCTACAAGCTAGTCTGGACGGTAGTATATTATATTACTGCTATTTTTACTTTTCAGGAACTTAGTTCAACATTCATCACTCCGAACAACCTAGATGCAGCAATAGAACACGCACTGGCCAATCCCCAAGATTATAATTATGCGATTGACTTAAAAGGCAACCTTTATCACAGTAGAGATGCACAGATTCAACAATTAAAGGAAGAGAAAACTGCCAGTATAAATGCTTCATAGAATACAGATTACAAAATATTAGTAGTAACATGTGTTAGCATTTGTGTTTCTACCTCAATAGTGTGAAGCATTTAAAATTCTAATTCAAAAACATTGACACAAAAACTGACTGCCAATTACCACCATTTAATTGTCGGAATGGGACCAAATTGAACTAGGCCCACATGGGAAATACCAGATTTCAATTTAAAACAAGAACAAAGTTGGTTAAAAACAATTATTAATTTAGGTGCGAGATTTTCAAAGGCAAATCTAGCCACAGGTAGAACCTGTGAGTAAGAATCTAGCCACTCTTTTTCATTGGTCTTGTGTTCAGATAGTGTCAGTTTGATATTGTATATTGCTATTGCCCCTAAATCAACAGGTTTCTAATAAGAGCTGCACATAACAACCAACACTTATAAGGACTATTTTATAGAAGTCTGGGCACAAGAGCCCAGACTATTCAGTCTATTCAGATAATAAGTTGTAGATTAGCCTTGGCTAATCACAACTGATTATTCAAAATGTATGTAAAGAAAACACTGTTTAAGCTTTGAATTGTATTATGTTATTATTAGACATATTATAAAAATACATTGCCATGAAAATTACAGAATATTATTTACAAAATATACTAGAGCGATGATATAATGTACAATATACCAAACAAACACTGTAATATACTATATTGCCGCATTTCACAAAAAAAAAAATCATAAACTTGGGAAGTTCATAAATTATTTTTTTTGTGAAATGTGGCAACTATGTACCTGGGTGGCAATATAGTTGCCACAGTATGTCAATGAAACTTCATTTTTAATTATAATCTCTTTATTAAACGTAACAACTGCAACACCAAAGCATATTATAGTATATTTTATATTTAGATCTGCTCATGAAATATATCAAAACAGGGAATTATACATAATGGCACTTTACAAGTAGAGCATTGTATTTTTGATCTTTTATTTCTTGTTTTTGAGCTACACACACGACATCGTCGCCATGAACCCAATTTTTCATGTCTATGAACACCCACGTTTGAAAAACGTATCTCATCCGTCACTGCCACGGCTTTTGGTCGATTAGTAGAGTTTTGGCGGTTTCGACGAGTATTGAAGCTGGCTCGCAAGTTTTCCTTCCAAGACAAGTAAGCTGCCAGTGTAGTACATTCTTAAAAAAAACATTATAGTTATTAGTAATAAAGAGTGTGAGTATTTTTTGTGTGTTTTACTTCATAGTGCGAAGCATTCAAAAATGTTTATTAATTCAGGTCACAAAGACACTTATGGAAGTCATTAAGAGTGATTGTGCATTGACATTTAGTGCCAGATTCTGATCTGGCAAGAAATATCAAGGCCACGCTTCTTCATCTTCACAGGACCATGTGTACCGAAGAAGTGAGTATGACCAATGAAAAAGCGTGGCCTTGATATGTCTTGCCACCGGATTAGCACATTTTTAATAGGAGCCAAACTTTACAACCAACAGATAGGTAATGAATTTTATAGTCTCGGGATTTTATCGAGACGAGAAATATGGGCATGTGATTGTATGAAAAAAAAAGGAAAGAGTAAACTTCGACTTATATTTAATGTTATAGCCAACAAAATCACAGATTATTTACAAAATATACTAGTGACATCTATCGACATACATACCACGATACCCTCAGATAGAGACATAACCTAGACACATTTTTTTATGTGCTGGCAATATAATTGCCACAGTGTGTCATTTTAGTGAAACGTCATTCTAATTAATACTCTCTTTAAATGAAACAAAAGCAAATGCATATTATATTATATGTTTGCTCATGAAATATATCAAAACAACTACAATTTCGATCTCTAATTTCTGTGCTATACACACGACAACGTCGATATGAGGCCAATATCTCACGTCTGTGAACACACACACGTTTGACAAACGAATCACATCCGTCACTCCCACCAGTTTTTGTCGATTAGTAGAGTGTTGGCCGTTTTCAAGAGTATTGCGGCTGGCTCTCCAAGCATCCCTTGATAAGCGAGAAAACTGCCATTGTATATGCTTAAAAGAAAACAGAATTATAGCTATTAGTAGGAATTATATATTTTGCCTATTGATTTCTTATACATCACCATTAATATTTTTTGCTGGGGCATACCACACTTGAAGGTGTTATAAAATCTAAATGCAGGGCAATATTTATGCATTAAACAAAAAACGCGAACCTTGATCAGACCGTATACCGTCTTATTGTCTGCCGATTCGACCAGATTACAGGCCGTGGTCACAGGTTGATTTTAATTTATGTATATTATTAGACAAAAATAAGTCGCCGCAGATTTTTTGTTACAAAATATACTAGAGCGTCATCTTTTGGCACTATAGTGACATCTCTTGGAACATATTCTCCCAGCTAGGTACTATGTTCAGTTTGTGTTGTAACTGGCCCAGTGAGACGAGGTTGGCTGAACGGGACTCGTTGTCTGTGCCCATGGAGACCACTTCTTGATGGTACGACGCTTTTGTGCCCATACAGACCTGTCACAAAGGAAGACATCTATTAGCCGGCTAGTAGCTTAGCATCTGCTCAGCGTTTGTCGTGTTTATATAATATCCAAATAAATAAACTAAAAAAATGTTGTGTTTAAATGACCGATTGTTAAAAATGAAGAAAATTATAATATACTTCATATTTTTGTCTTAGCTTAGTCTGGTCACTTCTATTCCAACCAAAATAATGTTCTAAGTGTTCCTTACTTTTGTTACTGGCTAAATAAAAACAAAAAAAACCATAACAGTATATCATGTATCAACTCTTACCTCGAATAGGGTATCTCCAATAGTCATACTAACTCGACCAGACCGATGTATACGCAGCTTGCCGATACGACCCTCTTTCAAATCTGATATCCGACATCTTGGGTCTACCTGCATTAAGAATACTGTTGAGTCACAGACTAAGATTTGCATTTTTAATTTTTGTTTAACACTTTGTCCATCATCCATTGAGTTTAAACAGTCTTCGACAATTTGGCTGCAATATTTTTTTTATTTATGATGGTGGCAACATAATTGCCACCAACTTAAAGAAAACGAAGTACAACTTACCGGTTTCTCTTGCCTTTCCTCCTCAGTAGAGGTGGACGGTTCATCATCTTTGATCTTCCGTCTTGGAGCTTCTTCTTCTACCCTGCCGCCGCGGCCTGGCAGAGTATCTGGTAACTGACAGATTGACAATATTAATGGCATTTCTTTTTTTTAATACATACATACACATCATCACGGCTATATCCCGAAGGTGTAGACAGAGCTGCATTACACACCCACACTTTGCCATAATCCATAACTACTCATTACTATCTGTGGAGAGTTAAGGAAGAAGGGAAAAATAAAAAGAGGATTGGCACTCCAAATAGTTCTAAATACTACTACTATCTTAAGGCCAAAGAAACGAGAGAATTTTCGTCAACAAACGGACCGTTACTGAGTTATATTGTGATAGCAAGCGATTATTATATCTGTTGTTATCACTCGTACCCAGTAATGACGTGAGTTGGTCGACGAGAGCTGTCGTTGAGTGTTTCATGGTACAGGTCAACATTAAGTACCGTAGTTCTCAACCATTTGTCAATGTGATAGAATATAATAGTTCTGTCATAAATACGTCTGATTCGGACTCTTCCAACGAATCATCCATGTCTGATACAGACGACATCGGTTAAAATATGGAGTAAGATGTTCAAACTTTTCAAAATAATTGCATCATTCTCGCAAAAAATATAAGACATTAAGACTTCGACAAATGTTACTTTGTCATGGATTTTCGCCCGGTAACGCCTGATTCTATCCAATATTTAAAACAGGGAATTAAAAATAAAAATGTATTAAACCCCCGAAGCTTTGTTTAAATTTTTTCTTTCGTCTCGGAGGCCTTACTTTATACAAATAAGTAAATTAAATTGAAGTGGCCATATGTAATTTCAAATTAACAGCTTTTCACTAAATACATCTTACGGACTTGACACACTTACCTGTAGAAGTATAAGTGTCGGTTGATCACTCTTCAACAGTTTAACAACATCTGTGTGATCAAACACCTCCTTTACGTCACCTATCACTGGCTTTTTGTCTATGCTTACTGAAACAAAAAAAAACGAATCAGTCAAAACAAAATTCAATTAGGAAAACTTAAAGCCCGCTTTATTTTGCAGGCAATTGTGACGCAGTCGATTTTAATAACGCGATAAATTCACTGTTGGGGAATTGTAAATTCAACCAAAGATCTTTAGTCATTGCAAATTACATATTTCTATTTTAAATTGTAAAGCGTTATAAGTTTGATAAGTATTCAAATACAGACAGATAGACGTCATTATCTCTGAAGGGTTCGAGGCGCTAATTACGCACACATTTCACCAGTCACTTTGTTTACCCCGGTGGCAAGCCTATTGCCACTTCTGGAGATGGGTGGGTGACTTGGCTCCTGGAGATGTTGAGAGGGCCTCGTAGCACTAACACCAACCTTAATAACTTAATCAAATTAAATATAGTGCTTTGCTAACACCTTATAAAACTATAAACTATATGTACTAGTTAAAATATAAAAATTTCGAATAAACCAATCGTGATATATGCGAAAATGCTTATTAATAATTATATCTATTAATTATATTGCTGTAACTGCTATTCCGCCATGCCAAACAAAATAGTTCGCTCGGCGATGCAGAGCTGCAGAAAAAAAACATAACCAAAGCTATACAACACTGATTTTGAACAATGTTTTTTTACAAACTGAAAAATAACTCAAGCTGTCCACACGTACCGGACGTCTACGCATAGACAATAGACTTTTAAGGTTCACCTCCGATCCATGCAACACGTGCAAACAGCAACCATCTTACTCTCATAATGGCTGATTTGGGAATCCACCAATGAGCGTATGCAGGTCTATTGTCTTTGGTTGGAGGTCCGCTACTGTGCGTACAGCGCTTTAGTGTGTATAACTCTGGCTATCACTGAAAACTGATTAGTACCGCATTCCGAATCCTGTGGCTCTTCCTTGATGATCATCTCCTGTTTTACCGTGACATGGGGCTTTACCTGGGGTCTACCTACGAACAGAATTTATTGTTAGAAACTCAGCATGCAGAGACTAGATCGCCCTTTTGACCTCAGTTGGGTATACCTGCCTAAAAATGTGTTACGATATCTTTGGTTTGGGCTGGCAACACTGTATTAATCTAAGTTTTTACTGAAGTTATTTGTTGTAGATGATTGATATTCTCAATTGAGGGGATTTCTGTTATAAATATTACTAAATCTATATTGCATAAGTACCAAAGTAACACTTTAGTTTTAAAAGATAAACGGAATATATCAAATTATATCCAAACATGGTGATGTATGTAATTAGACTTTGTTAAAATTAATATTACGGATCTTAAACATTATTTAATCAAAATAATGGGATACAAATATCTAAATCTGACAATATAAGTAATGTGTTCAATCAATTATTTATTTATTGCTGAACACAGGTAAATTGGACGCAGTTAAACAAAAACGTTTCATTTCACATTAACTACAATTCGAGATACATGCAATTTTCTGTTTTAGTGGTAAACTTTTTGTTTTAACGTGTTTAGAACAAATGATTTCGAATTTATTGTAGAAATATGTAATTATTATGTAATGATGTATATTTTTTTCTTATATGTTCAGTATAAATATTGTAATAAAGAAAATTGGTACTGGAACACTTTTGCAAAATTGTTACTTTGTGTGAAGTAGCATTTCAAATAACTTTGCATAAACGTTCCAATCCATTATAAATATATAAATTAATAATTATTAAATCTAAAATTAATAGACATGTAGGCATTAATATTTTGTATTAAAAAAATTACGAATTTTAAAATAATGGAGCAAAATCATTCTTCCACATCAATCAATCATCTTCGTACCACCGCCGGAATGCCGTCAGGGCCACTGGCTATCCGCGTGTCGAGTGATCGCAGCACCTGCCCGTACATCGCATTGCCTGAGTACAATGTCAGTCATAGTGTGGCAATGGCGATGGCGGGGGGCTGCAGGCTTCGGTCGTCGACCCGGGAATTAGCCGCAAAGAGGTCTGCAAGCATATCCGCTTTCTCTTGGGCTTTGTGAGCCAGTGTTCCATCTAGGTAACGCAGCGGTGGCCGCGAGGGCTGACAAAAGTTAGATTTCACGGCTTTGGCCAGTTGCCAGTATCCACGGCTGCCCGTGGGATGGGAAGTGAGCTCCTGACCAAGCCGCGCGACGTGCTGGGTATCCGCTTTCTTAAAGGCCCTCTTGCTGGATTTTGTGGCCCGGTTGTACGCTGCTTTGAGGTGGCCCACGTTTGGGTCGCGCACAGCCCGGGCCCTGATCCAGGCGCGATATGCCGACTGTTTTTGTTGAACAGCTTTGGCACCATCTCGCCCGAACCAGGGACGGGCTCTACGGATACTGGCGACATCAGTGAAAGGGAGTAATATTCCATCTCTAAACTGATCTCGCCAGCAATCGCAGAAGCGCTATCCGAAGGAGCCTTTCCTACAAAGCAGCGCTGGCTCCAGGGGACGGACGCATAATAGTCGCGTAGACCGTCCCAATCCGCTGAGGAGTAGTGCCATAGTCGTCTTGACGTTTGTACAGCACGTGCAGGAGGTGACACCTTCATGCCAGCGTGAACAACACAGTGGTCGGAACTACCCAATGGGGCTCCTACCGAAACACTGTACTGGGCTGGGCGACTCGTCAGCAGTAGATCCAGCAGAGCGGGCGCGTGATCTGACCTGTCTGGTATCCGGGTGATCCCGCATACCGTGGGAGACCGTGGGATAGAGCGAACCTACCCGCATGGGCGGCCCTACCCGCATGATCAGTCCTGAGGGACCCCAGCCATTCAATGTGATGGCCATTGAAGTCCCCGTGAAATACTAGGTCAGCGTTCGGGAACCGCACCTGCGCTTCATCAGCCGTCTCGCTGAGGTACTGGAAGAGCTTTTTTGTCTCAGAATCCCCTGTGTGGGAACGGTAGACGCTCACGTTGATCTTGCTCATAGAGCCATGGTCTACGTGCAGCCAAAGGACGGAGTTGGAGGGGTTCTCTAGGCAGTGCAACCGGCGGCAGCAAACATCCGCCCTAACGAACACGCACACTCCGGCTTTGTCTCGAAATTGTTCCTCGATGACATAGCCGGGGTAACACAGGTAAGACGTGTCGTCAGGGCGGCTTATTTGTGTCTCCGTAAGGAACATCACAGCGGGCCGTACCATCTCAAGGTGATGGTGGACGGCATCGAGGTTAGCATGGAGTCCACGGATGTTAGTGAACTCCACCTCGAAAAGTGAAGTTGTTTCCTAACTGTAGTGGTTTCCTAGGGCCGCTGTGAAACGTTTACTTTTTTTGTTGCAATGGCATTGTAGATTTGAAGAAGAAGAAGCGTGAAGACAGGGTGACATTTGGTGCAGCAGTACGTGACAAAGCGCAGGGGCTAGCTTTGTCTAGAACCGTGTGGTTAGGTCGGAGCCGACTCGCCGGACGGAAGGGCTCCCAAACCCCCCTGATGCAAGGCCGCCGCTACCCCATACCGGTTACCACCCAGAGCAGCCCCCTGGGGTGGTTGGTCCCAGGCGGGCCCTATGACTGTGTTGCGGGCGGCCGCGGCAACGCCGTTGCTAAGGGTCCTGGCCGGTGAGTAGACCCACACCACCCACACTAGACTCCGTTTCGCCCCCACTGGTCCCATGCCTGCTGCACCATAGGTACATCGCCCCGGGCCCGGCGGTGCAGCTGCTGAAGCCCTAACGCAACCCAGCCTGGGCTGGGTTACTTGGAGGGCTTTAGCACAGCTGCACGGTGGTACCCCCCCGGACCAACACTGTTGTACCACCTGGTACCCACGTAGGGGCCGAAGCCACTCCATAGGTACCGTAAATTAACGAGCCTCGTCCGTTGATCAGCAGGTGCGCCACTAGCAGGTGAGGTCGCTGGGACCCTAAAGATGTTGGTAGAGCCCCTTTGCATATTACTATTATCCATTAGTATTCCTTAGTATTATCCATATACAATTGAACAATGAATTTTTGAAAAGGGCTTGGATGGCCAAATCCGAAACTATAAGGAATAGCGAAAAATGCTCGAAGGATTCACGAGCCCGATTTTGATGAAACTTAAAACCTCATCATTAGATTTTTGAAAAACCAATAATCCTAGCTGCGAATCGAACCCGTTGATTTTGAAAAAAAAAACATCCTTTATTATTACACTATACGATAGTGTCGCTGTTAAGGATCAAATTCTGCGAAGTAATGATATACGGCAAACTAAAGGAAAGAGCTCATCTTTAACAAAATACATTTTATATTTCTTACATACGTTAACTGATTAATTTTATAATGTATTAGCCATATTTTTTTTGTTAAATATTATTAAAGGGAAAGTGAAAATAACCGCGACACGGGACCGGTACGTTAGTAAACTTTTATCTTTCAAGGTTCTATTTTTAAATGTAGAGAATATAATTTTAAGTTTCTTGAATAATAAAAAACAAAAATTAAACACCTAAATAATTTGTATTTTTGAAATATTTCAAATAGATTGGAACATTCTTACCGAGAAAATATAGTAAATATATTAATTTGCATAAACATTCCAAAAACATTGAAACATTGATGCCAAAAATACAGCCCTTTTTTTATTTTACAAAAACGTTCCAAGAACTTTAGAACGTTATTATCAAGAACAGAGTGCTTTAGATAAATTTGCGATAAGATCCCAAAAACCTTGGAACATTATATCCATGGAAAATAAAAAATATGTTATTTTTTTATAACGTTTCAGAATAACTGAAACATTATGAGAAAATGTGGTTGATGAATAGTAATTAATCAACAATGTTTCAGGTGGTTTATTTATTTATTTATTTAAATCTTTATGCACAACGGTGTACAATGGCGGACTTAATACTGTAACGCCATCTCGTAGCGAGTAATAAGACTACCAAACTCGGCGCCATCTAGTAGCAAATCGCAGTACTACTACGTAACGTCTTTCGGGAATGTTCTGTCAAGGTACTTCTATGTAACGTGTTATCTAGAAGCATCTCGAAGGTGTGGAATGTTCGCGATATTTCTTCCGTGAAAATTCCAGAGTAATCTAGTGTAATGACCGCACTATAAAGGCGGAGCACTTCGGTGGCGGATGATCAGTATTTCCAGAGCGATAATACGAGTTATACCTGCGAGTTCAAGTGCGATTAAAAGTCTTTAGTGAAGCTTTATAGTGAAGTGTAAATTAGTGGTGTAATAAATAAAGTGTTTTGTGGTAGTTTGATCGGCATTTTCCATTCCGTAGAACCCCGGCTCGTAACAATTGGTGTCAGAATTGGGGATTTGGACAATGCCGGTGTTACCGAAAGAAGACACAGAGGGCGTCCGTACCAGGGGTCAGCGCCAGCAGGAGTTGGACAGCAGGCGCTTCGGAGGTAATACGCCGGAGAGGTTGGGTGGTCAGGAGCAGCCAACGGTGGAAGCAGGCCCGCCCACGGTATCTCCAGCGCCAGCACCTCCAGACTTTGCTGCGCTGATGGCGATGCTACAGGAGCAAGCCCGTCGCCAGGAGGAGCAGGCCCGCCACCAGGAGGAGCAAGCCCGTCGCCAGGAGGAGCAAGCCCGTCGCCAGGAGGAGCAGGCCCGCCACCAGGAGGAGCAAGCCCGCCGGTTGGAAGAACAGCTGCTGCGGGACAAGGAGGAGCAGGCACGCCGCCAGGAGGAGCAGGCACGCCGCCAGGAGGAGCAGGCCCGCCGGTTGGAAGAACAGCTACTGCGTGACAAGGAGGAGCAGGCACGCCGCCAGGAGGAGCAGGCACGCCGCCAGGAGGAGCAGGCCCGCCGGTTGGAAGAACAGCTGCTGCGTGACAAGGAGGAGCAGGCACGCCGCCAGGAGGAACAGACGCTCCTCATGAAAGATCTTCGAGCGACTTTTGGCAAGGAGATGAATGTGATGAAGGATCAAGTTCATCATGTTGAGAACCGCATCACGGAAGCCGAAACTCGGATTGAAGATGTAAAAAACCAGATTACAGATGTGAGGAAAGAGCTGGGAAATCTGAAAGCTGGAGATGGGATTGCGACTTCCTTACCTGCCGTACCTTCAGCGCGTGGATTTAAAGTACCGCCATTCGATGGGACATCTTCATGGTCAGCCTATAAAAAGCAGTTTGAAGCCGTTAAGAAGGCAAACGGGTGGAGCAAAGCCCAGGCCATGACTGCGCCTTCATTGGGTTTGCGAGACAAGGCGTTAACCATCCTAGAAGCTCTCGGAGACGATGTTTCCTACGAGCAGCTACTAGAAGCCTTGGAAGCCAGATACGGTGACGCTCACCTGGAACACGTGTATCGTGCGCAGCTGAAGGATCGTGTCCAGCGCACTGGCGAAAACTTGCAACAGTGGGCCCTGGAAGTAGAGAAGCTGGTACGGAAAGCATACCAGTCGGTACCTGCGCTCATCAATGGGAATCTGGTGCAAGCATTCATCGACGGCATCCACGACCTGGAAGTCAGGGCTGCTGTGAGGCTCGGGCACCATGAGACTCTCAAAGACGGCTTGGCTCATGCTTTGGAGGTCGAAGCCGTACGGAAAGATCATCGATCTCACCGCGTCAGGGAAGTTGTAGCATCACCGGCTCGCGACCGTTTCACGAGGTATAGCCCTAGGTGCTACACATGTGGTGAGAGGGGCCACCTTCGATCCAGTTGCCCAAAGCGGACTGCTGAAAGAGAAGAAAGTCGTTCCCAAGGAGATAGGGTGACTAACGTCACCGCCCAGCAACAGCAGGGAAAACGAACAATAGCCAGGACTGCGTGGCGGGTGCCGGCTGATGTTAGAAGAGCCCCAAAGGTTTCGATCTCACAAACCCAGGATGGGAGATCCCATGGCAACGCAGACGCATTGTCAAGAAGACCTTGCCCTGAAGACCGTAAGCACTTTGCCAAACAGGAGATAAAGGAAGCCATACCTGTGAAGATGCTCAAAACGGATCTGAGCGACGAATGGAAAGAAATCCTACAACATACTCAACAGGACGACGCAGAGATCAAGCCAATATTTGAGTGGATTGAAGCAAGTGCTCCTAAACCCATGTGGAGTGACGTCGCTTCAATGAGTTCAATCACAAAAAGTTATTGGGCACAATGGGACAGTTTAGTTATTCAGGATGGAGTCTTGTGCCGCAAATGGGAAAATGCTCGAGGAGACAGCTGTCATTTGCAAATGGTCGTCCCTAAAGTTAAGGTCCCAGATGTGCTACAGCTCTACCATAATGGATGTTCAGGGGGCCATATGGGAGTAAAAAGGACTCTGTTGAAGATACGTGAGCGGTTTTACTGGATCCACTGCCGCGATGACGTTGAGGACTGGTGTCGCAAATGTACGAGTTGTGCTGCTGTGAAGGGACCTCATACACGGAGCAGAGGTGCACTGAAACTGTATAACGTTGGGGCACCATGGGAAAGGATAGCCCTAGATGTTGCGGGACCGTTTCCTGAAAGTGAAAGCGGAAACAAGTACTTCATGGTTGTGATGGATTATTCCATCCTAATCCTAATCTAATACCTAATACTACCTAATCAAGAAGCTACTACGGTCGCAGATAAATTAGTTCACGAAGTCTTCTGTCGTTTCGGGGTGCCTCTAGAAATCCATAGCGATCAAGGAAGAAATTTTGAATCTCAGGTGTTCCAGGAAATGTGTCGGGTCATGGGTACTCACAAAACCAGAACGACCTCTTACCACCCGCAGTCAGATGGAATGGTGGAGCGATTTAATCAGACATTGGAGAGATATCTGGCAAAAGTTGTGGAAAGCAGGCAAAAAGATTGGGACAAGCACATCCAACCGTTTCTTTTGTCTTACCGAAGTGCGGTTCACGAAAGCACGTCAGTGACACCAGCTTATGCGAACTTTGGAAGAGAATTACGGTTGCCTGCCGACTTACTAACCGGTATACCACCTGACGCTCCACGCAATATCACTGATTATGCGAATGACTTGCGCAGCAGGATGAATGACATTTATGAGCATGTCAGACAATCAGGTCAACAAATGTCTGAAAAGATGAAGACCCGTTCCGACCGAAAGACAAACAATAAGAGCTTCGATGAAGGTTCGTTAGTGTGGTTACATAACCCAGTCCGCAGTAAAGGGAAGTCTCCTAAGCTGCAAGCTAAATGGGATGGACCATACCGAGTTGTGACCAAGATTAACGATGTCACTTACCGAATACGGAAGAGTCCAAGAAGTGCGCCAAAGATAGTTCATGTGGATCGATTGGCGCGATATTATGGGCCTGACAATGCTCGGGACGAGCATGTCTTAGGAGGGGGCAGTGTAACGCCATCTCGTAGCGAGTAATAAGACTACCAAACTCGGCGCCATCTAGTAGCAAATCGCAGTACTACTACGTAACGTCTTTCGGGAATGTTCTGTCAAGGTACTTCTATGTAACGTGTTATCTAGAAGCATCTCGAAGGTGTGGAATGTTCGCGATATTTCTTCCGTGAAAATTCCAGAGTAATCTAGTGTAATGACCGCACTATAAAGGCGGAGCACTTCGGTGGCGGATGATCAGTATTTCCAGAGCGATAATACGAGTTATACCTGCGAGTTCAAGTGCGATTAAAAGTGTTTAGTGAAGCTTTATAGTGAAGTGTAAATTAGTGGTGTAATAAATGAAGTGTTTTGTGGTAGTTTGATCGGCATTTTCCATTCCGTAGAACCCCGGCTCGTAACAATACCATTAGGCATTTTCTTCCAGTCGACCTTGAGGTGATGCAGAAATAACATTCCGGTAGGTGCTTAAAGTTGTGAAATTGTAATCGACAATAGTACTAAAACAATTAAGGAACAATTAAAATATTATAACAATATGGGTACATGATTATATAAATATATACAATAAAGAATAGATACCTACATACTGCATAAATACTGTAAATATATATATATATATATACATACATATATATATATATATATATATATATATATATATATATATATATATATATATATATATATATATATATATATATATATATATATATATATATATATATATATATATATATATATATCTATTATAAGTAAATAATATTTCCATAAATACGAATTTAGATAAGTCGGTGTTGCCTATGTGTTTAAGTAAATCTGGCGGACTTTTCTCTTAAACGTGAGACGGATATTGCATGTTCTGATCTCGGGAGGAAGTGCATTCCAAAGAAGAATAGCCTGAATGAAAAAAGAGGAATGAACAACAGCAGAATTGTGATTAGGACAGGGAAGGAGACGATTGTTGGAAGAACGCAAGTTTTTAAATAGGTGCCTCGTTAAATAGGTGGGAGCATTGGGAGAGTGAAGAAGAGAAAAAAGAGTTGTTACAGCATGTAGACTGTGCCGTTGACGTATTGTCAACCAGCCCAGTTCTGTACGATATGTCGAGACATGATCGTACTTACGAAGAGAAAAGACGAAGCGAATGCAATAGTTGAGAAGGCGGTCAAGTTTGTTGAGCAGATCTGCATTCAGGCCGAGATAGCATACATCATACATACATAAAGAATCATTTTCTAATGGTTATTTATGTACTTACTTAATTTAGTATTTTTATAATATTACTTGACAAAATTGTAAAATTTTGACATTCATATGTGCTCTTTATGTGCCTAAACTGAATAAATGAAATTGATTCTTTGATTCTTCTTTGATCACCATAGTCAATAATAGGGAAGACTAAAGTCTGCACAAGCGCTACCTTGGTTTTAGACGGAAGAAAGTTTTTGAGGCGATAAAGCGCTCGTAGCGTTCCAGTCACCTTCTGGGATACGTTAGCGACTTGAGCTTTCCAGCTCAGAGTAGAGTCAAACTGTAAGCCTAAGTTTTTGACACTCTGGGTAACAGGTATACATTTGGCATTGTACTGAAGCTTTGGCAAATCGACATTATCCAGTCTACCCAACATCCGACTCGAGCCTATCAAGATAGCCTGACATTTATCTGGATTCACTTGCAACCCAAATCGGTCGCACCAGCTACCTATTGCGCTCAAGTCGGCATTTATTCTATGCATGGCTGCCGGGGGATCGTCCACACTAGCTTGACTGTAAATTTGCAAGTCGTCTGCATACAGGTGATACGCACACTGAAGATCTGTAGTGATGGCATTAATGAAGGTAGAGAACAAAATAGGAGATAGTATTGTTACGAGCCGGGGTTCTACGGAATGGAAAATGCCGATCAAACTACCACAAAACACTTTATTTATTACACCACTAATTTACACTTCACTATAAAGCTTCACTAAACACTTTTAATCGCACTTGAACTCGCAGGTATAACTCGTATTATCGCTCTGGAAATACTGATGATCCGCCACCGAAGTGCTCCGCCTTTATAGTGCGGTCATTACTCTAGATTACTCTAGAATTTTCACGGAAGAATATCGCGAACATTCCACACCTTCGAGATGCTTCTAGATAACACGTTACATAGAAGTACCTTGACAGAACATTCCCGAAAGACGTTACGTAGTAGTACTGCGATTTGCTACTAGATGGCGCCGAGTTTGGTAGTCTTATTACTCGCTACGAGATGGCGTTACACTGCCCCCTCCTAAGACATGCTCGTCCCGAGCATTGTCAGGCCCATAATATCGCGCCAATCGATCCACATGAACTATCTTTGGCGCACTTCTTGGACTCTTCCGTATTCGGTAAGTGACATCGTTAATCTTGGTCACAACTCGGTATGGTCCATCCCATTTAGCTTGCAGCTTAGGAGACTTCCCTTTACTGCGGACTGGGTTATGTAACCACACTAACGAACCTTCATCGAAGCTCTTATTGTTTGTCTTTCGGTCGTAACGGGTCTTCATCTTTTCAGACATTTGTTGACCTGATTGTCTGACATGCTCATAAATGTCATTCATCCTGCTGCGCAAGTCATTCGCATAATCAGTGATATTGCGTGGAGCGTCAGGTGGTATACCGGTTAGTAAGTCGGCAGGCAACCGTAATTCTCTTCCAAAGTTCGCATAAGCTGGTGTCACTGACGTGCTTTCGTGAACCGCACTTCGGTAAGACAAAAGAAACGGTTGGATGTGCTTGTCCCAATCTTTTTGCCTGCTTTCCACAACTTTTGCCAGATATCTCTCCAATGTCTGATTAAATCGCTCCACCATTCCATCTGACTGCGGGTGGTAAGAGGTCGTTCTGGTTTTGTGAGTACCCATGACCCGACACATTTCCTGGAACACCTGAGATTCAAAATTTCTTCCTTGATCGCTATGGATTTCTAGAGGCACCCCGAAACGACAGAAGACTTCGCGAACTAATTTATCTGCGACCGTAGTAGCTTCTTGATTAGGTATAGCGAAGACTTCTGGCCACTTCGTGAAATAATCCATCACAACCATGAAGTACTTGTTTCCGCTTTCACTTTCAGGAAACGGTCCCGCAACATCTAGGGCTATCCTTTCCCATGGTGCCCCAACGTTATACAGTTTCAGTGCACCTCTGCTCCGTGTATGAGGTCCTTTCACAGCAGCACAACTCGTACATTTGCGACACCAGTCCTCAACGTCGTCGCGACAGTGGATCCAGTAAAACCGCTCACGTATCTTCAACAGAGTCCTTTTTACTCCCATATGGCCCCCTGAACATCCATTATGGTAGAGCTGTAGCACATCTGGGACCTTAACTTTAGGGACGACCATTTGCAAATGACAGCTGTCTCCTCGAGCATTTTCCCATTTGCGGCACAAGACTCCATCCTGAATAACTAAACTGTCCCATTGCGCCCAATAACTTTTTGTGATTGAACTCATTGAAGCGACGTCACTCCACATGGGTTTAGGAGCACTTGCTTTAATCCACTCAAATATTGGCTTGATGTCTGCGTCGTCCTGTTGAGCATGTTGTAGGCTTTCTTTCCATTCGTCGCTCAGATCCGTTTTAAGCATCTTCACAGGTATGGCTTCCTTTATCTCCTGTTTGGCACAGTGCTTACAGTCTTCAGGGCAAGGTCTTCTTGACAATGCGTCTGCGTTGCCATGGGATCTCCCACTGCGATGTTCGATTACAAAGTCATATTCCTGTAATAGCTCAATCCATCTGGCAACTTGTCCTTCTGGATTCTTAAATTGTAATAGCCACTTCAATGCAGCATGGTCGGTACGTATAAGGAATTTTCGCCCTAGTAAATATTTGCTGAAATGCTGCAATGTCTTCACCACGGCGAGTAATTCTCTCCTCGTGACGCAATAATTCCTTTCAGGTTTCGATAAGGATTTGCTGAAGTAGGCTATAACGACCTCTCGATCTCCTTTCCTTTGAGATAACACACCTCCGAGTCCGATATCACTTGCGTCTGTGTCAACTATAAATTCATTTTCCGCATCAGGATAACCCAAAATAGGTGTATTGCACAGACGATTCTTTAGCTCCTGGAATGCGATGCCGCAGCTTCCGTCCCAACAGAATTGTCGCTTCTCCTCCGTGAGCTTGTGTAAGGGCTTGGCAATATCCGCAAAGTTCTGGACGAATCGCCGGTAGTATGAGCACAAACCCAAAAATGCTCTGACCTGCGTCTTATCCTTTGGAACCGGCCAATCCTTGACGGCGATGATTTTCTCTGGATCCGTGCGGATACCATCTTCAGACACTACGTAGCCTAGGAAGCTTACTTGCCGTTTGAGGAATGAGCACTTCTTCGGGCTGAGCTTCAGGTTCGCGCTTCGGATCTTTACAAGCACGCGTTCCAGGTTTTGAAGATGCTCTTCTAACGTACGGCCCACGATGATAATGTCATCTAGATAGACAAGACAGGCGTCCCCAGTCAATCCGGCGAGTACAATTTCCATTAATCTTTCAAAAGTAGCCGGGGCGTTGCATAAACCAAATGGCATAACTTTAAACTGCCACAAACCCTTTCCTGTGGAAAATGCAGTCTTCTCTTTATCCTTCGGATCGATTTCAACTTGCCAGTAGCCACTTTTCAGGTCTAGCGTGCTAAACCACTTCACCCCTGTCAGCATGTCCAACGTGTCATCGATCCTTGGTAAAGGGTAGCTGTCCTTTTTCGTAACGTCGTTCAGACGACGATAGTCGACACAAAACCGCATACTGCCATCTTTCTTCCTCACCAGCACTACAGGTGAGCACCATGGACTTGACGATGGTTCTATCACACCATCTTTTACCATTCCTTCAATCATGGTCTCAACTTCCTTTTCTCGTGCTACTGGCAGTCTCCTTGGTCGCTGACGGATGGGTGCCTCATTTCCTGTATTGATTCTATGCTGAACCAATCCAGTCTTCCCAATGTCAGCATCACTCGAAGAGAAAATATCGGCGTACTTGAGTAACATCTTCTTAGCCTTGTCCATTTCATTCTTCGTTAAGATGTTACGACAGTCTTCTAAAAGTGTCAACACGTTGTTTATAGCGTCCTTGTTGACGATGTTCCCAGTACTCAACTCTTGGCATCGGCGCATCCAATCTACTTCTTCGCAAGTGCCAATCAATGTGCTCTTTTCTATCACGTGTTCCTTATCACTAAGGTTCAGCACACGTACCACTGAGGCTTCATTGGCTCTTACCAAAGTTCGGGCCATTTTCCATGGAAGTTCATTGTATATCCCTTCTATGAGTACACATCGATGTGTTCGCCCAGAATTCTGAGGGAGACTAACTGGTACAGTCGTTTCTGATCTGGCAGAAAGCACGACCTTCTTCAAGCTGTACACTTTACCTGATAACGCTCCTTCCATGAAAAGTTCCTCTTGACCACATTTCATCGCTCCTTGCTTGACGTCGATCTCACAAGAGTTCTTCCTCATAAAGTCTAAGCCCAGTATGCAGTCGTCCATTATGTCAGCCACGATGACATTATGCAGGTAAATTCCATTGCCCAACTTTAACTGCATCTCTTTCTCTCCTCGGACGGGTATGCGCTGACCCGTGGCCGTTACCAAGTTGATGCGGTCACGGTTTGCAGAGTCCCCAAGGAACCGATTTGCAAGTCGGGAACTGACAACCGTGCGAGATGCTCCAGTATCTATTGTCAGCTTGCATGGTGTTCCATTTACCTCGCCCTTGATGATCAGGCTGTTCCCATCCTGGGTTTGTGAGATCGAAACCCTTGGGGCTCTTCTAACATCAGCCGGCACCCGCCACGCAGTCCTGGCTATTGTTCGTTTTCCCTGCTGTTGCTGGGCGGTGACGTTAGTCACCCTATCTCCTTGGGAACGACTTTCTTCTCTTTCAGCAGTCCGCTTTGGGCAACTGGATCGAAGGTGGCCCCTCTCACCACATGTGTAGCACCTAGGGCTATACCTCGTGAAACGGTCGCGAGCCGGTGATGCTACAACTTCCCTGACGCGGTGAGATCGATGATCTTTCCGTACGGCTTCGACCTCCAAAGCATGAGCCAAGCCGTCTTTGAGAGTCTCATGGTGCCCGAGCCTCACAGCAGCCCTGACTTCCAGGTCGTGGATGCCGTCGATGAATGCTTGCACCAGATTCCCATTGATGAGCGCAGGTACCGACTGGTATGCTTTCCGTACCAGCTTCTCTACTTCCAGGGCCCACTGTTGCAAGTTTTCGCCAGTGCGCTGGACACGATCCTTCAGCTGCGCACGATACACGTGTTCCAGGTGAGCGTCACCGTATCTGGCTTCCAAGGCTTCTAGTAGCTGCTCGTAGGAAACATCGTCTCCGAGAGCTTCTAGGATGGTTAACGCCTTGTCTCGCAAACCCAATGTAAGCGCAGTCATGGCCTGGGCTTTGCTCCACCCGTTTGCCTTCTTAACGGCTTCAAACTGCTTTTTATAGGCTGACCATGAAGATGTCCCATCGAATGGCGGTACTTTAAATCCACGCGCTGAAGGTACGGCAGGTAAGGAAGTCGCAATCCCATCTCCAGCTTTCAGATTTCCCAGCTCTTTCCTCAAATCTGTAATCTGGTTTTTTACATCTTCAATCCGAGTTTCGGCTTCCGTGATGCGGTTCTCAACATGATGAACTTGATCCTTCATCACATTCATCTCCTTGCCAAAAGTCGCTCGAAGATCTTTCATGAGGAGCGTCTGTTCCTCCTGGCGGCGTGCCTGCTCCTCCTTGTCACGCAGCAGCTGTTCTTCCAACCGGCGGGCCTGCTCCTCCTGGCGGCGTGCCTGCTCCTCCTGGCGGCGTGCCTGCTCCTCCTTGTCCCGCAGCAGCTGTTCTTCCAACCGGCGGGCTTGCTCCTCCTGGTGGCGGGCCTGCTCCTCCTGGCGACGGGCTCGCTCCTCCTGGCGACGGGCTTGCTCCTCCTGGTGGCGGGCCTGCTCCTCCTGGCGACGGGCTTGCTCCTGTAGCATCGCCATCAGCGCAGCAAAGTCTGGAGGTGCTGGCGCTGGAGATACCGTGGGCGGGCCTGCTTCCACCGTTGGCTGCTCCTGACCACCCAACCTCTCCGGCGTATTACCTCCGAAGCGCCTGCTGTCCAACTCCTGCTGGCGCTGACCCCTGGTACGGACGCCCTTTGTGTCTTCTTTCGGTAACACCGGCATTGTCCAAATCCCCAATTCTGACACCAATTGTTACGAGCCGGGGTTCTACGGAATGGAAAATGCCGATCAAACTACCACAAAACACTTTATTTATTACACCACTAATTTACACTTCACTATAAAGCTTCACTAAACACTTTTAATCGCACTTGAACTCGCAGGTATAACTCGTATTATCGCTCTGGAAATACTGATGATCCGCCACCGAAGTGCTCCGCCTTTATAGTGCGGTCATTACTCTAGATTACTCTAGAATTTTCACGGAAGAATATCGCGAACATTCCACACCTTCGAGATGCTTCTAGATAACACGTTACATAGAAGTACCTTGACAGAACATTCCCGAAAGACGTTACGTAGTAGTACTGCGATTTGCTACTAGATGGCGCCGAGTTTGGTAGTCTTATTACTCGCTACGAGATGGCGTTACAGTATGTTTAATACGTTTTATTTTTAACTAATGTACTTTTTTGAAAACAGTTGTGGATTGGAACTTAAGAAATATAGAAAAAAAGTAAAGTGTCAGTATAAGATGTTGTTAATCTGATGGAACATAACATTTCAAATCTATTAGTCAAAAAAACTCCATTTCATATGACTTGAGGGTTGGAACGTTTACATTTTACTGCGTCCAATTATTACAAGGTTATCCTAGATGATACAGGAATATACTTCCGGTGTGCTCTGCCTCACTGAGCAGGCAATATTTATTGGACGATACAATAATGTCATATATTAGAACAATGTCAAAATTGTGTTAATTGGGCAGTATTTTATGTAAATATGTATAATAGCCCATTTCTGCCCAACCATATGCCATATGATTAGGTATAAGAATTTTTGCTAAATGTTTATATGAGTTTTGTTCCAAGCCTAACTGTAAATGTGCCTTCCAAACCAAAATCAGAGAGAGAAATTTAGAACAGCATATTAAGCTTACTAAAAGATATATTAGTACGTACTTCTTCCATCCAGGGGCAGTTTTATCGGAGCATCTCTATCCCGGGACTGCTTGAAGTCTTCAACACCATTCTCATCATCCATGTTACCGATGTCACCCATCACGGATTTAATTTTCTGTTCCTCCAACTCTTTGTCAATCTGTGTCATACAGATAATAGTTTTAAAATACTGTGTCTAAAGCCTTATTAATCGGCATTTCGATCAGTTTTTCAGATTAACCGTACTTTACTATACAAATAAATAAAATTGTAGATTTCTGTTTGTAATTCCAAATTAAAAGTTCTAACCACAAAGTATACATAAAAAAAATAAAAATCGTCCGATTGTTCTTCTGACTCATCTCTGAAATGGCTTGACCGATTTGAACGAGACATGGCAGGTAGCTAATGTTATACCAAGCAGATTGGGCCACTGACTTCCAGTATAATTTATCGATATAAAGTAATATATTATTTAATAATGTTAAATTCTAAATTAGATGAATTAAGGATAAATAATTAACTTTATTAAAAATAAATGCTTTGCCGCGCCGCCACCGTGCTGTGGTTGCATGCCGATGCCGCATACAACGTCACTCTCCGCACTTGAGTGAAAATCGTGAAAGTTTTCTAAATAATACAATTAAAATATTTTTGTATTTCAATGCAAATGAGTGCAATGAGTTTGCTTACTGAGTGATGATATTTCAGTTTTTGTAATTTATTTATAACTAGCGGACGCTCGTGGCTTCACCCGCTTGACAAATTATATAGGTAATAAAAACCTTCATCGAGAACCACTCTATCCATTGGTGAAAACCGCATCAAAATCCGTTGCATAGTTTTAAAGATCTATGCATACATATGGAATGGTCAACTTTGTTTTAAACTATGTTATGATTATGATTTCTATGTTAATATTACAATTAGTTATGGATAATTACTTTAATAACATCCTTTACTCTAATAGTGGGTCGCTGCAAGGTTTGTGTGCTATCTGACTCCCTGTTCCATGATCCACGAGAGGAGTGCCGCTCTATACTGCCCAAACCTACAATGTTTACACATTCATTATGTTTTAGCATTTATTATATAATAAATATTTGTATAATCCACAATTGACAGTATAAATGGCCACAAATGTTTGTTTCGGAGTTTGGGTGTATTCTATGTATAATATGTTACATACATACATTTAGAAATATATAAGTATTGGTAAGTAAGATGTTAAAAACTTTCAAAATATAATAGCATAAATTTTTCGCAAAATTAAAAAGGACAAACAAACGTCGACAATTGTCTCGCCTCTAAACGAGGCATTATCAAGACTGTCTCAGAGAGAACAGCAAAATTTGTAGCCAGAATATATTTGCTTATAAGTAGGAGTGTGCAAATATCGCTAGCGCGATGTAGGATTTGTCACTATAACTAACGCGGGTAGAAACCGCAAGTCATGCTAACGAAATTCAAAATAGGTATTCACCGATACAAGACATTAACTTTTTTATTTTAACTTTTTACATAGAAACGCAAAGTGACACACACAAACCAACAAACAACTACTGTGTCTGTCTGTTCACAAACAAATTAAGTAAAGGAGATGTGTGAAAATCCATTTGTTCATTGAGCAGGGTATCCTCATCCCTCCTAACTATTTCTAACCTCTCCCAGACACTCAACTTGAACCCTTTCTCCAATGATTTTAAATACAATGGATTTCGGATCATCGCTCAAAAGTGTCCGAACTAAAAGAGAAACAAAACGCTAAAAGAGAAACAATCGCGCGCCAGTCTTGATTTTGACAACTGAACGACAACACGTTGCACAATGCCGTACTGTATTGTAAAAACGTGTAAAAACTACGAAAAAGAAGCAAATTGAAGACGGTGTATCATATTTTCAGTAAATAAGCTTTTGTTTTATTATTTGCAATTTATTATTTCACTTAAAATACAGTATTTCGTCGATAATAAATTAAAAGACAAAAGTAAATATTGCAATCCAGTCCAATACCGAAGTACCTATCTGTCTCTTTCGAACTCATCCCAAGCTCAGTAAAAAGAAAGAGACCATTTCATTTTCACTGAATAATGTACTAACAAAATGACCATTCAGATTTATTCGGATTACCGATAGCGATAAAACTATTTGGAACAAAGATTATAGTGGAGACGCCTTGGCTCTTTATGATTTTTTTTTCGTTATATGAACCAACATCTATTTCAGTTTTCCTCGGGATCCAGTACACTGTGCACAATGGAAAAATATTATTGCCCTAGCACGGCGAGAAGAATATTTTGATCCAAAAAATAACAATCTTGTTTGTTCGGCTCATTTTATGGACATAACAAAAAGAGGTCCGATCTTTATGAAACTTGTACAAGAATCCCTTGATTGAATGGAGGAGATAAGCCCAAAAATGTTTTTAATTTTCACAGGGTATCATTGTTTTGTCATAAATATAATTACACATGTCATTTTATTTCGTGTATGTACTGTTATTTTCTTTTTATTTGGATTCTCGGTAATGTATTCCCACGGGAATCGGGGCCGAGATAACTATATCTCGCGGGCGGAGTCACGGTGATCAGCTAGTAGCCAATAATTTCGTATCCCAAAAATTAACCATAAGATAAAAATAAATTAATGATGCGCAGTTTTAGCAACTAATTCAGTCACTTGAAACACGGCTATCTTGTAGTAGACGTAGCGACATAGCGTTATGAAAATAGTAATGAAAGCGGAAGAACTTTGACACCCGCAAGAAGTTTGGCATTTATAATATTATAATTAGTTAAATTCATTAATTCCCTTTTTGTTATTCATACACTACAGTTACTTATTATGAAACTGACTCGAAAAAAAAAATCTTTGTCAGTCGTTAATTAGTTTTTCAGCTTATTTCGTATAACATAAACAAGTAATTACAATTTATAAGATTATGGAATTTATTGTAGTCTTACATTAATTATTACGCCTACGTAGGTACATATCATGGAATCCTTAAAAGACTTTAACAAAATAAACCTACTCCATTGTTTCTATGTTCACGTAGTTCAAGTATAAGCTGCATAAGGTGAATTAGTCAGGCGGACAGATAGAAGCTACGTAATGCGATAAATTAGTGCAAACAAAAGTGAACACTATTCCGTTGAATCAAGGTTTAAATTTTAATATGAAATTTGTTTATATCTATGTATGCCTATGTATAATGTATAGGTCGACTCGGGACATTATTTTCTTGCGATGTTCTAGATCCTATGTCCGTTGTATTATAAGGTCTTTGCCTTTCTCACATAAACGTAAAACTTTAAAGGTGTTATTATTGTTCAAGGAATGACCGGTGTCAAGGAGATGCTTCGCGAAATGGGACCTCTCTGGACAACTGTTGCGGAACGCTGATAAATGCTCTCTGTATCTGACCTAGGACCTGCCAGTCTGCCCTACATACTGCATATCGCAACCATCGCAACTCAAGAAATAAACTCCTGATTTGCGTGAAACCGATACTAAATCCCTGTTTTACACAACTCCCTCAAGGTGTTCTTTCTGGGTTCTAAAAGCTGTAAATATGTTGTTTTCCCTCATGATCTTAGCTGTACTCAACGAAATGGAACCCACGAACGGCAAACACTAGTGTTCCTAGGTGGATCCTGAGCCAACTGGATGTAATAAACCATTCCCACGTTATAGCCATTACTGTGCGCTATATGACAAATAATAGCTATTTTGAAAGTTTTTAACATCTTACTTACCATTACTTTGTCATGGATTTTCGCCAAGTAACGCCTGCTTCAATCCAATATATTTAAGTATGTTTATCAGTCATCTAGATCCCATAGCACAAGCTTATATTAATTAGCTTTATTTGGGCTAGGTGACATTGTGTGAAAATGTCCAAAAATATTAACATATTATTGTCTGCTCCAAACAAAAAACAGTGTCAAAAAACAACACAATAACAGAGTTCCAATTACAGGAATAGGACTGAATAATTGTCCGAGTCCGAATGAGACCAAATTGACAAGACACAGAGAAGCTTTCAATTAAAAAAAAGATTTAAAATCCGTTCACCCTCCTCTTTTTGTGGAAGTCTATTAAAAAGACCATTGGAGTGGTCATGTTATACTCAAGGCACCATCATAATTTGTAATGATAGTGAGGTAACTCAGCAACGCGACAACATAAGAGTAATTATGTGGCGCAGTATGAAGGAACACGGAGCAGTCACGGTAATAAGCGGCTTGCTTGCCAGTACGCCTTGGTGTGTGTTATCTACACGGAATCAGTTGCATGCATTCTATGTTCATTAATAAATTAGTGAACTGTGTTCTTGACTGACTCCTTTGTCATTTTCTATAATACAATTGTACAATTTGGATTGAAGCATTTTCCCATCGTCCATTGCCAGGACTTCTGGGTACCTTCCCCCATGGCGCCGGCGTGGCTGCGGGTGGGTTGATGCATATCATTTTGCTTGCATGTTTTTGCTGTTAAGTTTTAACTTACCTTCAGAGAATACTCCACTGGATTTAATGATATTTGGACCATTTTTGAAATTCCTATTTCTATCATTTTTCCGATCTTTTTTGTCATCTTTTTTCTGGGTAGCTTGTTTTATAATTGGGCTAAAATATAATAAAGAGTCCATAACAAAATTATAAATGTTTGCAGGTGATATATACCCTAGGCGAATCATGCAACCACACCACATTTAGCCAATAATTTTGTAGATACAATGTAATAGGGGGCAATTTATGCCATCACGGGAGCTATGAAAACAACACCTACTGCTGCAATGGAGGCCATGCTAAGCATCCCTCCGCTTCACCTCTACATCATACAAGAAGCCGTGGCATCAGCACTAAGGTTGAAGTCACTCCACTTATTGAGAGACACAAACACAAAACACACTAGTATACTAGCCGCAATCTTCGACGACTTCCCAATACTAATGGCAGGGTCGGACAGGATTCCGAAAACATTTATCTTCGATAAAAAAATACAAGATCCAGTTATATGAAGACGACGACGTCGAAGGCCTTAACATCCATGAATTTAGAGTCTTCACGGACGGATCCAAAACTGCATCTGGGACAGGCAGCGGAGTATTCTCCGAAGACCTCCAGATCAAACTAGCCACACCACTAGGATCCTACAACACGGTATTTCAAGCTGAAAGCCATGCAATCCTAAAAGCAGCCACGGCCATAGCTGCCAGAGAGGTAAGGTACTCTAGTATTAGAATTCTCTCGGACAGCAAGTCGGTTCTACAAGCCCTTGACAGTAACATTGTAAATTCGGGCCTAATCTACAACTGTCATCAGCGCTTAGCTGAGATAAGTATGTACAACCACGTTACATTACAGTGGATTAAAGGACACAGCGGCTCTAGAGGTAATGACGCAGCGGACGAGCTTGCCAGAAGGGGCTCGAGCCAAACGTCCATTGGACCAGAGCCAATCCTACCAATACCGGTAGGCACTATAGGAACACTTCTGGCACACAGAACTTATACACAACACAACACACTGTGGACGAGCCTGTCGGACTGTTGGCAGACGAGGGAGGCTCTGCCTGTACTCAATCGTCGGCTAACCGGCAGACTTGGGACGTTGAAAAAATCCCATCTCCGTCTATTCACAAGTGTCATTACGGGGCATTGCCTCCTAAACAAACACCTATATACTATCGGTGTTACAGACAGTCCCCTTTGCAGGGCCTGCATGGCTGAGGACGAGACGGTCAGCCATCTAATCCTGCGCTGTGAGGAAGTCCAAGACTACAGGGCAAGGCATCTCGGGTCTCCAGGATCAATCCCTGAAGCTCTGCACAACGTGCGGGGCCTGCTGGCGTTCCTGGAGGAGATCGGTTGGCTCGAGTGAGAGAGTCCCACCCACACGCAAAACCCGCGCACTAGACGTGGACTTGCGGAGATCAGCCCGTGACTACAAGTACAAGTACAAGTACAAGGGGGCAATTTAAGCCTATTGCCATTGCCGGGCACTGTATACATTAGAAAGTCCATAACCACCATTCATTCGGTGGCTGAATTAGGTAAAAAATCCCGGTTTAATCCTGGACATGGTAACGATGAGTTTTAGCGATTCCAAATTCGAATCTCATTATTGCCCACTAAAAAGTCTTTGAACAAAAAAGAGCAACTTTAGGTGCACTTATGTAGGAACAAAACGCCACTTTTTGAATAGAAGTGATGAAAATTATTCCATGTTTACCCTTTATTTTTGTTCCTAGACACGTTCAAATTGGGCGTGAAAACTTTTTTATTTGGTTTTGCACCACCTAAAGTAAGGTCCCTTGGAGCTCTAAATGAAGCCAGTCTTTGCATAGGATCGATTCCCACGCCAGTTGTGACCAAAGACCTATCTTCGGACATCTTAAATTGACTACTGCGATATTAGGAAATAAACACTGATTAATAAACACGTGCACGACTACTGAACACTTTTTTATTGATAGAAAATTGGTTCAGGTACTTTATTCAATTCACAACACAAAGTATTTTGTTTTGTTGTGACAGGATGACAGTGTTAGTGTCAAAAAATGACAAAAATGTTTAATAAAACGGCAATACTTGTGGTCGTGGACATTCGAAATTGAAACAAGGACTTTTAAAGACGTAGTTTGGAAATGTGTAAAGAAATAATAATGGCAATAGGCTTACCCTCTATTTGGTGGGATCAACATAATTATTGGCAAAATGTAAGTGTGTAATGCACCTCTGTGTACCCCTTCTGTAATATATAATATGCGGGATGTATGTCTGACTCTAAAAGACTGGTAACCAAAACCAGTGTCTCCATGTACACGGTAATTACCGTAGATGCACCGTAATCTGGTCGCAGTCTACCGTCAAGGTAATAATGGTATTACCGTGTCATATGTCACCGTATTACTATAATAAATTACGTAGTGTGTGTATAAAATACTACCTAAACCGAATCTCAGCTTTACTTTTCTAATGACAACACTGCTCTTCGATGATGGGGATTCCCCCAACCTTGAATTTGAATTTGTTAGTTAGTTGATTACCTCTAAGTACGGACGCGTATTGAAGTTTCATAGATTTGTTTTAACATAGTAGGTATAGTTTATACCTAGCAGGTGATTACATATTTGAGCCGTTTGGGGTTGAGACACTGGGGTCATGGGGTCCGAGTGCTCGCCGCCTTTATAGAGATATTGCTAAACGCCTAATTGATGCTTCTCAGGACCAGAAGGCTGGCTATTTTCTGGCCCAAAGAATAAGTATCGCCCTCAGACTAAAAGAATAACATAGACGGAACGAATAGAACTAGAGAGTGAAGCCGCCAAAAGGGATACTATATAGCAATGGGATCAGTGTCTCCATATATAAATTTAGTATTACCGTGTTGCAAGAGTAAAAATACGGTGTTTACCGATAAAATTACGGTAGATAAGTTGTGACGATACCGTGCAAATTACCGTGTATTTTTTTAAAGTAAAACTAAATTATGATGAAAATAAACTCCAAATTATGGTATGTACTTATGTTTTATTATTAATTTGATAAGTACCAAAAAACTACTAAACAATATTTAATCGGAATCTGACTCTCCTATCATAACAATGTCTTTTTCGTAAATTTATTTATTAAATTTAGATAGCATTTCATTAGTAGGTCTGAAATCAACACAATTTTTGACGTTTCTTTTTATTGCTTGCTGTGTGAAAATATTTCCTTTTATGGTTTCAGTTAGAATTTTGTTCCTTTTTTTGGTTTTATGTCATTTACTTGGCCAAAAATGCTCTCCATCTCTTCCAATTTACCAATTATATTGCACTAACAATACCAACATTTATTTACAATAAGAATTACAATATACAAAATATACATAATTATAGACTAAAAATATTTACATTACAAAATATCGTTTAAAAAATCCTCCGCGTCACTGCCGACTGGGAAGGTTCCCAGAATGCTGGCTGAATGTTGCCATGATGGATGGCGATACTTATTCTTTGGGCCAGAAAATAGCCAGCCTTCTGGTCCTGAAAAGCATCGATTAGGCGTTTAGCAATGTCTCTATAAAGGCGGCGAGCACTCGGACCCCCATGACCCCAGTGTCTCAACCCCAAACGGCTCAAATGTATAATCACCTTCTAGGTATAAACTATACCTGGGTCTACTATATTAAAACAAATCTATGAAACTTCAATACGCGTCCGTACTTAGAGGTAATCAACTATCTAACAAATTCAAATTCAAAGTTGGGGGAATCCCCGTCATCGAAGAGCAGTGTTGTCATTAGAAAAGTAAAGCTGAGATTCGGTTTAGGGAGTATTGTATACACACACAACGTAGTTTCTATAGTAATACGGTGACATATGACACGGTAATACCATTATTACCTTGACGGTAGACTGCGACCAGATTACGGTGCATCTGCGGTAATTACCGTGTACATGGAGACACTGAATGGGATACCATTTCGCTCGCCACTCCTTTGTGAGCAGCGAGTGTGTACGCACGTGCGATCACGGTTGAACAAAATATTATAAATATGCCGTATTGTGTGCTGAAAAGGTGTAAAAACACTTCAATTATTCATAGAAAGAATGCTGGATTATCGTTTCATAAGTTTATTTAGATTTATTAGATTTCATAACATTTTTCTAAATATTTTAGTTGCACAAACTAGGAACACAAAACCTCCGCCATATCATACAGAGTTGCCATAATTTTTTCATCATTTCCACAAAATATTTAGCAGTATTTATGGGAATTTATAAAGTACTGAGTAAAAAAAATCAGTGTCATCAATGTTGACAACCTCGATGTTTCTAATCATCATCATCATCATTCGTGCGTTAGTCCCGAACTCCCGATCACATCTGTGTCCGGGATCTACTTAATACGTGGCTTGGTTATTTCGGCAATCTTGGAATTGACCGCTGTCTGACCTCCCAGCCATCCTATATATTTATGTTACTGTGTCAGTAGTTTAATTTCAGTCTAACACTACAAAGGCCTCAGTCTTAACCTAACGACTATTGATATCTACTTCATGTATAGTCAACGACAAAAGTAGCTTAACCAATAATTCTTATCTGTTGATCACTAATAGCTGTTAAACCGATCACAAAATCATAAACAAAACACGAAATATATTAACTTTGTCCTTGGGGATTCTAAAATTACTTGTACATTGCTGTGGCACATGCATTGGGATGTAAAAAAGAATAATAAATATTTTTGTGCTAATCAACTTTTGTTGTTGACTGTACTTTGTACTTACACTGGAATGAAGCTTTGTTCATTCATCTTAAAAAGGATTATTTTAATTATGAGAATTTTTGAAAGCTAGTAATTAAAGTGTGTTTACTCAGTGTTTATCACGTTTTTATTTATTTTAACACTTCCCCATTTTAGGCACTTATCATAATAATCATTTGTGTAAATGACAAAATAATTGCAGATAACATTTACTATAACAAATATTAATTTTCCATATGTCCACTATATAGAGATTTTTAGGAGATTTTTTCATTTGCTAGCAACATTACGCACACGCACGTACGTGGTATCGGTACACGGAAATCGGAGTCACACGCACACATTGAAAGTGTCATTTGGCTTCACGTGTTTATTCTACATGTTCCGTCTATGTTATTCTTTTAGTCTGAGGTATCGCCATCCAACACAGCCAGCACTGGGAACCTTCCCAGTCGGCAATGACGCGGAGGATTTTTTAAACGATATTTTGTAATGTAAATATTTTTAGTCTATAATTATGTATATTTTGTATATTGTAATTCTTATTGTAAATAAATGTTGGTATTGTTAGTGCAATATAATTGGTAAATTGGAAGAGATGGAGAGCATTTTTGGCCAAGTAAATGACATAAAACCAAAAAAAGGAACAAAATTCTAACTGAAACCATAAAAGGAAATATTTTCACACAGCAAGCAATAAAAAGAAACGTCAAAAATTGTGTTGATTTCAGACCTACTAATGAAATACTATCTAAATTTAATAAATCAATTTATGAAAAAGATATTGTTATGATAGGAGTTAGATTCCGATTAAATATTGTTTAGTAGTTGGTCATGTTTTTTTTTGGTACTTATCAAATTAATAAAACATAAGTACCATAATTTGGAGTTTATTTTCATCATAATTTAGTTTTACTTTAAAAAAATACACGGTAATTTGCACGGTATCGTCACAACTTATCTACAGTAACTTTATCGGTAAACACCGTATTTTTACTCTTGCAACACGGTAATACTAAATCTATATATGGAGACACTGTCCAAAACTGACATTCAGGCCTTTATCGCGTGCGTTGGTTTTTTTGGTTGTTTGACATTTTGCAATTTGACGGTTTGGATTGGTTGAAAGTTGAAAATATTGAAAATTAAAACCAGTAAAACTTAAAAGTAAACTAAATACCACACACCATTCATCTTTAATTTTAGTTTACATTAAAATTGTATCTTTCCAGTGATAATCTGTTGTGGCTCTTCATCTTCTATTTGGTTGGAATAACATCGACTTAACTATGGCAGAATCTTTGTTTAATATCTTTGGAGACCACCTCACGAGACAGGCAGTTAGAAATGTGTCGCGGCAACCTTTATCGAACATTGGTAAGATCAAATTGTCTAGTACCTCATCACTCAGGGGGTGACCATAAAAAGTTGCGTTTTCAATGAAAACTCTTCAAAAGTTTGTAAGTATAACTAATTAATTTTTCAGAGAATATGGGCAAAACAGTATCTACTGGCCCAATTAAACCTAACGAACCAACCAAGAAGTCAGATGGTCCAAAGAAATCCTTCATGTCTAACACTGGTAAAGCATTAAAGAACACACCAACAAGAAATGTGTTTACACCTAGAACTGTAAATGTTGGTTCTATGATATACAATGAAGAAGATTGTGGCAAAGGATTCTGTGGAGAGGATGTAGAATTTCATAAACCTACAATTAGATATGGTGAGTTGCATCAGAATAGCACAGAAACATTGGTAACTTATCAATGGTTGTTATCTTACTAGCAATATGAAGGAAAAGTTACAGGTTTTTGAGCATGAAGCAGTAACTAATGTACAAACACTTTAAAAGTTTGCTAGTCTATCCAGGTCAAAGAGCTGGATCAATTTTATTAAAATGATGTATAGAAGTAGCTGACAGCTTGAATTAACACAAGCTGCTTCTTATCCTGGTATCAATTGTGTTTTCCTAGCAATTAGGAAAGAGAAAACCTTTCTGTTATTTTAATTTAGATGCTCTATCTACAGACAATTATCACCGGGACCTATTTGATTACCTCCCAGTACCAGAACCTGAAATTTGCCAGCAGTTCTCACCTCCTAACACACCACCACCAGCGATTAAAAGACACAGTATGGAATTAAACTGTTCTTATCAAGACGAGTTCTATAAAGGTAAACATTATTACTTTCTTCCTTGCCCTCTCCCTTCACTCTGTTACCCTCTATTAAGTAGGCCTGTTTCTAAACTCTTATCAATATAGATTCTTCTAAGGCTTATTGTGTCTAAGAAGTGACTTATTATGTGGATGCAGTGAGAGTCCATTCATATAATAATTTAAAAAATCCCACAAATCTATTCAGTGGATATGGATACAATCTAACAGAAGGTAATTAAGATCATTTAAATTCAAACTTTGATATTAGAATATTTTTATTTTTACAGATGACTTTTCCATTGAAAGCTTACCAGATGATGACCTTGGCCTGCCAGATTTGTATTAAAAATATGGCGCATATTCAGTGACTGCAAAATATTGTTTAATATATTTTAAGATAAGTTTTATTGCATTCTTAAACAATTGTGATTTTTTAAATTGTAAAATAGATTCAGTACATACATATTGTAGACTAGCTGTTGCCTGCAGCTCCGCCTGCGTGTTATAGTTTTATTGATCACCAGTTACTGATTTATTATGTACAGCTATTACCCGCAGCTCCGCCTGCGTGGTACTTTAGATCGACATAACTTTTTTATTTATGAACCAATTGAAATAAAATAAACCTTAAATGTTAAGTTGAATAAACCACAACGCATTACTAAAAATCGCATTCAAATGGTTAAGCCGTTTCTGAGATTCGCGTGTTCAAACATTCAGACAACCACAAACAGACAAAAATTCTAAAAACCATTGTTTTGGGTACTATTGCGTTCATAACAGTACAACAGTTTCTCTATTATATCTTCGATGTACAGACATCAACCACTTACAATTTTATTATATGTATTGACTATTTTATACAACCAGTCCTTTGTACAGGCAGCATGTCTTTTTCAGACATTTCAATATGTAGTCTGCCTAGTGAGATATAATGCTGCCAATGAAACCCACCTACTCACTTTGCAGTATACTCATGCTATGTTAAAAAAGCCACTACAAAAGGTCAGCTAACACTGGACCATTCAATACTATTGTAATAAAAAAACTGTTTATGTATAAAATTATTTATAACTTTTAATATGTACAACTTAATAATAGTTTCCATTTTCTGAGTATTATTTTAAGTTGCTATTGACCAGGGTCTGTTTGCCCAATCCGTCAAAACTTAATGACTAAACCAGATCACAGACCTGAGTGTTAGCTGTGAATGCAACTGTAAATAATACTCAGTTGATATATTTACATTACATGAAACATTAATAATAAGAAATGTAATACAACTATGTTAAATACTTTTTGCCTAAAAATTGAATTTTTTTCTCAAAAGCGGGTAGTGTGATAAGAGTGTCCTCCTTGTAAAATGGATTAAGCATTAATTTAATGTACACCTCATACACATCATTGAAGAAGTTCTTTATGCCATCTTCATTGCGGGAGTCATGGACCATTATGAAACGCATCTGTTGAATAGAAAATTAAATCAGTAATGTGATTATTTTACACTAGTAATCTAATGTAGTACTACTGAAAACAGAGGAACATTAAGGTTGGTATTGTAGTGTCGGGATAGAAGTTGGCTTGCTTGACCCAAGTCGACCTCACCTATAAGTGATGCAATTGCAGATAAACTGATGAAATTCTAGCAAATATTAAGTTCCCAGCAAAAATGGGCTATTATAGCAGAAAAAATTGGGAGCATAATATGTCTACCCTTCACAGGAAACAGATGTCTGGAGTAAGCAAGGTTTCATGAGCTAGTTAATATCTGTATTGGGTACATAGTTCAAGTTATCCACTTACCTGGCTGGCAGTGACAAATGCTGACACAAACCACTGATTGAACTTATCCACCGACTTTAAATAGGTGTTAGTCACTTTCCACATATGCTCGTCAACAAGATCTAGTGCGGCATGAGCTATAAACTGGTTTAAATGTCTATTGTCTTCTTTCTGTAACAGGTTACAAGTACAAATTGAATTAGGCTCACGTATTATGTATTTATTGAAATATTATACAAGATTTATAACTTTTAAATAATATAGCAGCACTTGAAAAAATGTCTATATAAGGGGGACTAGTACAAGCATACAGAATGTGTTGCTACCAGTTCCCCCAAAGTGCCGAATCGTAAGTCGCAATGTTAAGAGAACTTCGAGGTCAGACCTAAAGTAGTGCGCCATCGAACTCCTAGTTTCGTGGTAAGAACTAAACATTCATGATTTACCTTGGGTTCTTTAGTGACTGGAATGAAATCTATTTCAAAAATTGGGTTGTCCGAGTGTCCTACAATCACAAAATAGTATGTTCCTGATGCCATATTCAATTAATAAAGTTTTCCCCGTGAAGCAGTAGTTCATACCAGGCACAACAAACAAATTCTTTAAATTTTTTGATTGCGAAATAAAATAAATATTATTTATTTGGAAACAGGAATATTCAGCGACGAAATTGACATGACTGACATTGACATCTTTCAATAGTATTGTAGGTAGGTAGGTACCTATTCTCTTTGTCTTTCAATTTGAAGAGCCGACGTGACTGCACGACAAAAACTTTTTTCCTGCATTGGGAACCTGGGCTTTAGCAGTTGCTGCATGAACAAGAGGCCTCATGAAAGAATTAACTTTCCCAGTCAGCAATGACGCGAAGGATGTTTAACACGACAAATATATATTTTTCAGATTATTTTATAATTATTATAAATATTTACAACTTTCAGGACTCGAACCAGCGACCTTTCCATAACAAGTGGAATGTTTTGTCACTGAGCTACGATGACCATTGTTTAATTATTGATTCATGTATAATTTTCTATCAGAAAGTAGAATCAAGGCAGAAGTAATAAGCGGAGCCTTTAGGCCTCTGCCTCGAATCTTGCGGGCGGCGGCGGCGCGGGAGCCAGACTCAGAGTCAAAAGTTTCTACACTCATTCTGGTGTAGTCGTAGAATTTGTCCGGACAATGTCTCTGTTCTTCATAATTTCGATAAAACTCGCCTTTTCTTTTCCTTGCCCTATAGTAGGGATTCACTTCTTCCTTTGCCCACAATAAATCGAGCGTTAGGAATAAATTTGAATCAAAAAGATGTCGCCGTTGTTCAGACATTTCGTTCGCGAATAAAAACAAATATCTCGACGACACAAACACGAACACAACATTACGCCGCTATAATGCCGCGCGATCGGCCCGCTGCTTTCGAGAACGGGTCTGCGTTGCCCGCCCCGCGCCGCCGCCCCGCTGCCCGCAAGATTCGAGGCAGAGGCCTAAGAGTTGGCAATATGGTCAACTGACCTTCGCCTGTACCAATATGGATGAATTTTATAACAACAAGCGCGGGAACTAGTAAAATGCAACCAAACCAAGTCAACCAACTTTATAACAAAGTTTTATTATTTTGACTATTTGTATTTTATTTAAACTTTAGTGCGACAGACAGCCTTAATAAAATGAGTATCGAGCAATTAAATAAAAGTAGGTAAATACTTTAGGCCACGAATAAGCCCCTACCTACCCCTAAACTTTGAATACATTTATAATTTATTTTTAGACATTTGCAACATTCCTATCAATAAACTAATGCTGTGGCGCAATACTTGGACTAAATATGATATCAATATATCCAATGCATATCTTCGAGTGCATTATGATCAACTTTTAATAACAGCAAATAACAAAATTTTAGAATCCTTCAATATTCATCAGAAACTTAAAGGAATATACAGGGAAGATGTAATGATTCTAATTGTTACTAATGCTAAAAACGAAGTAAGTTGATAGACTAATTAATTATTCTTTCTAAAATATAGGTAGGTACTCGCAGACAGACAGTAACTCACCCATTTCTCCTCTTTCGATCTTTAAAATTTTGTCGTCTAAAGTTTAATCTATTGAACTAGTCTAAAGATTCGGAGCTTCTTCTGTAAATTAATACCTATAAGTCAAGGCAGTAATACTTAGGTTAGTACCTAGGTATTTACATTTTTTTGATCGCAGTAAGGATGATAATATAAATCTACCTATTTATAATAAAAAAACCTGTCACGTGTGAGTCAGGCTCGCGCATAAAGATAAATTTATGCCATTTGTTGTTATAGAGACAATACAAATACATCATCTGTGAAAATTTCAACTTACTAACTATCATGGTTCATGAGATAGGTACAGCTCAAGACAGACGGACGGACGGACAGCGAAGTCTCAGTAATAGGGTTCCCGTTTTACCCATTGGGTACGGAACCCTAAAAACGATACATACGTAGTCTCTTTATTTTTTTTCAGATTAGAAAGTTAAAATTCCAAATATTGTCAAATGTAGCTCAGTGTCTTGAAGCACTCAGCTGCCACTTCCCTGTGTCAAATCATAAAACAGTGCAATCACACAAAGCAGTTGATAATAAATATCGAAATATTAGCAAAGTATTAAAGTATGCTGTTGAACATAGAGGTACTTATTATTAATGCATTTTATAGTGCCCAAGATTCTCTACTAAATCCGGTACTTACAGATGGTACAGTACCTGTGTACAGCTGTCTAGTAGTAGAAGTTGTATGTTGGAAATATTTTATTTGAGACTAGCTATCCCAGCAAACTTCGTAGGTACTGACTCAATTTTACTTTTTACACACTCCCTGAACTCCTACGAATATTTCAATACCAAAAGTAGCGAAATCGGTTCAGCCGTTCTCATGTTGTAGCAAGGCAAATTAACGGCGATTTATTTTTATTTATACATAGAGATAGATAAATGCAAACTGTCCCGGTGAACTTAGTGCCGCCTCAGTTTTACCTATACCTGTACTAAGACGACCAGTACGAATATTTCAAGAGCGAAGTCGGTCATGCCGTTCTCGAGTTAGTGAGACAAACGAACGGCAACGATATCAGGATAGGAAGATGTAGATTGCAGGTAGAGTAATCAATTTTGCTAAATTACAGAAACTCCCGCTGGTTCTACGACGTTACCAAAGCAGTTCGACAATTTTGTGAAGCTTTGTCTCCTAGATCCAAGTTTTCCACAAGTTGTTTCTGAAACTGAGAAGTTATTAAACGATCTAAGTCTCAAAAAATAACTTCCTATTCAGTGATAATCTTCTTAAAAAGGAATGATTATAAATTATTATGATTGAATATCTGATTCCATAAAACTTCTATAAAATAAATTGGTCACCATATTTTTCTTTCATTTCGATTTACAACGAACGTTGAGAACGATTACATTGAGATACTCTTTGCACGTTAATCCTGGGCACGCATGCGATCTGTCCTAGAGTAGATCAGTAGAGTAATATACTGGGAAACGCAACCTTGAAGCACAAGCAAAGTTCTTGTTGGGAACCTGAACGATCTGTCAGTGTGTAGGTTGCTAGCCATAGCATCAAAAGAGCGAATAAATAAAAAAAATTGTACTGTCATATTTTTTTATCAATCAATAGTTTTTATAATCAATAGTTGATTGTGTAGGTATCTGATGTTTCTTTCTGAAAAAAATCGATTGTTTGATCGATTCGATTCGTACCTTGATGGATTAAATCTCAAAAATGTCGTAATGTAAAAGAACGATTTTTAGAAATTGATCTTTTACATTGCTATATTTTTTTTATGTTACGATAAACAATATCTTATCAGTTAGATCTGGGATTTTATTTAGATCGCGAGATTCGATAATAACATTTCTTTTTAATACCAAAAGAAGACCTCAATTTAATGTCACTATAGAAAAGTGCCAATGGACTATTTTTATATTTCATATTGTTCCATCTTAAGTATTTAACAATTTAAGTTAACTCCTTATTAGTCTTAAGGTTAGTTGTAATTTGCAGTTATGGAGTAACTACTAAGTTACTTCTTAAAAATAGTAAAAAAACCTAGATTGTTACAAGTTAACATTTAATATTGTGAAGGTCAGTCAGTTGGGAAGGTTATATTTACAGTACTTATAGTCTAAGTCGAGATTGCTTATAAAGTTGAATTTACTGCTTGATTCGCAAGGCAATAATAAGAACCTGGCAATAAAACTCACGGCCACTCCTTTCTAATAGTTTGAAATAACCACATACCTAGGAACCCACTCGCTTCACTAAATTACTAGGAGCTGCGGTCGCTGCGTACTGCGCTGCAGCATGCAATTGAGCGAAGCGACTATTGTCATATTTTTGGTCAATAACTTTTTTTGAGGGTCCTAAATCAAAATTCGGTCTCGAACAAAACCTGCTCCTGACTTGATTTTTGAGTGAAAAATCATGAAAATCGGTTGTTGACATATTTTTGGTCAATAACTTTTTTTGACGGTCCTAAATCAAAATTCGGTCTCGAACAAAACCTGCTCCTGAGAATGCTTGATTATTGAGTAAAAAATCATGAAAATCGGTTGGGTAGTTGTCGAGAAACAATACTGTATATCGAGTTGCATTGGAGTCACCGGATAAGGAGCTCCTCTCGTTACGCTCGCTTCGCTCAACAATACATAAGGAAACGAGCTGCATTAGTTAGATAGGTATGAATAGTTGTCAAAGCAAATAAACATTTCATTTCAAATAAGTACCTACTAACAGACAAACCGACAAAAATCAAAATTTGATTGAGTGAAGTGAGCGAAGCTCAATCTTAGGCGACTCATGTATTTCGTTTGTCCGCATACTCTTCCTAAACGCCTGAACCGATCTTTTTTTTTTTTTTTTTTTTTTTTTTTTTTTATCTTTGAAATTTTCAGAAAATTATTTAGATTCGTCAGAAGTTGGTGTGACTCTACCGAGGGTTCCAAAATGCAACGAGACTGAGAAGAGCCCTCAAGAAACTCAGCTCGGCTTTTTTCAAAATATTTCATCTTAAATCTAATACAGAGTTATTTAGAAAGGAGCAATTCGTTACGTTGTTACAACCAGGCCGCCTTGTCATCTAAGAAATCATTAATACTATAATAAGCTTTATGGCACAATTTACTTTTTATTAGTTTTTTAAATTTATTGACAAATAAATTTGCTATTTCGGTTGGCAATGTATTGTACATTCGAATAAAGTTCCCCGCAAAAGAATTACTCACTTTATGAAGCCTAAATTTAGGAACAGCCAGTTTATCCTTATTTCTTAAGTTTAGATTATGATTATCACTATTTTTCACAAATTTACTTTTGTTCTTGTGGGTATACAATAAAATTTCATAAATATACTGTGAATACACTGTAAGGATGTTAATATGCTTAAACTTATCTCTTAATGACTCCCGAGACCCCATTCGATAGATAGTCCGGATAGCCCTCTTCTGCAACACAAAGATGCATTCAATATCGGCAGCGTTACCCCACAGTAGTATGCCATATGTCATGATACTGTGGAAGTAGCTGAAGTAGACAAGACGCGCCGTTTTAATGTCTGTAAGTTGTCGGATCTTTTTGACAGCATAGGCTGCTGAACTAAGCCTGGCCGAAATTTTCCCGATATGAGGCCCCCATTGCAATTTGGAGTCTAACGTTATGCCCAGAAAGACAGTGTCATCGACTAATTCTATTATATCATCCCTAACCTTAACACTGGTTTTAACAAGTCTTACATTAGGTAAGGTGAATCTTACACATTTAGTTTTATTTTCATTTAATAATAAATTATTAGCACAAAACCAGTGGACTATCCTAGAGAGGGCAATGTTTACATCGTCAAGTTCGCGCTGTCCACGTTTAACTTTAAATATTAAAGAAGTGTCATCAGCAAACAAAACTACCTCGTGGTCGTCTCTTATGAGGTGAGGGAGATCATTAATATATACTAGAAAAAGAAAAGGTCCCAAAATTGAACCCTGCGGTACCCCCATTGCTACAGGAGAACCAGGTGACTGTTTACCATTGATCACTACTTTCTGGACCCTATCACTTAAGTAAGAATTGACGAAATTCAAGGCCGTCCCCCGGATTCCGTAATGATCAAGTTTCTTAATTAAAGTCTGGTGCTGAACGCAATCGAAGGCCTTAGATAAGTCACAGAATACACCATAAGCATCATATGACTCATCCCAGGCCCTGTATATACACTCTAATAATTTAATACCGGCATCAGTGGTGGACCGACCACGAGTGAAACCGAATTGTTTTGTATGTAATAGTTTATTAACGTTAAAGTGATTTTGCATTTGATTAAGCATAATTTTTTCAAAAATTTTACTAAATGTAGGTAGTACAGAAATGGGACGGAAATTGGACGGATCTGAAGTACTACCCGATTTAAACAGGGGAATTAATTTACTAGATTTCATTAAATCAGGGAACACACCACTATCAACACAATTATTAAATATTATTACTAGTTCAGGAGCAACCATTTCAATAAAAGAATTTACTAAATACACAGAGATGCCCCAGAGGTCAGCTGTTTTCTTGATATTTAAAGATTTAAAAGTTTTTAAGATAGTGTTTATGTTAACTTTACTGAATTTAAATATAACGTTACAACAAGGAACGTTTGCTTTTAACAAAGATTCTGCAATGGGGGTTGAAGAGCCTAGGGTTTTTGTCAAATCTACAGGAATTCGGGAGAAAAAATTTTCAAATTCGTTAGCGACCTCGAAGTCTGATGTAGTTATTTTACCATTTATATTAAGTTTAAAATGATTATCATTTAATTTTTGTTGACCTCTTTCCGCGTTTATAATTTTCCAAGTAGATTTAACTTTGTCTGCACTATTGAGAATTTTATCACTTATATATTTTGATTTAGCTGCTAAACAATCTGCTTTAAACTTTTTTGAATAAGTTTTAACATAATCTAGAAATGCAACTGATCTATTAAGCTGTCTTTCTGAGTATAGTTCATAAAGTTTTTGTCTACTTTTGTGTATACCCTCAGTGGCCCATTCACTGAAAGTAGGACTATCACTAATCATGACCTCCTTAGACTTGAATATGGAGTTGAACTCGTTGTAAAAAGAATCAAAAAATAATTTATACATTACATTTGGATCTAAGCCAGTGTCTAAGAATGGAATTTTATTGCAAAGTCCAACCCTCATACGTTCCAAGCGGTCACCAGTTATTGGTCTACATAATATTTTACGTTTTATAACTTTTTCTTTAGTGATTTTAAAAGATGCTATTTGCCTACAATGGTCTGAATCTAGCTTTTTTATAATACTTTTACTTTCTGGCAACATATCGCTGTATATATTATCCAGGCAAGTGGCTATTGTATTACAATATCTAGTAGGCTCCAAAAATAAGTTTGTAAGATTGTGTGATTTAAATAAATTTAAAATATTATAACTCATAGGCGTATTAACAAGTAAATCAACATTAAAATCACCACATACTATTAGGTACTTATTAGTTTTTCCAAGTTTACATAGAACTTTGTCAATAAGTTCCTCAAATTCGCAAAAGGGTGAGGTTCCAGGTTTATACACGCATACTACTATGAATTGCTCCATTTCCACGCACGACAGTTCGACTTTACACTCTAGAGAAAGAGACACAATATCTTTCCGTTCTTTAAATTTAAGTTGTTTATTTAATAAAATCAAAGATCCCCCCCGTACTGTGCTCACCCTGCAGAATGCACTACCAACCCGGTGATTACTGAAATTGAACAAGAGCTCATACGGCTTACGCATATGTTCTGTAATACAAAAAATATCAATATTATCTGAATTCATTAACAGTTCCAACTCTAACTCTTTGCCATGTGTTAAACAACCAATATTTTGATGCCCTATGTTGATATAATTTACATTTTTTGATTTGGTTTGATTTGGAGGGCATTTTTTAACATAATTAATATTTGTAACTAAATTTAATTCAATTAATTGACTATGTCTGCTAAAGGGTAATATTGCCTCTGTTGTCGTAGAACTTAATTTAAATTACTTGGAACAGATTCCAAAGTCTTAACACTAAATCTACATTGCTCAATAAAAGCAGTTTTGTCAGCCAAGTTCTTGGCTGAAGTGTAAAAATAATTGAATAGCAAACTTGCTATTTGTCTCTTATAATGCTTTGGTAGAAAATACCTACCTTTGTTTACATAAACAATATGTTTGTTATTGTTAAAGTTACTGTCAGAAGTTGACAAATTGTATTTATATACAGTTCTCTTAAAAACAGAATTAAAGTCAATTACATGCAATTTATTATTATATTGGCTAGTTAAATTGAGTTGTAAATTTATCTTATATCTAAGAGAATTTTCCACGTCTGGCACACCTTTTATGTATGGTAATGTAAACATTACTACATGTTCAACATTTAAGTTTTGCATTTTGTCAAAGTATAGGGATAGTTCATTTTTGTTAATTTTACCCCTGTTTGAGCAGAAAATAATTATTTTACTGTTTGAGTCAAAATTATATTCTAATATCTTTTGCATAATTTCATTTAAAGATGCACCTGGATAACAGTTATTAATAATTGAATAACAATTTGAATTAAATTGTTGTATCAGAAAAGAACTAAAATCAGTTCCAATATCATCACTAAATAAAACTAGTTTAGTATATCCAGTATGACTATTACTTTTTACACTGTCACACAATTCATACACTAATGAACTAGAAGGTGAGCAAGTTGTAAGGGAAGCCTGGTTCTCCAATGATTGAGAAGGACTTGTGCAATTGATATTGCATGAGTGGTTATTTATGAAGGTATTAAGGCGCTCAGTATTATAATTAGATGTTTTGAGTACCTTATCTATACTTGATGAACACTTATTAAAGTCTTTTAGAGACCATTCATATTTCTTAGTTACATACTCTAATTCAAATTGCAAATTTTTTATTTGTGACTCTAAGCGTTGTGTGTCAGTGTAATATTTTAAATGACTTTGTTTAAGTTCTAACATAGATAATTTAGCTTGTTCTCTTAATTTTAAACTAGAGTTAACATTTTTACACTTTTTGATTAAGATTCTATGATATTTTAATTGTTTCTTTGATTTTAAAATGAATTTCTTTATTTTTAGGTATTTTTTTAGTTTATTCCTGCTGCAAAAATAAACTGGCTTGTCCAGTTGGTATGAATTGGTATGAGTTGGTATGAAACCAGAAAAATCGATTATACGATAAATCGAGTTCATATCGCTATGCCTAGCACAGAGTATAAATAAATAATCACTAGATGCCTTGTTGTGTTGGTGTCAGTGTCTCCATGTACACGGTAATTACCGTAGATGCACCGTAATCTGGTCGCAGTCTACCGTCAAGGTAATAATGGTATTACCGTGTCATATGTCACCGTATTACTATAATAAATTACGTCGTGTGTGTATAAAATACTACCTAAACCGAATCTCAGCTTTACTTTTCTAATGACAACACTGCTCTTCGATGATGGGGATTCCCCCAACCTTGAATTTGAATTTGTTAGTTAGTTGATTACCTCTAAGTACGGACGCGTATTGAAGTTTCATAGATTTGTTTTAATATAGTAGGTATAGTTTATACCTAGCAGGTGATTACATATTTGAGCCGTTTGGGGTTGAGACACTGGGGTCATGGGGTCCGAGTGCTCGCCGCCTTTATAGAGACATTGCTAAACGCCTAATTGATGCTTCTCAGGACCAGAAGGCTGGCTATTTTCTGGCCCAAAGAATAAGTATCGCCATCCAACACAGCCAGCACTGGGAACCTTCCCAGTCGGCAATGACGCGGAGGATTTTTTAAACGATATTTTGTAATGTAAATATTTTTAGTCTATAATTATGTATATTTTGTATATTGTAATTCTTATTGTAAATAAATGTTGGTATTGTTAGTGCAATATAATTGGTAAATTGGAAGAGATGGAGAGCATTTTTGGCCAAGTAAATGACATAAAACCAAAAAAAGGAACAAAATTCTAACTGAAACCATAAAAGGAAATATTTTCACACAGCAAGCAATAAAAAGAAACGTCAAAAATTGTGTTGATTTCAGACCTACTAATGAAATGCTATCTAAATTTAATAAATCAATTTACGAAAAAGATAATGTTATGATAGGAGAGTCAGATTCCGATTAAATATTGTTTAGTAGTTGGTCATGTTTTTTTTTGGTACTTATCAAATTAATAAAAAATTAATAAAACATAAGTACCATAATTTGGAGTTTATTTTCATCATAATTTAGTTTTACTTTAAAAAAATACACCGTAATTTGCACGGTATCGGCACAACTTATCTACCGTAATTTTATCGGTAAACACCGTATTTTTACTCTTGCAACACGGTAATACTAAATTTATATATGGAGACACTGGTTGGTGTTGTGATTACCAAAGTGATTACTTGTGATTCAATTTGAATTTGAAACGTTATATTTTTGCAAAAGGGTTATCTGCATTAAATTTACCAAGTTATCCATTAGGAAAGCGACTACACTGCTAGAGAATATTTAAATATAATTTTTGTATATTGTTTAACTGTTTTAAAAATGCTACCATCAAGATATGCGCCTCAAAACCAGCTAAGTGCTGCTCGCAAATCAAGGTACGTTATATATAAAGTAGTTTTTAATAATAATTAATTTAAAACACCGATTATGTTCACGATACCTTAATATGTTACTCTTCACAGGTTGGAAACTCAAAGGCCTTCGATGTTACCTAAACCTCGTCGGCCAGGGTCCACAGACCGTTTATCGAATGAGGCCCGAAGACCTAGTGCTGCTGGGCAAAGGTCTAGTAGCGCAGAGCCTGCTCGGGCCACGTTTGGAGTTGGAAGATTAAGTCGAGAAGCTTCAGCTACTAAGCTACCAATAAATAGGGTAGGTATTTTATTAGTTATCTATTATAAATGTTTTTTTCATAGCAAATCTCTTTACCAGATTATTTTTCTCACTGGCTTTATATATATTTATTTAGGTACCTGTTGCCTTATATTTTTGTATTTCAAAGCAATGAGTTTGCTTAAACTATTCTTAAAATATTAAGAAAGAAATTATAAATAGATCACAAAAACTGATGTCATCGGCGGGATGTTGAATGGCGGAATATATGAAGCAAAAATTCGATGTTGTCGGCAGTGGTCATCGTAACTCAGTTGGCAGAGCAGTTACCCTGTTAGGGAAAGGCCGTGGATCCCGCCGATGACATCAGTTTTTGTGATCTATTTATAATTTCTTTCTTACCTATTGCCTTGTTAATTTGGCAGTAATAATGAATGTAGAAGCAATAATCCTAATGTTGAAGTGTTTCTTTCTAACTTCATGTTTAAAGATATTTTCGATTTGGCTTTGTATAATAAACATAATACTTATTCCTCAATCAAATTAAACTAGTTTTAAGTTCATAGGACATCTTTTAGACTTATGGAAGTCATATTTTTCCACAGAGATCTAAGTCACAACAAAGTGACAAATTCCGAACAACTTCCATGACACCATTGCGGTCAAGCCAATACTCCAGACCAACTACAACTCCTCAGGTAAGGTGCATGGAACTTATACAGCTTTATCCCCATTGCAACATCTCTATAGCCTGTGTAATTAAAAAGTTAAATGACCTAAAATATAGATATTGATTTCAAAGAAAGTATTCTGTTATAAGTGGTCTCAATAAATCAGGGGAGAATACAAATCAATTTAAAAACAGACTGGATAACTACAAGGCACTGTGGAGTTTTAATTTGCCACTTACACGTATGGGCGAGTGGGAGGTTGACATGGCTGCATATTAGATGCATCTTAAAATGCAATTAAAGTGTTCCCATACACAACATAATTAGTAGTCTTGAGTTTTCAACAACTCTCCTGAAAGGACAGTAAGGGGGGGAACCCTCTTTACATGTCCAAGGTTCAGGTCATCCCCTCCTGAACTCAGTGCATCTGTCTGTCAGAGACAGATGAGGCTAGAGGCTAGGCTATAAGTTATATAAATAAACATACATTCACGTAAGTACAATAATTAAGGTTAAGAAGCGAGATAATGTTCTTTATTGTACAGATTTACAAAACACAAAACAAACAATAACAATATGTACAAAGGCGTGCTTAAGCCAGTAATGGCTTTTCTTCCAGCAGACCTTAGAGGTATAGAGGAGATAAATAATAGTAAAGAGAGAAGAGGAAAGTGTGAACTCGTACACATACAACATTACATATAATACAAAAAGGAAATTAAACTAATAAATGTAATACATATAACAGACATTAAATACATACACATAAGAACTTAATAATATAATACTAAAGCTAAATACCTACATGCTACATACAGATGTAAATATACTTACTAAATAAGAAGGAGATAATATGAAACAAATGAAAGTCAAAAGAATAATTATGGAAAATCATAGTTGGGAGAGGAAATGCTCCTTTACCCTTTTCTTAAAAATGTCCAATGAACGACTAGCACGGATATCATGTGGTAGTGAGTTCCATAATCTGACAGCCTGGATTGTAAACGAATTGTCATAACAACTAGAGGCATGAGCAGGAGTTCGAAGAAGTAGGGATAAGGAAACACGACATGCTTTGTCTCTAGGCACCAAATACTCAAAACGCTCACGCAGGTAGGAGAATTAGGATTGTGAAGGATAGTATAGAGAAGAGAAAGGATATGAGCTTTACGACGTTGCCAATAGGAAGCCACCCCAATCTATGCCGGAATTCAGATACGTGATCGTATTTACGAAGGCCATAGACGAAGCGGATTCCCAGATTCTGCAACCGCTCAAGCTTATTGTCAAGCTCCTCCGATGCATCCAGGAAACAGAAATCAGCATAGTCTAACAATGATAGAAGAAGAGATTGCGTAAGAGTCACTTTAGTTTGAAAAGGTAAGAGTTTCTGAAGAGATTTTAGAGATTGAAATGAGTAGTACCCCCTCCAACATATCTCAACAATTTGTACTTCCCATGAAAGATACGAATCTATATGAAGACCCAAATTTTTGGCACTGTTAGAGTACTCGATAGGCTCAGAATTAAATATAACTGAAGGCAAAGACTCATAATCCACGAGACCAAGCATATACCGGCCACCAACAATTAGTGCCTGTGATTTACTGGGATTAACTAACAAGCCAAAGGATTTGGCCCAACTGTAGACATTTTCAAGGTCACCATTGATGGCAGCAACAGCTTGGTCTATTTCGTCAACCCTAAAATGTCGATATAACTGCAAGTCGTCTGCGTAAAGATGATAATTTGAGTTCAAGACTCTTGTGATGGCGTTAATAAAAACAGAGAAGAGAAGAGGAGAAAGTACACCACCCTGAGGAACACCCGCCGCAAGATCACGCCAGCTGGACGAGGTCTCGGCTGCACGAACCGACTGCGAACGTCCCTGAAGATAGGATTTAAACCAAGCGGCAACAGAGGCGGATACATTCAAGGATATCAAGATTCCTAAGAGTATGTCAAAATCAACCGAATTAAATGCACTGCTAAAGTCTAGTAGCACTATAATAGTAAGTTGTTTGTATTCCATGGCGAGCCTAATGTCATCGGTTATTTTCACCAGACGGCGAAAACCAGACTGGAATTGACTTAGCAGGCAGTTAGAGGAAAGATAAGTTTTTAGAGGAAAGATAAGTTTTTAGAGGAAAGATAACGTTCTTTAACTGTCTTCTTGAAGCTTGACATAGTTTTGCAGTTTCTTATATTGTTTGAAAGAGCGTTCCACATTCTGACGGCATGAACAGTAAAGGAATAAGAAAAGAAATCGGGTTCGGGTTTAACAAAATAAGGTCATACAAAATCATTAATTCCAACTTTTCAACCAACTTCCAAAAAAGGAGTAGGCTCTCAATTCTACTGTATGTTTGTTGAGCGGAGCTCCCATGGAGCAGGTTAAATGTAAAATGTTCGGATGTTCGTATCTCAGCAACCTCTTGACCGATAATTATAATTTTTTCACCTAAATTAATAGCTGATTTCAATTAAGGTCGTGACAAAGCTCAAATATTCATTTAAAAAAAAAACAAAAAACGCTTCGTTCAATACGAAGCCGCGCACTAGGTAAAGCTACGCTGTACAGCGTACTTAGTTACCTCATATTATATTGGATTGGGTGAACCAATTTTGTTTTTTTTTAAATACTTCTCGTGTGGTCCAATTCAATTATTCGGTCCCATTTCGGTAAATTGAAGTCTGTTGTGTCAATTTTTGACGTGTATTTTTTTGTATTGCAGAGATCACCATCAGTGGACCGTGGCAATCGCAACTGGCAGACATCTCTAGAAAGAGCGTTAGCTTTTGTTACTGTTAAGGATCAGAGGTAATCCAGCTGTTGCCTTCAGCACCGCCTGCGTGTTACTTTAGATCGACATAACTTTTTTATTTATGAACCGCTTCAAATAAAGTAAACCTTAAATGTTAAGTTGAATAAACTACAACGCATTACTGAAAACCGCATTCAAATCGGTTATGCCATTTCTGAGATTAGCGTGTTCAAACAACAACAAACAGACAAACACAAAATTTCTAAAAACCATTGTTTTGGGTTCTATTGCGTTCATAAAGTCCCCCTACAACAGTTTCTCTATTATATCTTGGATGTACAGACATCGACCACTTACAATTTTATTATATGTATTGATAATGTGTGAACTTTGTGTGCTTTTATCTTCCCATAACTGTTTCTCACAAAGAAGAATCAAAGAAGAATCAATCAAGCACATATATATATAATAAGCACATATTTCCAGAAGATATTCAATGACTGCCTTTTATCTAGCTACAGGGTTAAGCTGTTTGTCTGTTTGTATCGCCTAATCTCTTGGAGCTATTTTAACGGGATTTTGATTTGCAGATAGTTAATGCTATACAGAGTGACTTAGGGTAATTTTTATTCTGGGATATCATACGAGTATGTTCCCACGGGAATTGGGAACCATAAAACTACTTCACGAGCGTCTGCTAGTTCGCACATAGTAAATAATTTCCTGAATTAAAACATAAGATTCTTCTTATTCCTGTAATTTTCGTGGTATAGGAACGTAATTTCGGCAAATTATCGTATACCTTGCCTAAGAAGTCGTAACGCAGTGCTGGAAATTGTAAGCTTTGGCAACAATCATTCAAGTCTCAATGCCAATCCTTCCAGTCGTCAAAAGTACTATTGAAATCCAATAATACATTTGACAACCAGCGAGATCGACACGATACTCAAATGATTGTGGCGGCAATAATTTGGGTCTTGTGTGTACCAATATTAAAAAACGTACTTGTATACCTTTCAGTAAAATCCACCTCATTTATTCCAGGCCCATTTCAACAGTAGCCTGGCAACGTTCAGAATGTGCTCGTGTCAGCGAAGCCCTGTCAAGCCGGGGCGAAGGAGGCGGCATGGCCCTCATGAGACCCCTGACAATAGCACGCTTCGTAGATATTGCTTCAGGGTTGGTCACTGCTATTGCGAGGGATGCTAAACTTAACACGGATAATTATGTTACTAAGGTTTGTTATAAAAGTTATTTATTTCATAATCATCCAATGAGCCATTTCCCAACTTACTTATATTTATTAAAGGCACAAAAAATGGAAAATGCATTTCTTATAAGTTCTTTGTAACTCTTAGTAACTGACGTAAGCCATACGAAGAACGCTTAAAACTTCTAAAACTGACAACACTCCAGGAATGAAGAATGAAATGAAATGAAATGATTTATTTATTTATTTGTATAGGTCACTAAATGGCTCTTACAAACGTCAGTAAGTACTTAAAATAAAAAATATCATTGCTTCTATATTTACATGTACTGCCAGATTCGCAAAGCAATTTGTAGAACCGAGAGAAAGAACCTGGCAATAAAACTCTCGGTAACTCTTTTTCAATAATTGACACATTTACACATTTTCTTAGGACTAAATGTGGACGAATGTACATTGGTCTCGTGTCAAAATCAATAAGCGTGTATAAGGCAAAAAAAAAAATTTTTTAGTCACCTCAAAATATGCTACAATTGCGGCATTTTAGGAGGCGCCTGTACCATGCTCAATCCAGACACTTTTATCGTTAAGGTAATCAACTGTCTTATAATATGCTTTTTGACATAAAGTGGTCTTTATAAAGGTTTTAAATTTATTGTCGGGCATACAAAGGACCGATTCAGGCAATTTATTATAAAAGCGTATACCTTCCCCCTTGAAAGAATGACTAACCTTGCTAAGCCGATAACACGGAGGGAGTATTTTATTTATATTAAGACCAAGAGGGGACCTCATTGAGACGTATAAAATACTAACATATAGATACAATTTCCTAACATGCGGGATATGTTCGTGTTCCGACAAAAATCCTACTCGTCCCGGGGACACAGCCTCACGCTCAGCCGGAGGCGGACACACACGCAATCCCTTACTACTGCTTGTCACTGTTTTAATAACCGCGTAGTGGATATGTGGACAAACTTCCCGAAAGTGTTGGGACGGCTAAATCTGTGTGGCCTAGAGGAATGGTTAGTGACCAATACCTGAATTATGGAACAATAATTTAATTAGCGACTAAAACTATCATATGCAAATACTTTCTATACGAACACTGTGTGATATGGGCATATCAGCATATTGCTGCTCATCCATTATCCTATAACAATAATAATAATAAGTTAGGAGGTTTCTCAGTCTGTGACCTCTACCGCTGATAGTTTGGGCCCTGCTCCGCTTGGTGGTCCGCCATGGATTTTTTTTTAATATTATATGTAACTTTTTATATAAATATTGTAAAAAAATGTATGTTAAGAATATAATTTGAATAAATGGAATAATAATAACTCCTGGTGACTAACACCTGTTTCATTTCTAACTCTCTAGACATAGCATGGCTTACTGAATTCTAAAATTGTTCTGAGACAGTAGGGTTAAGTGTATGTATGTATTGATGTAGAACAGGATTCCCTTTATTTCTTCAACGGATCGTCTCTTAGCTAATATTTCCTCGATGGAATCTTCCCGTAACTAACACAATCCTCAACTTCACCTCCCCAGCTGCCACACTTAGCCAAACGTCTGCTCTACCCGGGAACAGTATCCAAGTCCTGGCTGAAGACTGTCAACACACTACACGCGTTCCCTCACGCACTCGCTCTCATTGCATATCTACTGGATTTGGTCACTATTATTGTGAGTATACATTTTACTTAGCCGATTTCTAAAAAGTAGTAGGTTCTCAATTCTACTGTATGTTTTATCTATGTTTGTTACATCTATCTTTCGACTAGGTAAATTGTTCAACTTCAATTTGGTCCAATTCCGGTATTCTCTGGTAGTTTTTTGTTGCTACAATTTTTTACACAGCACTATCAAGCCCAAAGTATGCTAATATAAGCTTGTGTTATATATAGGATAACTGATGAACATACTTAAAGATTTCCAAATACATAAATATTTTAATATGTGTATAGAAAAAACCCAGACTCCGCAATATACATTTGTGAATTACACAAATATTTAATTCGACCCGGGAAGAAGAGTCGAAGGCTCACACCACCTAAGCGAGTTATACTGTAATCGACTGTTTTGTACCTACATATAAAAATAAGTACCTATATCTACATTAGTACATGACAGCAGTAGCGTGAAGGAGTCACAAATCGCTATTTGTTCGGCACCATCTTTACTTTTTAAATCAGTCAGTAAATAGTCAGTCGTTAAGAGATAGTCATCTATCTATATATTCAATACGACAATTTGTCTGTCCGTACGTCGCGTTTGTAAATTATAATTAATAATACTTACATACATTTGCATGAAATATTAAAATATTCTTTTTTTTTTATATTTGAGGCGATACAAAGTTCGCCGGGATAACTAGTTGGTATTTAGCAGGTATTAGCAGACGCTCACGACTTCGCCCGTCACAAATGAAATAACTACTAAAACCTTCCTAGAGAACTACTATACAATAGTGAAAGCCTTTAGTCGCATTATGTCCAATTCGCAAAATGTCCAGCGGGCTCAAATTGTCCAATTCTCACAACGTCTAATTCGCAAATTGTCCAATTCTCACAACGTCCAATTCGCAAATTGTTCAATTCTCACAATGTCCAATTCGCAATTGGTCCAGTTCCAAAAACAGGAGTTGTGCTTGATTACGGGAGGCGTTTTTGACAACCTTCTGCGAGGTGAGATTAAAAATGCATTTATAATTTACGATCAACACTCTCAGAACAGCTCTAAGTAAAAATGCATTTATAATTTATGATCAACACTTTTATTTAATAATTTGGTAATAATTGTGATCAAAACATAATAAGTATTAAGTATTTTTATAAATAGTTATTGCCAGCTATTGCAAATTATTCAAATCAAAACAAATCTTTGGTTAAATTAATTACTTTAATTATAATTTAATATTTTTTAAATAAAAGTTTCGATCATAAATTACATGCATTTTTACTTCGAGTGGAATCTAGCCTCTCAGAAGGTTGTCAAAAACGCTTCTCGTAATCAAGGAGGATCCCTAATTATGAACTGGACCAATTGCGAATTGGACCAATTGCGAACTGGACCAATTGCGAACTGGACCTATTGAGAATTGGACAGTTGGACATTTTGCGAATTGGACATAATGCGACTAAAGGAGTGAAAGCACCATGAAAATAGGTGCAGTAGATTTTTAGTTTATCGTGAACAGACGACGGAGGATTTTGATTTATAATAATGTAGTAATGATTACTTCCAGGAAATGCCAGTATCTGATGACTGGCTATACGTAGACAAGGACGAAGTGTCATGTTATCGGAGAGAGTATCTCTACAAATGCTGGATCAGGTTCCAGGACCCTGGACATGACTTTGAGGATCTCAACGAGGAGTACTTGCACAACTTGAAGCAGTTGTTCGGCAACGATGACGAGAAAATTGCTGAGTTGAATCAAGTTATTAAAAGTAAGTGTTATTTTATACATTAATACATACATACATCACGCCTGTATTTCGGCAGGGGTAGGCAGAGGTGCACGACACACCCACACTTTGTCAGTCATTTTATTAGTCCTATGTAACAGGGGATATAATGTGTGTAATTCAAATCAAAATTCCCACAGACAGGGCAATTGTTGCATACCACCATATAGCTGATAGCATCTCTGCCGTTTGAGCACGTTATATACTATCTTGCGACACCTTAAACCAGTGTTCGTGGTAGGTAGGCGTCCAGATCGTTGCGCCATCTCTGTCTGGGCCACCCGGGCGCCGGGCGGCGTCTTCCATCTTCCGGTATCCATGTACTAGTGACCCTAGTTCCCACATTGGAAGGAGTTGGGGGAGGTCTTTGCCCAGCAGTGGGACAGTACAGGTGGATAAAAAAAATATATATACTGCAAGTATTCGTGTTTCCAATTCTCACTGGATTCTCTTGTCACGATTGGTCCCAAGTATTGCCGTTTGCGGACAATTCGTATGCCAGAGCCTCGTCTGTATGTCAGCAAGAGCACTGCTTGTGAGGTCTTAGTGAGGATGACTTAGAACTTGAAGCCTTCAAGAGCCTATTTTCCCTGAGGGGTAGAGGTGCCTTCCATAAACATAATGTACACTTACGGCCGGATTTTAAATTGAGAATTTGAAGTTGAGCATCCACTGAGTACGCCAAATGTCAAAATTCAGGAACAAATTTTGACATTTGACGTGTTCAATGGATACTTACTTCAAATTTGTGTGATTTAATAGACTGATATTACGCTCAAAAATCAATTTTTATTTCACAAAGACTCTCATGGCCGCTTGTAATGTAATGAATCAGGCAAGTTTGCCAACAATAAGGAAAATTGGTTTCAACCTACTTGATTGTTCTTTTGTTAACTAAAATAGTAGGTGTCCATAGATCCCTGTGGGGACCTACTGTTTTAGTTAAAGTCGCGAGAAGCTTATTGTTGCGTGTCGTTGACCGTGATTGTGTAGAATACGAGGCTCGTCTGAAGGACGACGACGAGGACGTGGCGGCGCGCGAGGCGGAGGCCCGGCTAGTCTCCCGCCGCGACGCGCTGCTGGCGAGCCTGCGCGCCGTGCGGGCGGCGCGCCAGGACACGCGCGCGCTGTGCGGGCGGCGCGCGGCCGACACCCGCGACCTGCAGCGCGCCGCCAGCCAACTCGATGTGGAGATCGAACGAGCCACGTGAGATACTCGGTTTTGTATTTTGGAACGAAGTTCTCTAACGCGACTTACGGTTAATACGCTTATCAGTGGTTCCTATAAGTTCCTACGCTTATAAGCAAAAATAATGTCCGCTGTTTTTTTTTTAATTTAGCGTCCGCGTCGTTGGTAAAACGAAAAGTATCCAAAATCCAGGTTGAGCAACCCAACCTGGGTTTGGGGTACTTTTCGCAGTTGCGTAAAGAACTTCGTTCCTGACGGGGGGGCGTACATTTTTTTTTCAAATTTTATGGCTTGGTATCTACGTAACTGCCCGGCTACACGACTTGACTAATGGTGAGGGAAATAGCGAGGAACATCGTGTGGCCCCTGCCTCGCTTCACGGCGGCGAGTGAAGTACTCGTACGCGATAAGATGAGACTTGCGCTCGAACCACTTGTAGTCATTAATATGAAGAGCCTTTGTTCCCGAACAGAAGCTTATTAGGATATTTATTTGGATCTGTACAAATACACACTGTTGAGATCACAACTTATCAGATCCTGAGTTCTTGACATATTATTCCCTGTTCTAGTGTCGACCTTGAACAACTGAAGACGGAGATAGAAACTCAACCGATGACAGTAGAACAACGTACCAAGTTGTTGGAGGACGTGGAGTATGCTGGAAAAGTGCAAGAGTCTAAACACACACTCGCTGAGAAACTAGCCAAGGTAACATGGATACTATGTTCTGTCCGATTACAAACAATCTACCTAGACACAGTAAATGCAATTAATACGATTTGAAAAAAAGTGGCTGTGAGTTTTATGGTTTTTAGAGGTAGAGTCTGGCAATAAAAAGTCAACCGTCAGTAATTACAATAATTCCATCAATCATGCGAGTGTAATTACAATAGTATGGTGGCATGTAGGGTACGTTAGAGTCTGGTCTATATCCTGAGGTCATTAAGAATTAATTTTTTTTATATATTTTTTTTTTTTTTGTTCACACACAGTAAATAAAACAGTAAATGGATACAAACTAAACATGTAACAATGGCGCCACTTATCTCTAAAGAGATCTCTTCCAGTGGGCGTAAGAGAGGAGATCGTTAATAAACTTACATAAACTATAACTACATAAATACACAAATACATACATAAAAAGTTATATAAACATACATAGACGTACAATAATTAAGGTAAGGAAGCGAGATAGTGTTCCTTGACTCTCTTCTTGAAGCCAGACACAGTTCTGCAGTTCCTTATATCGGTTGGAAGAGCGTTCCACAGTCTGACGGCATGAACGGAGAAAGAGTAGGAGAAGACTTCCTGACAAACAGAATTGTTAGACTGTGGAACAAACTTCCGGACGAAGTGATATCTGCAGAAAGTGTAAATCAATTCAAGAATAGGCTTGATATATATCTAAACTCCAATAGAAACTAGTGGAGAGCAGCAGAATACAGGCTCTACCAGTTGATTCAACTGCTGCCTGATTTAAATAAATAATAATAAGAAGTCAGATTTGTGGGAAGGACAATTGAGGAGGAGAGGTGAGGCCGGCACGATTCATCTGATGCACGCATCAGTGTGAACCGCTCCCGCAGGTAGGAAGGATATGAGGGATTAGTAGGACATTGAAGAGGAGACATAATAACCGAGTATTTCTACGAAGGTGGATTGGGAGCCACTTGAGTTCCTTGCGAAATTTTTTAGACGTGATCATACTTACGTAAGTTAAAAATAAATCGGATACCTAAGTTTTGCAACCGCTCAAGTTTGTTTAAGAGCTCCTCTGTAGCATCCAGGCAGCAAGCGTCCGCGTAGTCCAAGATCGGCACGATTAGTGTTTGGGCCAGCGAGATTTTAGTATCGTGGGGCAAGAAACTCTGGAGACATTTAAGTGTATGAAAGGTGAAGTGGACCTTCTTGCTGACCTCGTTAATATGAGAGCCCCAGGACAAGTTGTTGTCGATAATAACTCCCAAGTTCTTATCGGCATTGGTGTATTTGATAGGGATATCATCCAGCACGATAGCTGGAAGAGATGCTATATCCAGCCCTGCCAACATCTGCCGACTGCCAATTACCATTTACCATGGCCTGAGATTTAGTGGGATTTATGTGGAGGCCGTATGACCTTGCCCATAGGCTGATGGCACTCAAGTCATGATTCATGACAGCGATGGCAGTCCGATACTCGTGGAGGGTGAAGTGCCTATACAGCTGTAGGTCGTCTGCATACAGATGGAAGTTGGAAGAAATGACTCTAACTGCGGAGTTGATAAAAATGGAGTACAAAAGAGGAGAGAGTGAACAAAAGAGGAGAGAGTCATTCATGTATTGCCTACAGCATACATACGGACTGAAGCGACTTTTTTGATGATAGTGATTTTACTTTAACACTGGAATTAACACGATAGCTTTATATTAGTGACAAATACAAAATTTAAACACAAAAATGTTATATTACAGATGGTTGTGAGTAGAGAGACGGAGTTGGCTGTGTGGCAAACGAAAACGTTGGACAGTTGTGTGCAGTACAAGCAGGGGCTAATACACTTGTCTACACAGTTCCCCGACCTCGCCGCACTGGCTATCGACGAGAAGTGAGTCTAATAATGAAATACAATTGAAAAATAAGTAGCTTTTTGTTAAATGTAGTCCGAGACGACCAGGACTTTAATTGGCTGTGCCATAGCGGCTGGCACGTAAGATGTAAGCCTCTAATCAACATTTCATCGCAAGGCAACGGGGTTACAATTTTTTTTTTATTATAATATAAGTACTACATACTCTTATTATTAAACTCTTTCGGCCGTTTTGGACATAAACTATTATATCAGACCCATAAAAAAACTTTCTATAGTGCCCGGCTACGGCAATAGCAAATTACTGGCAAAGAGTGGGTGTGAATTGCACCTCTGCCTAGCCGTTCGGGGATATAGCCGTGATATATGTATGTATTGTTAAATATAAGTCACAAAAAATTAAATGTCATCGGCAGGTCTGCAACGAGGGGAATCCTCTGAGCACTGAGCTACGATGACCAATACCGACATCATCCAATCTTTGCTTCATATATAATTTCTAGATCTCGGTATTAAGGTTAGCGTTGGAGCCACCTATTGGAATTGTGCTGAACTATGGCACCGGTCAGAGCATTCCCCATAAGGGTAAACAGAGTAGGTGTATTACAAACCCACATGTTTAGTTACCTAATATAAAATGGCTGTGTTCTACCGTAGAATGTGATGCACGAATAATAGTAGATTGTTAACCAAGGGATGAAAACCACCCCTTTCTGCCTTAAACTATGCACCCGAGTTAAACACTACTTTTCATTTGGAATTCAGGGAAGTAAATAAAAGTCTTACTAATCGGAGTCTCAAATAACATATTAACTTTTTTATTGCCGAACCATAGTGTATACTTACTTCATATTTTAATTTAAAGTAATCCTATCCAAACAATTATTGTTTGTGCTATAACGTATACAGCTATAGCTATAACATAATTACGTTTTATTTTATTATGACCATTTAAAAAACCAGAATGTTGTATTGACTTAATCGAACTGTGGCTGTATACGTTATTGCCATCGCCTTCAGATGTGCTGATATTTTTTTTATACTTTTCGGGAGTTTTTATTGAATGTATCTTGTTAACAATGTTTGTCAGCGAGTTGATGGGCGCCGAGTGTGCGGGCGCGGTGGCGGGCGCGCTGGAGCTGCTGCGGGCGCGTGCGCAGGCGCTCGTGCAGCGTCGCCACGAGCACTCGCGGGAGCGGAGCGCACTCGCTCGCCGCCGAGCCGCGCTGCTGGTGTGTTACATATCTATAACTTACTACATGCACGTGTTCACAGTTATATAATTCATTTATCGAATCAAATCAAATCAAATCGTTTATTTGCTAGAAACATGGTTGAAATAGGTTTTCTCATCTGTCTAAGGTTCTTCATGTTTCACCGGATGGTTCACGGCATGCAAATTTTTAAGTTTGAACACATGTTCACCAAATGATTTAATATAATGTCTTCTTAACACTAAGTCAATATAATAATGTCAAATATTACCTATTTTTCCCTATACCCTTTACTATTATCTTAAATTGAATAAAGTACCAATGTCTTTACAATAAACTATGTGCGTGTCACTAATGGTTCTTTAATTTTAAAATTCCCAAAATTCTTTCATTGAATAAAAGCACTTTTCTATAAGCCACTCTTTAGTGCGTCTTCTGAACAGATTCCCGGGCGATTCCCTCAATACTTAATTCTCTCAATACGAAGAAGGAACAGCAACCAAAAATGTTGAAAAAAGATCAATTGGCATGAACATTCCTGAGAACTGTCGTAGGTTCGACTCCAGCCCAAAACTCATATAAATCAAATATTTGAGAAATTTTATTAATTTAACAAAAATATTAAAATTTATCTTCATTTTTTTAAGAAACCTACCAATTCTTTAAATTAATTGACTCACTCGCAGGAGGAGGTCCGTCTCAAAATCGCAGAATTAAAGCTATCGGTCCAACATGAGCAAGAGGCCCTAGACTGTGAGACCAGCCAGGAGACTCTGGACGCGTGCGCCGCTACTGCAGAACTGCGAGCTGTCTCCTGCAGGCTCCAGGAGCTCAAGGGGCAGCAGGAGGAGCACGCCAGGGTCGGTAGCGAACTGAAGATCTGGGAGGAACAGGATCAGCTGTGAGTATTAACTGACCCCGTATTCATTGTAAACATTTGTTGCGCAATTATTTCTCAACACCATCGTTTCTCACCATCAAAGCAAGAGTTGTGCAACAAATGTTTACAATTCAACTCTGCAACATGTGGTGATCAACTCCGCTGATGAAGAAATGTTGATTACTAAATAGATAATGTTATGGCAGATGGCGGACGCGACTCCAAGCCTTACAGGAGACCATCAGAGACAAGCGGCTGGAATGTCAACGTGTACTGGAACGAGTTCGCCAGAAGCGGACACGGCTCGTGCTTGACTGTATTGCCGAGTGGAATGAAAATCTTGATGCTGTACAATAATTATACCAATTATAATAGACTAGATGACTGACGAATCAAAACGAAAGACCTCAAAGGAATTTGTATGAAAAACTTAACTATGACGTCACTATTTTGTACCGTCAAATCACAAACTATTAGTGATTCAATTTGATGATGAAAAATAAATTCAAGAATGCTATGTAATAAGATTGCATACAATATACATACATAGTTTGCGATTCTTTATTTAATAAATACATTTATATTAAGATTTTATTATTGTAAATAAACAATTTTTTTAAACATCACTGCGTTATAACTGTCTCTAGCTCCATAGTTCCGTACTAACATTTAACACTTATACATATCACGCCTATATCCCGAAGGGGTAGGCAGAGGTGCATTACACAGCCACAACTTGCCAGTAATTCTAGTCCTACGGGGCTAGCCAATTGCCGTCACCGGGCACACATTATCATGGGTTATGTCCAAAATCGCCGAATCAATTTAACAAAAGTAGCAGCAATATTGTAATTTTGAAAAAAAAATTTAAACCCGTTGCCTTGCGATGAAATGTTAATTTATTTTTTTTATTTATTTATTTCAGGCAACAAATAGAAAAGTTACAGTTGGTATAAACTTATTCTACGACCCATAGATGAATACCTTAAAACTAAGAATACATATAGATATTACAAAATGTATATTAGTAATAGAATCTTAAGACTATTGTTAGTACACACTTCACTATCGCACTTCGGTCTTTTTGCGTACCAGTGGTAGCGATCCGCGGAAGCGACGGAACACCACGCCCTGTGGCCAGAAGGTTTCCTCCATGACGAGGCTCAGTCTAGTGTTGGGCACTCGCACCACGAACGACAGGAAACTGACGTTACGGCTCGCCTCCAACAGCTGCACTCTCGGCGTGAAGTTGGCCTTCTTGCGCACGTACTGTCCGATGTCATCCGCCTTAGTGGTGTAGTGTAGGCGGGAGACATACACGGGTGTACTGGGTATTGCGGCCTGCAGCGCTGGGCTGGACTGCGCTGCATCGGTGCCGCAACGGTTCACTTTGGTTCGTGATCGGCGCTTCCTTTGCACTGTCACGAAACCATCAGTAGCCACATCCGGTACCTTCTGTGGTAGTGACTTCGGTGGAGCGGTCGTTGCGCTGATGGTGACGAAACTTTGTCGTTTCATGGGGGCTGTAGGTACGGGCAGCGGAGCGGGGCGCGGGGTTCGCGCGGCCTTACAGGTAGGGGCCGCGGGGGCGGGTGCAGTGCGGGGCATTGCGCGCTCAGCACTCGATGACGGCGACAAAACTGCTGACGCGAAACTCGCATTGAGGTCAGCTTCACGACGCATGTTTATGTTGGCGTTAGGTGGTGACCTAGATACCGCTGTAGACTCGCGCAAAGTAATAAGTTCTTTACGCAAACTCACAACGATATCCTCGGTCGTTGCCAACCTCGTCTGGACGTCCGCCAAGCTCGCCTTTAAGGACACTATGTCCTTTAAAAGGCAGGTAACGTCGACGTGGTCGAATGTGACCGGAGGAAGCTTCGATAAGTCCTGGGCCACAAACGTAGGCACGTCGTCGGGATCGGTTGCCTTAAGCAGCGTGATGATGTCTTGTATGCTTTTCGTTGTACCGTCACGCCTGCGGGACACCATCTGGTCGCTCTTATTGAGCACGCTGTACAGTAGCCGCTTAGAGGCAGCTATCTCTTCCTGGCTGAAACTCGACGAACAGATCTGGATAGCCGACAGCTCGTCCATCACATCCAGCTTCTGTTGCAGGAACGCCAGTAACTCATTTGGGACGAGTTGCGAACTCATCGCGATGCGTGCAACGACTGACGCCGCGCTACACTATTACGAGTAGGTATTAGTCAGCACACGCGTCCGCATCAAAACGCGGCCCAAACAAGACTGAAAGGCAACAAAATCTTACGTGTCAGCCGCTGTGGCACAGCCAATTAAAGTCCTGGGCGTCTCGGACTAGAGTTGACTAGACTAATATTTAAGATTATATAATATCTGTCCTGGCTGATGGAATTTTGGTTTGAATTAAATTACGGGGTGGTTATGATTTTCTACTGCCCGGTTTCGGTAATAAGCTTGCTCTCTATATGTGGGACCGTAGATCAAAAATACCTAGATTACCGATCAGTGCTTTAAAAACGGCACCACTTCACCTCGGTCATTGCACACTTGCGCGCTTCAACCGCGCGCCGTACTAAGTTCCTATTGCGCTTGCTGACTCTCGAGGGATGCGACAACGGCGCTGTACATTGCACACCTGCGCGCTTCAACCGCGCGCCGTACTAAGTTCCTATTGCGCTTGCTGACTCTCGAGGGATGCGACAACGGCGCTGTACATTGCACACCTGCGCGCTTCAACCGCGCGCCGTACTAAGTTCCTATTGCGCTTGCTGACTCTCGAGGGATGCGACAACGGCGCTGTACATTGCACACCTGCGCGCTTCAACCGCGCGCCGTACTAAGTTCCAATTGCGCTTGCTGACTCTCGAGGGATGCGACAACGGCGCTGTACATTGCACACCTGCGCGCTTCAACCGCGCGCCGTACTAAGTTCCTATTGCGCTTGCTGACTCTCGAGGGATGCGACAACGGCGCTGTACATTGCACACCTGCGCGCTTCAACCGCGCGCCGTACTAAGTTCCTATTGCGCTTGCTGACTCTCGAGGGATGCGACAACGGCGCTGTACATTGCACACCTGCGCGCTTCAACCGCGCGCCGCACTAAGTTCCTATTGCGCTGGCTGACTCTCGAGGGATGCGACAACGGCGCTGTACATTTCACACCTGCGCGCTTCAACCGCGCGCCGTACTAAGTTCCTATTGCGCTGGCTGACTCTCGAGGGATGCGACAACGGCGCTGTACATTTCACACCTGCGCGCTTCAACCGCGCGCCGCACTAAGTTCCTATTGCGCTGGCTGACTCTCGAGGGATGCGACAACGGCGCTGTACATTTCACACCTGCGCGCTTCAACCGCGCGCCGTACTAAGTTCCTATTGCGCTTGCTGACTCTCGAGGGATGCGACAACGGCGCTGTACATTGCACACCTGCGCGCTTTAATCGCGCGCCGTACTAAGTTCCTATTGCGCTTGCTGACTCTCGAGGGATGCGACAACGGCGCTGTACATTGCACACCTGCGCGCTTTAATCGCGCGCCGTACTAAGTTCCTATTGCGCTTGCTGACTCTCGAGGGATGCGACAACGGCGCTGTACATTGCACACCTGCGCGCTTTAATCGCGCGCCGTACTAAGTTCCTATTGCGCTTGCTGACTCTCGAGGGATGCGACAACGGCGCTGTACATTGCACACCTGCGCGCTTTAATCGCGCGCCGTACTAAGTTCCTATTGCGCTTGCTGACTCTCGAGGGATGCGACAACGGCGCTGTACATTGCACACCTGCGCGCTTTAATCGCGCGCCGTACTAAGTTCCTATTGCGCTTGCTGACTCTCGAGGGATGCGACAACGGCGCTGTACATTGATGCGCCTGTATTCATTATTTCGAATTATTTCTATGTCAACCATCAATGTACAATCTTGTTTATTTTGTAGATTGTATTTGTAATAATTACCTATATAGTATTCGAGTGCCAAGATTCCGCGTTGTATTTGTACTGAATCTAATATCTTCTATAGTATTTTTGATCTAAGTTTGGGACTAACAAAATTACTGGCAAATTGTGGGTGTTCGCACCTCTGCCTATCACTTCGGGGATATAGGCGTGATGATAGCATGTATCTGGGGATCAAACCCGCAATCACTGTGGTAGTTATCGCTCGAGTCTTAGGCTAAGTTTTGCACTTAATATACAAAATGTTAATAAATTTAGTCTATGCTTTTTTTATGTTATTACTCTTGTGAGAGTAAGCTCCCTTAAACAAATTACCGGCGATATAATATGGATCTGCCTACCCCTTAGGGTGTAACGCTCCCTACCGGACCGAGCAGACCCATTTGAAGGATTTTAAATAACAAAATGGCTGTAGTATGCCACAAAATACTATATTATTACAACATAAACGTTGTAATAATATAGTATTTTGTGGCATCATGTACGCATTTGAAAAGGAACTGCAGAGTATACTCTTCACTTATCCACTTACAGTACCCGGCGATAAATATTGCACATCGACCTTTGGAAAGAGACAATCGGCTAATTTCGGCTTCGTAGAGCGTTATCTCTGTCGCACGAAATACAAACAGTCCGGTATCTATTAGGAGCTGTTATAACAATTATGATTTGCTTCTTTTAATAATTAGTTCATATTACATATGTTTACGTATTTAATTATTTTGGAAAACTACAGCTGTAGTGTACATAATAAACACTATTATACCTATTGTTAAAATGAGACATTGTGATAAAAATAATAATAATTCAAATTCTAAATTACTTCCATTTCACTACCTGTGCTCTCAAAGAATTAACAATACTACTAAATGATGAAGAAATTGCGCTTTAATTGAACTACTTCTTTGAAAAATTACGAACCTTTTGTAATGGTCTGAGGAGCCACATAATTATAATGTATGATAACTTTTTTAATTTTACCACAAAACTCAGATTTTGTCTACTATAACTACTCTCGAATGCTACAAAATACCTAATTTTGGTAAATATTCATCCATGATTTTCCTAGTTCTGACTAGGCTCCTCAATCTCAACATTTAGATTGAGGAGCCACCTTTATGTTTTTATAACTTTTGAAGTATATACTACAAAATCGAGGACTGAGGCTACAAATTTTTTAAACTTACTACTAAATACGTATATTAATTTCATTAAGATACGAAATGTGGCCCCTCAATCTATACGGACATATCTGTTTTACAACGAATCTAAAGTTATAGCTTTTCATTGGATATAGTAAAATATAGATTTCATTTACCATTATGCAAAGTTATTCATATTTAAAATATTTAAGTGGGTCTGCTCGGGATCATCACACGATTTTGAATAAACCTCATTTTGTACTGTCCCGGCTATTAAACCCACAGATGTATTCACTTTGAAGAATTCAATTCTTAAACAATTAAGAAATTAAATGCTAAAAGAATAAAAAGCAGTAATTAATTTATAATATTTATTTCACTAACAATATTCATATCAACACTATTAGCGATAGATTCACACGATTGTTTAAACGTATTTTGTGTCCAATTATGTGTGTTTGTTAGTTTCTTCTGCGTGTCTGTACGTTTGGGTGGTGGAGGTACTGCAGGTTTGAATGCCATCTGTGATCCATCGTATACGTCTAAAATTTTCATTGGGCTCCTGGAATTTCAAAGAAATTATGTTAAACTATGCTTAGACTGCAGAGATTCTATTTATTGATAAGAAATATCTGTCCTGTGTTGGAATCACAGGGTGGGTATTGACTTTTTGTAGTACTCTGTAATGGCCACAGGTTTGCCTTGCCTTGTTACTACTTTCAGGCAACTTTATACCTAGGATAGATAAATTACTAGAAAACATTACCACGCGAGTAAAACCAGGACGAACCACTAGTGCATGCATTGTACATGTGAACGGTTGAACTATGAACCACAAAATAAATAAATAATTTTGGACGTTCTCACACAAGGTCGTCTAGCCCAAAACTTATAGCTTGTGCTATGAGATCTAGACAACTGATAAATATACTTATATATTTCTAAATACATACATAATATACATAGAAAACACCCAAACTCCGAAACAAACGTTTGTGGATCACACAAATATCTGATTCGACCCGGGAATCGAACCCGAAACTCCGCGGAGTCGAAAGCTGATGCACTACCGACCACGTCACCGAAGCAGCACCGAAGATGTGAAATTATTTGTTATTGTAACCTCCTCCTCCCACCTTTTACTTAAGTATGTCAGGATCGTAGCAAGGGGAATCCCATAGTCCCTGCCTACCCCAAGGCGCATGTATCCTTTACTTACATGTTCCTCACAAGTTCCGCAGGTGTACCGGCCAGCAGTGCAGTCGCGAGACTCCTGACAGCGGGATGGTGATGTCTCCTCAGTGTTGCCAGCTCGAACAGCTGAGTGCTGTGAGCGTGACAGTGCTCGGGTGACGGCAGGTGAGGGTCGAAGCGACCTGATCCTGACTCTGGGTCTACCTCCAGTAGGGAGGATAGCGACTTGTTCTGAGGAATTATAAGATTGATTATTGTACACCTGGTTACACAGCAATGCGGGCTTGCCTATTACGTGGGATCTACAATATTATTGGCAATATGTGGGTGTGTAATGCACCTCTGCCTACCCCCTCGGAAGGTACATTTGAACCGTTTAAATCACGTCTCTGCCCGAAGAGCCCATCGGGGTCAAAGACGAAATTGAAACGGGTAAGTTAGGTTAGATTACAAAACGTGCGTGTAACAAACGCCTCAAGCCAAGAGGCGTTTGTTACACGCATGTCGTGCGGCAACAAACGCCTCAAGCCAAGAGGCGTTTGTTACAAGCATGTCGTGCGGCAACAAACGCCTCAAGCCAAGAGGCGTTTGTTACACGCATGTCGTGCGGCAACAAACGCCTCAAGCCAAGAGGCGTTTATTACACGCATGTCGTGCGGCAACAAACGCCTCAAGCCAAGAGGCGTTTGTTACACGCATGTCGTGCGGCAACAAACGCCTCAAGCCAAGAGGCGTTTGTTACACGCATGTCGTGCGGCAACAAACGCCTCAAGCCAAGAGGCGTTTATTACACGCATGTCGTGCGGCAACAAACGCCTCAAGCCAAGAGGCGTTTGTTACACGCATGTCGTGCGGCAACAAACGCCTCAAGCCAAGAGGCGTTTGTTACACGCATATCGTGCGGCAACAAACGCCTCAAGCCAAGAGGCGTTTGTTACACGCATGTCGTGCGGCAACAAACGCCTCAAGCCAAGAGGCGTTTGTTACACGCATGTCGTGCGGCAACAAACGCCTCAAGCCAAGAGGCGTTTGTTACACGCATATCGTGCGGCAACAAACGCCTCAAGCCAAGAGGCGTTTGTTACACGCATGTCGTGCGGCAACAAACGCCTCAAGCCAAGAGGCGTTTGTTACACGCATGTCGTGCGGCAACAAACGCCTCAAGCCAAGAGGCGTTTGTTACACGCATATCGTGCGGATAAATATTTTTAAAGTTATTGTTCAATCATTGTATCAATAATAAAATCACCTGGTCTCAAAGTAAATACGTTGAAAAATACCCAAATTCCCATTCTCATCATTTTCTTTCTTTCTTTCTCGATGCCTTCGGTTCCAATCGCTTAAAAAAATTAATTCGTTCCCAATTCTAACGGAAATACACTACCAGGATAAAAATAAGCAAGCTTTCTCAAGTTCTAGACTATCTCTATACCAAACATTCAAATCGGTGCGAAAATATATAATTTTTGGCGTGAAAATATAGCAAACACGACAATCTTAGTTACTCAAATCTATTTCTCTTTTGAACCAGCGGCTGTCCTCTTTCCAGGAGGTAGGATATTAGTAAGGATTAGTACATATGATCTCACCTGCATCATAGTGTGCAGCAGCGCGAGGCAGGCGACCCCCCCGCCGGGCGCCAGCTGCGCGCTCAGGGTGCCCAGGCGCTTGGCGAAGGCGCCCAGCACCGAGCCCGACACGCGGCGCGAGCGCAAGCTGATGGTGCTCACGGCGCCCACCACTATGGAGGTGTCCTTAGCGCTCGCACCTGGAACATGTCGTGGCTGCTAGAATATGGCTTGGAAGGAACACCACAGGCTATATAAATAAACACTTGATCATATAGCCGTAATATCATATTGGATTATAAGTTTAAATAATAAAAAAAAACTACAAACGTCAACTTGATTCGCCATTTTGTCGTTTGGCGATCTAGTCCATACCCAAGGAATCCCGGATAGCAAAAAATAGATTGAGTGTAGTCTCCTAACCCCAAGACGATCAAGTCACTTGACGTCAAACACGTTTATGAAATTTTGAAAATAAACCTTATTTCATGCTGATACGGTAGAGTTTATAGATATTTTTTAGCACAGCCGTCAAATCCTATCAAGTGCGTAACACATTTATTAACTCAGCCTATAATACTGTGGCGTGTAGGCAAACAACGAAGCACCTCTGACGTCATATATACGAGACATCACGAGAAGGCGGTTCTAGTACCTTCGACAAGCTTCTACCAGTTTCTACTTGCGCATACGCCATAATCCACACCTCCTTATAATTGAACTAGCCAATTAGGTATAAGCAAAAAATTATATGTACTACAAACATTTAGGTATTTATACTTGTTCTATTGTTTAGATCCACGCCCTAAACCTGTTTGTGTCAAGGCGGGGATATATATATAGGTACTTGTACGATATAAATACGAATACATTTCGATAATAAAATAATTCAATTCACATACTGTTACTAAGCTTTTCAATACCTCCCAACAACCACTTCAATACGATAATCCATCACACCATGCTGTAAAGCTAGACCACTGACCTGCATGCACACCCATCATGGCAGCGTAGAGGTACGCGTGGAACTTGGCGGGGTCCACGTTGAGCGAGTCGCCGGTGCCCCCCAGGATGGCCAGCACTGTGCGAGCGCACAGCAGTCGCTCCCGAGCCCCGACCAGCTCGTCAGCTATCAGGCGAGACAGGATGGACACTAGGTCCGAGTAGTATTCTAGGTTTATTACGTGGGTGAATCTGGGGAGAAATAAAATCGACATTTACGACATGTAATACCCCATTTAAGGTTGTTAGCCGTAGCACCTGGGACGTTTTTACTATACAGGCTGAATTTTTCAAGTGGGCTTGGATGGCCAAATCCGGAAATACATATAAGGAATAGCAAAAAATGCTCAAGTGAGTCACGAGCCTGGTTTTGATGAAACTTAAAACCTCATCATTAGATTTTTTAAAACCTATAACCTAGCTGGGAATCGAAACCATTGCTTTAGAAAATAAATCACACCCTTTATTATTACACTATACGATAGTGTTGCTGTTAAGGATCAAATTCTGGGAAGTAATGATATACGGCAAATTTAAGGAAAACTTAGAATTTTAATAAAATTCATATTCCAGAATTTTAATAAATCCTGTATAGTATATGTAATATGTATATAATTAGGTGTGCACGCTGTGAGTGGGATAGAACCTTGTCACAATGACCACTCAGTAACGTCATGAATCGCTGAAAAGTACAGATAACAAAACAGTACTGTAGGTTAATCTACGTCACTATGACGTCACCAACATGGCCGCCAATCCCGTTGTCATCTTGCGCGGCTTATATACTTAATTATTGATGTCTCTCACTTGGCAAGTCCATCAAGTGCCGCAGCCAACAGCTGAGTCCTGGGCGCAGTCTTCAGCAGACGGAAGTAGATATGGAATACAGTCTTGGTCACTTCTGTCAGTTGAGCTCGACGGGAGATCTCACTCTCTTGTGCCTCCGTCTCTAGTAACTCTCTCTCCACTTCTTTGAGCTTTTTGGAGCGCTGTGACGAGAAAGAAACTTATAAATATAATAAGAGAGAAAATATTATACAGCTAAAGAGTTTGTTATTTGTTTGGTACGCAGTCACGAAATATTTGAATTGGCGAATTAGTTTAGTGTTAAATAGTTCATATATCAAGGGAGGCACAGCTCAAGCTTCTGACATATTTATCTATCTAGCCGATACCTATCTAACTATTTTTTTTGTTCGCAGTCCACGGAAAACACTTTCCTGATATAAGTTTATAATTATCAATGACACTAAAAAGCTTATAAAAAATACACGTCAAAAATTGACACAACAACAGACTTCAAATTGACACAACAACAGACTTCAAATTGACACAACAACAGACTTCAAATTGACACAACAACAGACTTCAAATTGACACAACAACAGACTTCAAATTGACACAACAACAGAGTTCAAATTGACACAACAACAGACTTCAAATTGACACAACAACAGACTTCAAATTGACACAACTACAGACTTCATATTGACACAACAGACTTGAAATTGACACAACAACAGACTTCAAATTGACACAACAACAGACTTCATATTGACACAACAGACTTCAAATTGACACAACAACAGACTTCAAATTGACACAACAACAGACTTCAAATTGACACAACAACAGACTTCAAATTGACACAACTACAGACTTCATATTGACACAACAGACTTGAAATTGACACAACAACAGACTTCAAATTGACACAACAACAGACTTCAAATGCCCGAAATGGGACCAAATAATTGCCGAAATGGGACCTAGAATTTCATTTAAAAACGAAAATTCAAAATCGGGTCACCATTCACGGTTCACGGTCCAAAGTTATGAGGTAACAAACATAAAAAAAACATACAGTCGAATTGAGGACATCCTCCTTTTTTGGAAGTCGGTTGAAAAAGAAATATGATTATGAAGTTAACTCTAATTTTCTAATTTGCCGCGCAAATGTCTTAACTTTTCTCTTTCATATATGAACCTTCACCTAAGAATTACAAATAAAAAATAATTAACGAAATTAGCCCAGCCGTTACAAATATATACAAATCAAATAAAATTGTATGAATTTCAATCCTTGAATAGCAAAATATGAAACGAGATTGAATATTGAAATAAGCCGTATAATATCCAGTAAGTTACAGACCTTCTTCTCTTTCTTGGACAAGTTAACAATCCTCTTCTTGTGTTTCTGTTCTTGTACCTTCTTGTGTTTGAGGTTCGACTCCTCGTCCATGTCCACGTCCCGTATCCTGAGGGTCAGCAGACAATCCAGGGCCGCAGGGTTGAGGCGTTCACCGCGACGTTTCACTAACTGGTTTATTAGACGTACTAACTGTAAATGGAAAAAATAATAACATAAATATTGTTATTGTATTTAAATGATTAGTCGTGTGTGCTTTACTAGCGGACTCCCGTGGCTTCACCCGCTTGTCACTAGTCACTAAAATTGTATTTAGCCTCCTGTGTAACCGACCAATAAGAGACGAGCACGATCACGTGTTCGAGTATTATTATTATTTCCAGCCGGTAACCGGACGGACGATCCACCTGCGGCTCTTGCGGGCCATTTCGTCCATTTCCCCAGTTCTCCCCTTGGGGAGAGAGTTTACCGCCCCCGTCGACCCTTCCCGTGTCCTTTATAAATCTTATCATCTGTTCCACCTTCAGATTGCTTATGTCTTCTTCGTTCAATCTGTCCAACCCCAGGATTTCCCATCTGATCAGTGAGTACATGGGGCATTCAGCCAGCAGGTGGAAGCTTGTTTCTCTGCTGTCCATGCACTCTGGGCATTTCGGGTCGGTTTTTACTCATATCACTGTCAGATGTCTGTTCAGTCGAGAGTGTCCTGTTACCACTTCTATGGCGAGCCTTATGTTTCCTCTTGGGAGTTTCCTTGAGAGAACCCAGGAAACGCCTACAAAAGTCATTTCTATCGAGAATATCTGCCTGCATATTTTCATTTTATGTAAAAAGCACTCTTCTACATAATATTTTGCTGCCGGACAGGTCTACAATTGATACCTCTATTATATGTACGACCATGGAAACATTGTAGAACGCAATATGTAATTGAGTATTGAGTATAACTGCAAAAATATATATTATTTATAACTTACCACAAGAGTAACATCCCCTTTCTTATCATCTCTGAACACATTCGTGCAACACTCAGTGACGAGCTCTCTCGCGCGCACGTGGCGCGTGTCCAGGAGTGGCACGACACTCTGCGCTATGTTGGTAGAGTAGTTGAAGTGGGGGCGCGACATTAGTAGACCGCACATACACTGGAGCGACACTAGCGCTAGACTTAGTGTACTGTCGTCTAGTTCTCTGTAACATTATGTAAGACTAGCTAATTACTGCGACTCCGCCTGAGTGATTTAGTTTTCACGTTCCTAATTCCCAGAACACATTACCGGGATAAAAAGTAGCCAAGTCACTCGGAGTTAATGTAGATTTTTTTTAAATCAGTTCGGTAGTTACAGAGCCTATTCAATGCAAACAAATAGAAACTCAGAAACTACTGCACCATTTTCAAAATTTCTTTCGGTAATATAAAGTTACATTTTTAGCGAGTAACATAGGCTATATAACATCACGACAGAGTTAATATACAGTTTTATAACCGCAATGTCTCAGAAATGGTAATTCCTAGAAAAAAAGTTGTAAGGACATTTTTGCAGGTTATTTTATTTTCTACAATTCTGTACAAAACTATTTTTTGATATAATTCACTGTTTACGAGAAAAATCCAAAAAACCGAAAAATTTAAACTTTTACCTTGAATAACTTTTTTGGCACAAGTCAGATTGATGGGAACTTTTGATATTTGATTTATAATGGTGTACCTAAACCTGCACCAACTTGCAGCTCTATTCGAATTAATGCAATCTTACAGTATTCAGAATATTTTAACTGGATTACTCTCTTAAACTCGGATTTACCTGATTTGGCTCAGTAAAATAAAGCTATTTACAAAAAATTAGCTTGCTGTTAATCAATAAGTTTCAATGTTCTAGGGCCTACATACTAAAACTATTATGGTTATTTAATGATAATTATGTAACAACAGAATTTTGGTTTAAAGTTACAGAGTAGTTATAGATTTTCTATAGTGCTTGGATAGCGACAATAAGTTTGACTTTTATTACACAGGACCAACATAATTACTGGCAAAATGTGGGTATGCAATACAACTTTATCTACCTCTTCCGGCATACAGGCGTGATAGTGTGTATGTGTATTATAGTGTACTTATTACATTTGTCTCACCTATTATCCCCCTTCTTCTTCATACGCAGAACACCAGTAGCCTTCTCTAACCTCTGCAGATATCTCTTGTAAAATTCCAATAGCTCTTTTTCAGATTTGTATAACGATAAAGTATCTTTTTTCACTGAAATTATAAACAAAATGAGATTAGTAATTTTATTGTAAAGGACACCTTACTAAATTATAACACAAAAAATAATTAACTGGAGGATTTAAAAGGAGGATGGTCTCAATTCAACTGTCTTTTATTTATTTTTGTTACCTAATATCTTTCGACTTGGTCAACCAATTTTGTTTTTTTTTTTTAAATTAAAAGCTACTGCTTTTACAATTATTTGGTCTTAAGCCGGTAATTGAAAGTCGGTTTCTGTGATTTTTAGTACCTACTAGCTGATCGCCGCAGCTCTGCCCGCGTGATTTAGTTTACTCATTCCCGTGGGAACACATTATCGGGATAAAAAGTAGCCTATATTACTCAGGGTGAATGTAGCTTTCAAATGGTGAAAGAATTTTTTAAATCGGTACAGTAGTTTATTCATTACAAACATACACACAAAAATACAAATCTTAGTATAGATAGAATAGCGGACGGGATCAAAAGTAGCCTAATACATCATCAGGTTTCTGAAGCCCCGTCAAAATCGGCCATTTGAAAGCTCTTTTTTATATTAAGTTCACCAAATTGACGCCATCCGCCTGATGGTAAGCTGTGGCGACGTTTGGCAGAACACATTGTAATTCCGTTCCTCCTCGATAATCGTCGAGGATTGCCGAATGCTAAAGTGAAGATAATCAAACTTACATTTAATATTAGAGTAATCCTGATGTCGTAACGTGTACTCCGGCAGGATATCCTTGAACACTTCGAAGGCGGACAGCGTCGCGAGCTTACGTATGGAGTGCAGGTTCAGAGTATTGTCCTTTAGACGTTCCTCCATTAAATATAAGATTGGGAAAAGATTCTTTAGCTGTAAATAAAAAAATATATACATCTGTTTCTCCAAAAGGGTAGATTCCTCTGGCAAACTAATCATTCATTTTTGACCAGTAAATTAAACTTTACATCAAAGGAAAACCATCAGGTAGTTGGAAAATAATAATTTGTGGTCGCTCGAGCTTTGCAATGTTATACATCTCACGAACACAGTGGGTATCGGTATAGTGATTACCTAAATATTATATGGGATTCTTGTCCCTATTTCTCCTCCAATCATCTCATGATGAAAAACTTGTATTAAACTAAAGAACACTTGTGCCAAGATTCGTGGAGATCAGATAAAGAATGCGGTCGCTAGCCCATAACACACATGCAGTCAGACAGACGAAAGCAAAAGTGTCCAAGTCTCGAAATAGAGACCCTTCACTCACTCGGTGAAATACTGGGTAGTTCAGATTTCATGGGAGTTTTCCCCTATTTCGGCACTTCCATATTTCTAATCGAAATCAAGACAACAAATAGTTCCATCCACCGACCCTTTTCCCACCGCAGTTGAGGTCGGCTTTCCAGTCTATCTGCGATTGCGGCTGAACTTCGATATTTTCCGTGAAGCGCCTACCATCTGAACTCCACAACCCATGGGTGATATCACGCCAAGACAACAAATAGTTATACATACTTTTTTCTCAGGACACTCAAGTAGTGACGAGCATAGAGCTCCAATCCTCAATTTATCATGTGCCAGCTTGTCTCTCCTCGCAGCCATCAGCTCCACAGCACCAACTACCTTCTCTTCACCCTCGGGAGCTGCGTCTTCCTCACCGGTACCTTCCATGCCGGAATCAGAGTCTGAGTCTTTCGAGACTTCCTTATCAATGTCTTTTGGATTTTCTTGTTGTTTTTCTTGAGATTCGTCTTCTGAATCAGCATCTGTGATAGAATACAAACTGTTTTAATAATTTTATTTTTATTTATCACTAATAAGAACAAGTCAAGTCTAAACAAGACTGTACATGGTAATATTAAAAATAATGAATGTCACCACGATTTATTCATTTTTTACTTTTACATCTATCATTTTCGATTATATCATAAGATTGATGCAATCTAACCGAAGGTATATACACTACGGTACTAGGAGTACCTTTAACATTATAGCATGGACTTTAATTAATAGAGATATTCAACCAATAACATAGCATAGCAGAAAATTTTGGTCAAATTATCCATTAATATACTGCTGCATTGGCTGAAGGCCTCAAACGGCGTAAAAACGTTAACCTAGCAGGATTACATATTTGAGCCATTTGTAGTTGGGGATACTGGAGTCCGAGCACTCGCGGCCTTTATCGATGCTTCTCAGAAACAGAAGGCTGGCTATTTTCTGGCCCAAAGAATAAGTATCGCCATTTAAACGTGCCGACACGGCGAGTGTAAATATTTTTAATACATAATTATGTATATCGATATTCTAATTTTATTGTAAATAAATCGCTAAGGCCGGGTTTCCACTGACGCGAAGCAGGGCGGAGAGGAGCTTAGCGGTGCACGAATTGACCAATCACTATGCTCGAAATCTCCACTCCGCTTCAATGGAAACAGCACGAGCAGGGTGGAGCAGAGCTGAGCGGATATTCATAATAAAAATACAGCGAGGCGATGCGGTGCGGAGGACAACGAGCATTGGGGTGCGGAGCGGAGGACAGCGGGGCCGTGCTGTGCGGAGGACAGCGGGGCGGTGCGGAGAACAGCTTTTTCTTTTTAAACGTCTTTCTAAGAGATTGAGTGTAACTAAGCGCAAAAATGCGCGATTCCAAAAGTATGCTCCGCTCCATTCCGCTCCGCTTCAGTGAAGACACTGACCACTTTTCACCGCTCCTCTCCGCCCACGCTTCAGTAGAAACACTGACCACTTTTCACCGCTCTTCATCGCTTCTCTCCGCCCAGCTCCGCGTCAGTGGAAACGCAGCCTTATGGTTCATTAACACATTTTTACTTTTTTCTTTTCATCATTGGTTGATATATTAATAATCAATTGACAAGTCACGTCTTACCTACGCATTCTTCTTCCATCTCCATAAGTCCCGCTTTAGTCTTTATCGGCAGCAATGACCTTACTTTCTTCACCGGCCTGTCAGCTAAGTCCTGCTCATATTTATTCTCTATGTCACTGTCAGATAGATCATTACTTTCTGCACCACTGTCACTGCCTACCATCTTTGGCTTTTTCAAAGGTTTCTCTTTATTAATTTTTTTTCGTTTTCTAGATCTACAATAGATGATTTATAATTACAACTCTATACTACTATTATAAAGAGGAAAGATTTGTATTTTTGTGTATATGTTTGTAATGAATAAACTCAAAAACTACTGTGCCGATTTAAAAAATTCACCATTAGAAAGCTACATTCACCTTGAGTAACATAGGCTACTTTTTATCCTGGTAATGTGTTCCCACGTGAACAGGGAACAAGTAAACTTTATCACTCAGGCGCAGCTGCGGCGATCAGCTAGTTACAAATATACACAAGAGCACATAAAAAAGATTGGATTGTTTGAAACAAAACATCTCAAAACATCTCTATCACAAGGGCGCAGCAGCGGTAATCAACTAGTATAGATTTGACCATCATGTCATATTTCTGTACGTGAAAGCAATGAGTTTGCTTCTACTATTCTTAAACATTTAGATCACAAAACCTGAAATGTCATTGGTAGGACTCGAACCCACAGTTTTGGCCTAACAAGGGGTATGCACTGATAGTGGTCAGAGCTGCAATGACAGATTGTTAGGGAAAGGCAGTGGGTTCAAGTCCTGCTGATGATATTTCAGTTTTTGATGTATAATTTCTATCTAAATGTTTAAGGTAGGATACCTGGAATTTATGATATGAGATCACAACAATCTAAATAACCATTTACATAATACACATTGAGGATGGCATTGCATAGAATTTGTAACACAATGTATTGATAATACTGTTATGGTCTATTCTACAACTAATTTGGTGCTAATACTGATGAAATTCTAAGTAACTAGCATAGAAACATGGATTAGAAGTAAATACTGACTTGTTTCTACTTTTGTCTTCCTCCTCAACATTAGTCAGAAGCTGTGGCTGTTTGGACAGGCGACTCATCAGATAACTTTGTTCCTCCTCGTCCAACATATCCCCAAACTCGTCACCGGATTGTTCGCTTTCACTACTATATTGTACCTCGTTTTGCAGAGTTGGCATCTGTTTTTGAACTTTCTGTTTATGCCTTTGCAGTTTCAATTGCCCCTTTTTCCTCATTTTGTTAGTAGTCTGGTTGTTTCTTTTAACTTTACTTATCTTCATTTTACCCTTTTTCTGTTAAAAAAGAAGTTATTGATAAATTTAAAATTGAAAAATATAAAATTTATACCTACATGATAAAATTGTAATTTGTGGAGATAAATTATATTGACAGGATAGGAACTTATTATAATAACATGAAACTTACAGCCATTTTAATGCTTTTTATTAGATTGTACTTTTAAACAAATAGTAATTTATGTAATATACATATAATAATTATATTTACACTTTACACAGAGAACAAAACAATAAACCAACGTGGGTTGAGGTTATTATATTTGGCTTTGACACTTTGACAGTTGACATTGACACTGCCAAAATACAAATGGCATTACCATAAAAAAAAATCTGTACATTTACTAAAATATTGTGAAAAATAATTACAAATAAATGAAATTTAATAATGACGAACATTTTGGCCCCAAATGATTATGCATAAAAATATTCCTAATGCCTTTTAAAATGTTATGTTGTTAACAAAATGAAATCGCATTAGAGTGTTTCAACATAAGTTTGAAAAAGTTTTACGAAAAGTTTTGAATTCGATTGCGTTGAACTTTCTAAACGTCAGTCAAGAGTCAAGTCAAGTTGAATGTTGTAAAATACTTCCGAACTTTCCTTTCATATTTCTTGTTTTTCTAGTTTTCTAACATAAAATTATTTCTTTATCGTGCAATTTTATAGGTTTACTCATAAATTTTTGACGCAGTTCTTATAATGTGTTAAAATGTACTCTATATATAGTGTAACTCAGTGTATTGTAAAGTTTTTGTGATGGTACCTCAGCAGCAAAGAAGAAGACGTCGACGGGCGGCTATCACGAGAACTTCTGAACGAAGAGTTATTGTGGCACGAGGCCCAGGAGGTTTTGGGTTTACCATCGCCGGGCAGCGTCCGTGTGTGGTATCAGCTGTTGCAATTGGTGGACCCGCGGAACGCGCGGGTTTACGAGCAGGAGATGCGCTTCTGGCTGTTGACGGGGCTAGTGTTGCTAGAGCACCACATGCATCAGTTGCTAGACTAGTCGCCGGGGCTCCAGGAGCTATAGCGTTGACTGTATCGCCGCGAGAGGCACCGCCTACTGATACTGAGGACACAGAGCCAGATGAGAGGGCTAGAACACGCAGAAGACATCCACCTCCCAGACGAAGACCTCAAGCGATGTTACACCATCCAGGTATGGTTTTATTCATAAACTTACATTGTATGATTAAACTCCTTTTTCTTCAAAATTACATTTGCTGCTATGGCAAAAGGTACCTATTGAATATTATCTGCTTCAATGGTATTTCTGTACAATATATTTTAATTTATACTGTTTACTTTTACAGAGGGATCAATATATTTACATTAAAATGTGAGTGCATTTCTTCTATAAGCACTGTGTCAATGTTTGTGTTTGTTGTCACTGCACCATATTATTATTTCTCATAATTTGTATGTTGTGCAAATTCTTAACCTTTCACAATTTTCACTCATAATAACTAATATATTTTTTTCTCACCACCTCAAAGTCCATCACCAGGGTAAACCCCGAAAGGATTTCCCAATGGAAAAATTGATATCTAAATGAGTTTTATTTGTTTGAATGCGCTAATCTCAGAGAGTACAGGTTTAATTGGAAAAAATATTTATTTGTTGTGTAGTGCATTTTTCAAGGAAGGCTATAGGCTATATAACGTCACACTACGAATAATAGGAGCGGAGCAGTAGTGAAATGAGTTTCAAAAATAGTGAAAATTTATTGCTTTTGACTCTCTGTTGCGTGCGCTAGCCAAACAGTTAATGTTATGTTAAAATAATGTACTAAGAAATGTTCATCTTTAAAAAAAAAGTCCGCAATGGCATATATCTTATCTTTTAAGGTTAACTCAATATAACAAAAAATAACAAATCAATCAACAAAAACAATCAATGAACAAATCAAGATATTATAACGGGCGACGGGAATCAAACTAAGGTCCAAGTCCGTATAGTGTATTCAAATTACCACGCGGTTGAAGTCGCTGGCGACCGCTAGTATTGTAGATTCCATTTGAATTTTGTATGTTGTGTCTTACATTGCAAAGAACAAATACCAAAAGACACAGCTTGCAATGTAATTAAGTAAATTGGTGGCGGCCACTGCAATCTGTGTTTGTTTCAAAGGCCATTAATATGTGTATGTATGTTATGTTTGTCTCTACAACAAACTTTTTACATCTTATATTATTCCAGTTACATATTGGGTAAAGGTTCTGGGTGACATAAGTTGTACCTTGATAGCATGGCAGAATAGACATGTATCTCTTCAATCTCTGCTAGTAACCAGGGACGCCCGGCAACGGACGTTAGAGCGGCCGCGGCCTTGGGCCGCGGAATTAAAAAAAAAAAAATGTATCTCTTCAATATGAAGAATTCTTTATGACATTGTTTACCACCAAATAAAGCTCAATTAATGTTTGTGCTATTATTGGTAAAGATGCCTCGATAGACACATTAAAGCACAGCCAGGTGTTAGTGTTAATTCTGTCTATATTTTTTTTTATTTATGTGGTTGTCTAATACAGAGTGGCACAAAAGTAATAACCCTATTTTGTACAGCTACTATTTAATGCATGAAACACTCATTGATAACAATAGTAAACAGTAACACTATAAATTATATAGTTAAATGGCACAGTATTCTATTCAAAGATATATTCAAAGTAATGGTAAATATGATGTTCAAACTTTTAATTCATAGCATTATTTCGCTAAAATAGAAGACATTACAACGTCGACATGTTTCACCTCTACATGAGGCATTCTCAAGACTGTCTCAGAGAGAACAGCAAAATATGAAGCAAGAACATAGTTGTTTTTAAGGTATGAACATGTAAATCTGGCTAGCGCGATGTAGGATGTGTCACATACCAGTACTAACAATTGAACACAAAGTTATCGTGATTCAGACGTAGACAAAAAAACACGGGGTAGAAATATTTAGTTAGGCTAAGTAAATAAAATTTGATATTTTCGATACAAAAAACAACTCTTTAATTAACAGAAACATAGTGTAACATATACATCAACCAACAAAACTATTACTAATGTGGTTGTCTATTCATGAACAAATTAAGCAAAGGAGATGTAAGGAAGTCAGTCTGATCATTGAACAGTTTCTCACCCTTCAAATCCCCTGGTCCGGATGGAATATTTCCGGCACTCCTACAGTGGGGAGGGGAAAAGCTCTACATACCACTACTATCCATTATGCAAGCTTGCCTAGCCTACAGGTACGTGCCCGCAAGCTGGAGGAGAGTGAAGGTAATGTTCATACCTAAACCAGGTAAAAGTGATTACACAAACCCGAAATCATTTAGACCAATAAGCCTCACCTCTTTCCTCACAAAAACACTGGAAAGACTGTGTGAGAGAACCCTCCGGGAAAATGTACTGACCCATTTTCCACTTCACACAAATCAGCATGCATACACATCAGACAAATCAACCGAATCGGCCCTCCACCAGGTGGTAAGCCGGGCGGAAGAGGCTATACAAAACAAAGGCATATGCCTAGGCACTTTCATCGATATTGAGGGCGCCTTTGACAAAACAAATTTCACTAGCATCATGGCAGCGCTGGAACACCATGGTGCACATCCGGTGCTATCAGGATGGATAAAGAACATGCTCAGTAACAGAACACTTCAACTAGACCATAACACAGAGGTGGTAGAGGTGGTTAAGGGATGCCCCCAGGGAGGAGTCCTTTCACCACTTCTGTGGAACCTAGTAATAAATAGCTTAATTACTGAACTAAACAAAAAACAACTCTACACAGTCGGCTATGCAGACGATATCACAATTCTCATCACAGGTAAGGAAGCCAATATAGTATGCGACCTCACCCAAACAGCTCTCCGAATAGTAGAAAAGTGGTGTACAAAATACGAACTAACCGTAAATCCAGGGAAAACGGAACTCGTAATGTTCACCCAAAAACGAATTCTGGGCAACTTCAGACTCCCCAGACTGTTCGGCACAGAACTAACACTTTCCAAGGAAGTTAAGTACTTAGGTATCACTTTGGATAATAAACTGACCTGGCGCAAACACATAGACGACAAGATAAACAAGACTAGCATCACCTTCTGGCACTGTCGCAAGATGCTAGGTAAGTCCTGGGGTCTCTCGCCGAAGGTAACACTATGGCTATATAATATGGTCATACGCCCCATGCTATGCTACGGAGCGCTGGTATGGTGGCCCAAATGCCAGCAAATTACATGTCAGAAAAAACTACAAAAGTTCCAAAGGCAAGCCTGTCTCGCGGTGACGGGGGCCATGAGAACCACACCGACTGCTGCTATTGAGGCCATGCTGGGCATACCCCCACTACACCTTTACATTACACAAGAAGCCTCTGCAGCAGCTCTTAGACTAAAATCTCAGAAGAGAAACATCAGCACCCATCACACAAAGCTTCTAGATATCATCTATAATGACTCTCCCATTCTCATGTCAGGATCGGATAAAATACCAAAAACCCTTGTTTTTGACAAAAAGTACAAGATCCAGTTATTCGAGGATGACAACGTTGAAGACTTAAAACTCACAGAGCTCAGAGTCTTCACGGATGGATCAAAAACCAGATCTGGCACAGGCAGCGGAGTTTTCTCCGATGACCTACAGATCAGAATAGCAACGCCACTAGGATCACACAACACGGTATTTCAAGCCGAAACTTATGCGATCTTAGAGGCAGCAACGGCTATAGCTTCCAGGGAGGTAAAGTACACAAATATTAGAATACTCTCGGACAGCAAGTCAGTACTACAGGCCTTAAACAACTACAGCATCAGCTCAGGCCTCATCTACGACTGTCATCAGCGCTTGGCTAAGATAAGTAAGTACAACCACGTGACTGTACAGTGGATCAAAGGACACAGCGGCTCCAGAGGCAATGACGCAGCAGACGAGCTCGCAAGAAGCGGCTCTAGCCAAAGGTCAATCGGCCCGGAGCCAATACTACCACTTCCGGTAGGTACTATAAGGACAATACTGTCCCACAGAACATACACTTTACACAATACACTCTGGACAGGCCTAGCGGACTGTCGGCAGGTGAGGGAGGCACTACCCGAACTCAACTGCCGACAAGCCAGGAGGCTTGTGACGTTGGAAAAATCCCGTCTGCGTCTTTTCACAGGTGTCTTAACGGGGCACTGCCTATTAAACAAACATCTACATACGATAGGTATCACTGACAGTCCCCTTTGCAGGGCATGTATGGCTGAGGAGGAGACGGTCAGCCATCTGCTACTGCGATGTGAGGAAGTCAAGAACTACAGGGCGAAACATCTCGGCAACCCGGAAACTGTCCCTGAAGCTCTGCACAACCTGCGGGGCCTGCTGGCGTTCCTGGAGGAGATCGGCTGGCTCGTGTAAACGAGTAGAAGATTCCTACCCGTACGCAAAACCCGCGCAATAGACGTGGAATTGCGGAAACCAGCCTGCGTCGACAAGTACAAGTACAAGTCTGATCATTGAGTAAGGTATCCACATCCTGTCTATTTCCAAGCGCTCCCAGACACACAACTTGAACCCCTTCTCACCCAACCTCAAAATCTTAAAAGTGTTATCATTGTTCAAGGTATGACCAAGGTATGACCCAAGGTATGAATTATTAGTTATTATGTTATTGTGTATTAGTTATTATTATTAGTTATAATGTAGGCATGGTGTATTCAATGGTAAATAAAAAACGTAGACAGATTAGTTGTCGTTTATTACACCCATCTCCTGATCCTGTCAGGAAGTACACTGCCTGCTTGCCGTTTGTGGGTTCCATATTGTTGAGTGTTGACAAAATCCTGAGGGAAAACAGTATATTTACGGCTTTTAGAGCCCAAAACACCTTAAGGTAGTTATGTAATGGTGAAGATTTAGTTTCTGTTTCAAAAAAGTCAGGAGTTACATACGTACGGAGTTATTTGTTACATTGTGACACTTGTACGAGGGTGGATTGAAAAGTAGTCGGCCTAACACTGATCCATTTAGTTCTAAAAATCAAATCTACCCACATTATTTAGTTCAGTTCAGACCTGTTAATTGTGTGAAGTTTGAAACGTGTGCGATAATTAGTTTTAATTTTATAAATTTATTAACAAAGCAATCTGACATCATTTCTGCAAATGGACCTCCATAAGAAGGGGCTGTCATCAAAAGCCATCCATGATGATATGGTCAGTACATTAGGGGATTGCGCTCTTACATATTCATCCGTCAAAAAATGGATAGCAGAATTCAAGCGTGGTAGAGAGAGTTTGAAAGACGAACCCCGCTCTGGAAGGCCTTCGACGTCCACTACTGACGAAAATGTTAAAAAAATACTCGACTTAATTATGGGAGACCGCAGATTGAAAATTAGAGAGATAACCGAGATTATAGGCCTCCTTATGAACGTACTCAAAACATAATAGTCAACGTGTTGGGTTTCCTCGAGGTGTCTGCGAGGTGGGTTCCGCGACTGCTTTCAATTGAGCAAAAAAGGATGCGTGACTATTTGAAGCTGATGAATGTGATTTTTTGAATCGTTTTGTTACTATGGACGAAACATGGGTTCATTACTGTACACCGGAAACAAAACAACAATCAAAACAGTGGAAAAGACCTGGTTCACCACCCCCCAAAAAGGCTAAGTCGATTTTGTCGGCAAGTAAGGTGATGGCTTCAGTAATCTGGGACTCGAAGGGTGTGATTATAATTGATTATCTTAAAGGGGGTCAGACTATAAACTCTGATTATTACTGCACCTTACTACTTACGTCGTTTACGAGAGGAAATAAAAGAAAAACGTCCAGGAATGATCAGAAGAAAAGTCCTGTTTCATCAAGATAACGCTCGTGTTCACACGTCTGTCCAATCAATGGCAGAAATTCGCAACTGTGGCTTTGAAATGTTACCGCATCCACCTTATTCACCTGATCTGGCACCGTCAGACTTTTTTCTGTTCCCTAACCTAAAAAAGCACTTGAGAGGTCAAAGATTTTTGACAAATGACGAGGTCAAAGTAGCAGTAGACGCATATTTTGACCAAGGAAGAATCTTTTTTTTTTCAACAGGCTAAATGCTTGGAAGGGAAGATGGCAAAAGTGCATTGAACTTGATGGTGATTACGTTGAAAAATAAAAATATATTTCATTTATTATGTATTTATTTTCTTGGTTAGGCCGATTACTTTTCAATCCACCCTCGTAGTATGCAGTATGTAGGTCAGACTGGTAGGTCCTTTGAGGTCTGATATAAGGAGCATTTGTCGGCCTTCCGTAACGGCTGTCCGGAGAAGTCCCACTTTGCTAGGCATCTTCTTGATACAGGTCATACATTGAACAATGATAACACCTTTAAGATTTTGAGGTGGGGTGAGAAGGGGTTGAAGTTGTGGGTCTGGGAGCGCTTGGAAATAGTTAGACGGGATGTGGATACCTTACTCAATGATCAGACTGACATCCCATACATCTCCTTTGCTTAATTTGTTCGTGAATAGACAACCACATTAGTTTTGATGGTTGATGTATATGTTACTCTATGTTTCTGTTAATTAAAGAGTTGTTTTTTGTATAGAAAATACCTAATTTTATGTACGTAGCCGAACTTAATATTTCTACCCCCGTTTTTTGTTTTTGGTAGGTCTGAATCACGATAACTTTGTGTTCAATTGTTAGTACTGGTATGTGACACATCCTACATCGCGCTAGCGAGATTTACATGTTCATACCTTAAAAACAACTATGTTCTTGCTTCATATTTTGCTGTTCTCTCTGAGACAGTCTTGAGAATGCCTCGTGTAGAGGTGAAACATATGTCGACGTTGTTATGTCTTCTATTTTAGCGAAATAATGCTATGAATTAAAAGTTTGAACATCATATTTACCATTGCTTTGTCATGGACTTTCGCCAGGTAACGCCTGATTCCATCCAATATTTATATTCAAAGTTCCAAAGTTTTTTTTTAATATGTTAGGACAATTCACACAACGTCACCTAGTCTCAAACTAAGCAGAGCTTGTGATATGAGTACTAGATAACCGATATAAATACTTATAAACATTTTTTTTGTAAATACATAGGAAACAACCAGACTTCGGTACAAACGTTTCAGTCATCACACAAAGTTTGTCTCGAGTGGGAATCGAACCCGAGACTCCGGCGTCGAAAGCGGATGTATAATCGACCACGCCACTGAAGCAGATTGATGTCAGGGAATTGTTTACCTATATTTGACTGCTTCGGTAGCATGGTCAGTAGGTCATCCGCTTTTGACGACCCCGGAGTTTCGGCTTCGATTACTGAATCAAATAATATTTGTTTGATCCACAAATGTTTGGGTGTTTTCTATGTATAATATGAGTATGTATTTATTTAGGAATATGTAAGTGTGTTTATCAGTTGTCTAGATAAATTAGCTTCATTTGTTCTAGGTGAGGTTGTGTGAGTGTCGCACACACTTTACCTGGTACTTTTTTTTTTTTTTTTTTTTTAGTTCCGCGACCAAGGCCGCGGCCGCTTTAACGTCCGTTGCCGGGCGTCTCTGGTTACAAGCAGAACGTATTTCCAGTGGCGCCCGGCGGACTTTGACCACCTCTGTGGTCTCTGCGGGGGGTTGGGTCGGGATGAGAATCCCGCGTCGTTGGGGTAGGGTTTTATCCCGCGTCAATGAGTGAATCTGGTTGCGTGCTATGGGGCAAAGGCCCCGCAGCACGCAACCCTTCTAGCCTGCTTCTGTAAGGACGACGGGTGGCGATCCCGCCGTCCTCAGGCCCCGATCATGGAGGTCGATGGTCTTGGGCGTAGATGAGTCTGCGGCGGCCTCGCCGCTGACTACGGAACTCGGCGGGGAGGGCACGTTCCCTCTCCCTCTCGGCCGCCTCCTTCGCGAGCACGACTTGCTCGCAGAAGGACACGGCCGCGTTCCACCTACTCCCGCTGGAGACCATGGCTTGAAGCATGGTCTCCAGCGAGAGGGTATCCACGCCCAGACCCACTACGAGGTCCCGGCGCTGACTCGCCCACGCTGAGCACTCCACCAACGTGTGGAGTGCGGTGTCGTCGTCGGAAACCTCGCAGTGTTGACACCGGGGTGTGACCTCACGATGGATGCGAAACAGATAGCTACCGAAGCATCCATGCCCGGTAACGATCTGCGTCGCACGATACGTGAGGTCACCATGCTGCCTCTGCAGCCAATCGTCCATGATCGGTCTCACCGCCGCGATGATGGTGGCACCCCACTTGGGTTGCTCAAGTCGCACCCTCCATGACTCCATGAGATCCTGGCGGAGTTGGGACCGCCGGTCATCGATTTCTCGAGACGCAGGCCTGTGGTCCCGCTCCAGCGCCTCCTTGCGCCATTGGAACAATGACGCAAGGGCTCTCGCTTCCAAGTCCCATGGAGGGGTCCCGGCTAGGAGACATGCAGCCTCTCCGGAGATCGTGCGGTAGCCCCTTATTGTTTTGACGGCCAAGGTCCTCAACGGTCTGTTAAGGAGCGTTGAGTTGTTGGCCGTCAACCGCGCCGCCCATACGGGAGCCCCGTATAGGGCCATACTCCGCACGATCCCCAGGTACAGTCTCCTGCAGGAAGCGTTGGGTCCCTTTAGGTTGGGCATCAGTCGCGAAAGCGCGACCGATGCCTGTGTCACCTTGGGGACCAAACTTCGGAAATGTGGTCCGAAGTTCCATCGGCTATCAAGTACGATCCCTAGATACTTCATCGAGGGCTTGATGCCGATGCTAACGCCTCCCACATTTATGCTGGAACCTTCAGGTGGACCGTTCCGAGGTCTGTGAAAACACAGAACCTCGGACTTGTGCAAGGCCACCTCCAGTCCCAGCCGCCGTATCCGACCCACGACTTGAGCAACACCCGTCGTGACCTTGAGTGCTGCCTCCTGGTACGTTGCACCCCGCGCCGTGACGAGGGTATCGTCGGCGTAGCACGTTATGCCGACGCCCTCAGGCAACGCACCCCGCAGCACCCAGTCGTAGCCGATGTTCCACAGAAGCGGCCCCAGGACCGACCCCTGCGGAACACCGCACGACACATCTCGCCGAGCTGGCCCGAGCCAGCTGGGGAAGCTATGGCCCTCTCAGAGAGATAGGCCCCGACAATACGACGGAGGTAGAGAGGCGTTTCGTGATACACGAGCGCCTCCCTAACGCAGCTCCATGGCAAGGTGTTGAACGCGTTGGCGATGTCAAGAGACACCGCCACCACCACCTTGCCCTGTGAGACTGCTTCCTCCGTCAGGCTCTTGACGCGCATGATCGCGCTCACGGTGGAGCGTCCCCGACGGAAACCGTACTGGTTGTCCGCCAGGTCTGGCCCCACCGTCGAGAGATGCTCGACGAGGCGTTCCGCGATAATTCGCTCAAAGAGCTTACACACCTCGTCGAGCAACACGATCGGCCGGTATCCGGACGGTGAGTCCACCGGCCGCCCCGCCTTACGAATCAGGACCAGTTTCCCCGTCCTCCACACCTTGGGAAACTGGCCCCTTTCGAGGCATGCGCTAAAGAGCCCCATCAGTCGAGGCCCGAGTTCTTCGAGGGCCAGGACCCATGCACGGCCAGGAATGCCGTCGGGTCCGGGGGCAGTGATTTTTCCGGCGTTTAAGCCGGAGTACTGCCGCACCTAGCTCCCCCACCCTGACTTCGGGTACGTCGTCTTCACTGATGCTATCCGCGTCGGGCAGAGACGGAGCCATGCGCGGAGGGACGTGCTCCTCCGCGCTCGTCGGAAACAGGGAGCCCATGACCCGCTCCAGCTGCTGCGGCTGGAGACTCTGGGTCAGTGGGGGCGCCCTAGGTCGGAGTTTCTCCCTGACCTGTAGGTACGGGCGCCCCCATGGGTTCTGCTGCAGGGTTTCCAGGAGCTCCTCGCGGGCCGCCGTCTTGGCCCGCTTTATTGTCTCCTGGAGATTACCTTTAGCCTCCCTGTAAGCCTGATAAAGCTCCGCCTCTCGGGTTGCCGCGTCGTCTGGGCGGCGATGCCTCCGGCGAAACCTGGTGTACTGGCGGCGGGCGGAGATGCATGCTGCGCGCAGCTGTGCAATCTCCGGCGACCACCAGTACACCTGCTTCCTTGCCGGTCTGGGTGTAACCCTAGGCATCGCCGCATCACAGATTTGCGACATGGCTCTCCTGAACCACTCCGCCTCGGCATCCACATCGGCAGGCCGGTCCGGTGCCGGAATCCAGGCCTGCACGATGGATGCCTCCAGGAGAGCCTCCCGATCCAGATGGTGAAGTGCCCAACGCGGATCCGGGGGATTTTCTACCGGCTGTGGGAGGTCAGGTGGGGGGACGACATCGAATCGGATGTACCGATGGTCCGAGTGCGTCTCCTCACCCTCCTCCACGTGCCAGCCAGTAATACGGGCGGCGAGGGCAGAGGTCGCGAACGATACGTCCACGACCGAGCTGGTCCCCCGCCGCCAGAAGGTGGCGACATTCCCCCGGTTGAGGACCTCCAGACCACGTGTTCTGGTCCAGTCCTCAAGAAGCCTCCCCTTGTCCCTGGTTTCCCGGGAGCCCCACGCCTCACTCCAGGCGTTGAAGTCTCCCAGGAGCAGGACAGGGCGAGGACGGCACGCAGCGAAGACGACGTCGAGCTCAGTGAGCCATAGCTCAAACTGAGTCTCGTCCAGTGTCGGCGAGATGTAGGTGGCCACGACTGCCAACCCGTCATATTCCGCCGCAACACACCCGCGGCCCCTTGCAATGATAGCAAGGCGCGAGTTGTCTGCGGCGGACCCCCCGAAGATAAAACAGGCCGAGCCGTCCTCGTCCACCGGGCTTCCCGGGTGGACGTAGTACGGCTCGGCGACCACGGCCAAGTTTATGGACCACTGCCGGATGCTCTGGTACAGAAGATCCTGAGCAGCGCGGCAGCGGTTCAAATTCACTTGCAGGATGCGGATATGGGCGTCAGACATTAATGGACGTCCATATCAGCATCCCGCCGAGAAACATCTGGCCGTGCAGTAATAGCACCCCCACCGCTCTCAGCGGACGGACGAGGCTTTGGCCTCGAGGCGGCGCAGGTTGTGCTGCCGACCCGGTGGTCCGCAGTTTTGCCCTCCGCCTCGCATCTAAAGCAGCGAGGCGGGGCATCACAGGCACTTGCCTTGTGACCGGGCCGGCTGCAGCGGAAGCACCGATCGCCCACGGTGACTTCCGCTGTGCACTGCACTCCGACGTGCCCCACCACCATGCACCGGAAACATCTAGTTTCCCGGGCACGAAGGAGGTGCACCTGCGCCTTTAGGAAGCCCCCTACGAGGAGGCTTCGTCCGTCCGTCACTTTCAGTGCCGCCGCGACGGGGCACTGGACGACTGTCATCCCATGACCAGTGGTGCCGAAGGAGATGTCTCCAGCCTTCACCTGGTCACGGGGGCAGCCGCCCGCCTCCACGACGGCGGAGATTACTTCCTCCGTCGTGGCCGCGTCATCCAGACCCGTGATGCGCAATGCAGCGCATTTGGTGGGCCTGGTGACGCGGACGGCTTCTGCGTCCAGCGCGTCCCTAAGCTGCGCTGCTAGGGCGTCAGCTTTAGGGCCGCTGGAGGCGCCGGAGACCTCGAGGAGGCGAGCCCCGGTGCGTGTCGTCTTGCACCGGAGACCCCCCTGGATATCGAGGGCTGAGAGGTTGACTGAGGACTTCACGGTCCTCAGGACATCAGCGTACCCCACACCCCTCTCCACACCCTCCGTCGTCACCGTAAGGACGACGGCTGTGGAGCGAGGAGCGCGGGGCCTCTTCGGCGCCTTCGCCGCGGCGGCTTTGGCCACTTTCTTGGCCGCTTTCTTGGCGGCCTTCGTCTTCCTCTTCTTGGCCCCCACTACCTCCCATCCCTCCCGTCCGGAGGGATGTAAAGGAGCAGCGGGAGCGTTAGAGGAAGAGGAGGCGGCAGGGGTGCCGCTCTTCTTGCCGCGCCACTTGGCCTTCCGCGCCTGGGCCGCGGTCTCGGCCGGCAAACGGTACGCTGAAACGGACTGGGGCGGATCGGGGCGGCGGACAGCGGGTGTGCCGCTTGGTCCCGGAGCGGGAGAACCGCCAACAGCCGCCGCGTACGAAAACGCGGGCCGCGCTAGCGGAGGGCGGTACGCCCGGTCCTCCAGGACCGCGAGGCGCCTCTCGATCGCCGTCAGGACCTGTACCATTGTCGGCACAGGCTGTGGCGGCGATCCGGGTGCCGTGTTGGGCGCCGTGGTGGACGTCGTGGTGGGCGCCGTGGTGGGCGCAGTGGTGGGCGCCTTGGTGGCCGCCGTGGTGGGCACCGTGGTGGGCGCCTTGGTGGACGCCGTGGTGGGCGCCTTGGTGGACGCCGTGGTGGGCGCCGTGGGTATCGCTGCCTTCGGTGCTGGTCCAGCCGTCGGAGGAGGAGGCGGCAGCATGGGACCGGGAGGCGCCTTGACCACCTTGGTCAAGTCAGCGACCTCCCGCCACAGGTCATCCATCTGCTTTCTGGAAGCAGCGAGCTCCGCCTCCAGGCTCGTCACCTGCTTCCGGAGCCTCGCCTCCTCCTTGGTGACGCTCCGCGCGAGGAGCTTGTTGAGGGAAGATTGGGCTTCATCCACCAGTGAAGCCACAATCTTCTTCCTCCCCGCCACGTTCCTGTTGCCCCGCATGGCCGCGTTCATGCGGGCAAAAACGCTCACCAACTCCCGCGCGGCCGGCCCACCGATTTCCCGGCGACTTCGCTGGGACAGTTGGACCGAGGACGGAGGAGGAGTTGGCGGCCGCCTTCTGTACGCGTCGAGACGCGTACGCACCGTCTTGACCGGCACCTCCTCCTCCGAATCGCTGGAGAGGAGGGACCCCCACCCGGAGCAGCTGGTGCTACGGTCGCGCGGCGGCCCCCCCTTCTCCTCGAGGGTCCTCTTCTTCGTCGCAGAAGAGCGGCCCTTCTTCTTCACACTGCTGGGAGCTGACCCATCGTCAGTCCCAGCAGCATCAGTTCCTTGGGGCGTCGACATCGCGCTGCAACTAGGCAGCGCGGCGCGAGCCCCCAAATCGATAGGCATCGGAATCAATAGTTCGTGCATCATGTCGTCGGTTGACACTGCCCGGGAAAGGGCAGTGTCGGGACCGGAGGTCTCTTCGGGGTTATCCATATCAGGAACACAAAATCTCAAAGAATTTGGCCAATCGCAAGTACAGACTAGGACGTTCGGTCACCCAACTTGCCACTGCGTTACCGTGGTCAAGTTGGGGTCCAGGGCGGACGGCGAGGACGTAGTCACTAATCACTTGGGGCCCCGCCCCTTTACCTGGTACTACTGTAATTAAATGACACAGATAGATATAGGTATCATGATGATCATAAAACTCAATATCTATACTGCAAATCTAAACCGAATTCTAACTGAAAATGTACTGTTTGTTTAGTAGTGTTTAACCTAAATACAATTTTTGAAGTCTAATCATTGCAACTGAAGAATTAGAGAGCATGAAATTTCTTAAAAATGTGAAATGCATTTTTACTTTGTATATGATAAGCCTACTTTCACACAAAATGTACGCTAATGCTTTTTTAGGGTTCCGTACCCAAAGGGTAAAATGGGAACCCTATTACTGGGATACATCAATGTACGTCCGTCCGTCTGTCTTGGGCTGTATCTCATGAACCGTGATAGTTAGAAAATTGAAATTTTTACAGATGATGTATTTCAGTTGCCTCTATAACTACAAATACTAAAAAACAATATAATAAATATTTGAGGGGGCTCCCATACATTAAACGTGATATTTTTGCCGTTTTGGTAAGGAACCCTTTGTGCGCGAGTCCAACTCGCACTTGGCTGATTTTTTATTTTTTTATAACTTCACTGAAATTGTAATTCTTTAATTTCTAAGTGTCCCCTCATTAGCTTTTTTTAATTTCATTAATAATTAATGACCCAACCAATCGGTCGTAAGTCGGCTCATAAAATGCCTCTGCCTATAGACCTACCTAGGATCCTTAAGAAGAAACAATAGTTTCAGGTTATGGAATCACAGTTCTTTTTGATAATTTCTATTAAAAACAGAGTACATGGTACTAAATATAATTGCTCTCATTTCAGCTTGTCATGCTGCACCAAGTACCTCAGGCGTTAACGAAATCCTGCAAAACTTAAGCAGGGCTCAGCTCACACCCAACCATGTCGCCCGCCTGGAGTGCCGCGCTGTAGTTGGATATCTGGGCACTATAGAAACACCGCAAGCTACCGCTAACTCTGCTCCAGGAAATGTCAGAACTGCTGTCAGGAAACTTCGACAAGAGAGACGTGCCGCGACACCTGTGTTACTATGTGTTCTGCCAAACACATTGCTGCTCCGTCGTCCCACTAGTCAAATCCTTGCACAATACCATCGTGAAAGAATTGTCTACGCTGGTTGTGGCTCTGATGCTGATAGGAGGTATTTCGGACTTGTAACATCAGCTGAACCTTCCGAAGCCGAAGCATCGCACAGTAGCCACGTTTTCGCTGTAGATCCGCGTATGGCTGAACACAATACCCATTTAACAAGGGCTAGGGAGTTTCAAATTGCCTGCACCAGGGATCCAGTGGCCGAAAGATGCTTGGAATTCCCACCATCAGCAGAATATGTTATTGGTGTCATCAGGGGAATGTACTCTTTGCCCGCGGAAGATTGCTCAAGTCCAAATCTGCTACAGATTTCAAAGTTAGCTGTCAAAGGAGATAGTCCAGCTTTAAGCAACTTTTCGCGATGTAATCGTCCAGTCTTCCGCGTGGCTCGTGATCGACGACCACCATGTAGAAATGAAGAGCGCGTAGAAGCCCAAGATTTTGTCGCGAACTCACCACAACCGAGCAATCATAGTGAGATAACTACAACATCGAGTAACAGTGATTCAGGAATAGGCTTCCATAATGATGGTCGGAATATAGTAGATCGTATACTAGTCGTGGACTTTGGTGGACCATCTGTAGCACCAAATAGATTTCGCCCAGAAATGGTACGACGACCTATAGGTTTAGTGGGTAACTTCGATGCTGATGGTTCCTTTTTATCGAATACTACCCCTGTAGTAGATGGGTTTGGGGGTCAAGGCAGACCACTTAATCTGGACGACGTTATACTAAACGCCAATGATCTTCAACCTGTTCGTCACGTAAGTCCAAGAAATGACGATGACAACTATAACTACAACAACGTGTACGGAAATATTCCTTCAAGTTCTAGAAGTCAGGTGAACGGCGTAGTCTATGATCAAGTGTATAAAGAAACTGAGGGTAATCATTACGAGTTCATACCGCCTCAGCTAGATATGGACTTGGAAATTGACAGGGTCGCTGAAACGTTTAATTCGGTGGAGATTTACGAAGAACGTTCGCGCCATCCGCCATATTGGCAATCGAATGAGTCTGTGGAGAATGTGACGGTTATTTCTGGTGGGACAAGTAAGGCTAGTATGGACTCTGTCTCCGTGTATTCGTCGCGGAGTCACGAGGAAGCTCGTCCATCGAGGCGGAGGCACATGCAAGCGTCGCTGGACGACATGCTTGTGCTGGGCTTGAGAGACGAACAGCCGGTCAGAGATAAAGATGATGACAACTTTGTACATCCTGCTAGTGTTAAATTCAAGGTTTGTACATTTCTTGTTTGTACAGTCTTATACTTCGTTATCCTAGGTACTTATCTATACATTATAATATTAGGTAGACCTACCTATAGCTGCAGTTTTTTTTTTGTTTCGCCAGTCACTTTTTTTGCCGGGCAAAGGGGGTAGGCATATTACTATTAGTCCCATGTAATAGGAGGCTCTAGCCTATTGCCGCTATTCGGGCGTAAATATGATTGCTAGAGCCTCATCCGTTAATCGGCAGGTGTTACCACTTACAGATGAGGTCGAGTCTCTTAAGATCTTGGGAGTCAATATGCACCCCTAAAAATATAACAGCTACATAGCTTCTACTTTTTACAGGTCCGAAAATCAATAAAGCCTCTGAACATTTTAACGAAGACGAAACAGATGCTGACCGGGAAGGACAAGGATAAGCAAAAAGACGAGCGACGCCGGGCGCTGTCTGCTAGTGCAGGTGACGTATGTGCTACGAGAAGTGGCGAGAGTCTACCGGCGGCGGCCAGCGAACCAGACCTTAGGGATAACCAGGTCAGTTGAGCTATATGAATCTATATATATAATACGCCAGTGAAGCCGCTTCTCCTCCTAAACTAAGAGTCGCACAGTGAGGTGTGGCACACCGTTGGAAAGGTCGTGGTCTCAAGTGGTGCGATAAGATTAGAAATTTGACAAAAAGTAAAAAAAAAAAAAAAAATTACTAGCGCAGTTTGAGCTAAGGGTTGCTAGTTTAATATGAAAGTATGTGTATTTTTACGTCTATTATACTAACTTAATATCAAGTTCGATATATGGTGCCTATGTAAATAAAGCAACACTGATAATAACTAATTGTCAGTTAATGTGAATGCAAATTTCGATAGTGGAGTCCAGTTGGGTTTGCGCAGAATGTGCACTCGTGCATTTCGCATTTGGGGCACTTCTCATAACGAGCGAATCGCAGAATGTGCACTTCGCAGTATGCGCACTTCGCAAAATTAGCACTTTTGAGATATTATCCAGGATATGAAAATAAAAATAATGTTTTAGTGTTCTGGTTTTAATAAAAAATCTGAACCTTTTGTGCAAATATTCTGTTGTAATATTGAGCTTTCGTCTTAGAATGGGACGGTTCAAAATTTCAAATCTGCAGTCATATTATAAAATTATTTAATTTTCTACAGATATGTGTTGGAGCTATAATTAATGACAACCTTGTAAATTGTGTTTTAGCCATGTCGCCGTTCGTCGTGGTATATGTGTATATACAACTGACATTAAAATATCCTTCATAAATCATTTTTAACGTAAATGTCCTCCATATATCTTGAGCGCTTTAGCTTTGAAACTATCTTGGAAAAAGCCGCGACGGCATTGACAGAAAAAAATTCCCATACATAATCTATTTCTTTAAATAGTCACGGACTTACCAATGTAATCCGGTCAATTTAGACATTCGAAGGTGCATAAAGTCCCAGCAAGCTGAAAATCCGTAAGATTGTTCAGAACATAATTATAAATAAAATTTAAAAGTTCCCCATCATTCCCGTGTGTGGAAAAAAAATTATTCGAGGTCAAAGGTCCAAAAAATGACTTTTTCGCAATTTTCAGCAAAACGGTAAGTTTTTACATAAAAGTACTCTAAACAAAAATTAGTAGATCTTAAAATTATCTATAAAAATGCATCAATACTTTTTTTCCTACGAGCCACCGTTTCTGAGATATCTATACCTATATACAAATGGGAAATGTAATTTTTGTCCCCCCCCCTTAGCTCTCGAGAACGGCTTATGCTACAATGATGGTTGACCCCTCTATGGGTAGCCCTCGATCTGGAGGCAAGCCAAAAATAGAAAATTTGATCTAGCCCTAAGGGGTCCAAAGTTATAGGCCAAATAGATATGGAGAATGTCCCTCTTAGCTCTCAAGAACAGCTTATGCTACAATGATGGTTGACCCCTCTATGGATAGCCCTCGATCTGGAGGCAAGCCAAAAAGTAGAAAATTTGACCTAGCCTAAGGGGTCCAAAGTTATAGGCCAAAACCTATGAATTATTATATTTATTCTAATTATGTAACTTGAGAACGGCTTAAAAAAATCATCGTCAAATTTTCTATTTTTAGGCTTGCCTCCAGATCGAGGGCTATCCATAGAGGGGTCAACCATCATTGTAGCATAAGCAGTTCTCGAGAGCTAAGGGGGACATTTTAGGCTTGCCTCCAGATCGAGGACTATCCATAGAGGGGTCAACCATCATTGTAGCATAAGCAGTTCTCGAGAGCTAAGGGGGGACAAAAATTTAATTTCCCATTTGTATATATAGATATCTCAGAAACGGTGGCTCGTAGGAAAAAAGTATTGATACATTTTTATAGATAATTTTAAGATCTACAATTTTTGCCTAGGGGTACTTTTATGATAAACTTACCGTTTTGCTGAAAATTGCGAAAACGTAATTTTTTGGACCTTTGACCTCGAATAAAAATTTTTCCACACACGGGAATGATGGGGAACTTTTAAATTGTATTTATAATTATGTTCTGAACAATCTTACTGATTTTCAGCTTGCTGGGACTTTATGCACCTTCACTCTCCTTTTTTGGTCTAAATTGACCGGACTAAAGCGCCTTCGTACCTACAATCTCTGCAGTCCTGGCAGCGTCTTGCACGCGTGTTTTAAAAAGTAACAGACACAAAACTACATTTTGAACTATATATGCGGCCATGTTGGTGACGTCATAGTGACGTAGATTAACCTACAATACTGTTTTATTATCCGTACTGTTTAGCGATTGATGACGTCACAGAGCGGTTATTGAGACAAGGTTCTATCCCACTCACATCGTGCGCGGCTTATACATGTGTGCGTGCATGCGCCCCGGCGCCGTTTCTGTTCTCAAGTGCATGATACACAGCTAATTTACGAGTGTACGTTGGCCAATGTCAATACAAGTAGCCACGTGTTTTTGTTATTTATATTCACGAATGTTCATTTTCTGTTGTGGTTATTCTCATGTAGCATTATCTAGATCATTATATCGATAATAATGGTCGAAACAGCTGTAAGTATAGACAACAGTGTAATGTCTCCACATAACTACAAATTTGTGGTCCATAGGAGACATATTGACAGATTTATGATAAACTAGAGGACGCCCGCGCGCGAAAAAGTTTATAAATGGTTGCCGATTCCCGCGGGAACACATTCCCTCTATAAAATGTAGCCTATGTTAAACCTTATTACATAAGCTATCCGCCAGTGAAAGTCCCGTTAAAATCGGTCTAGCCGTTCCAGAGATTAGCCGGAACAAACAATTTAGATATGTGTACTTTAATATGCATTTTAGTGAAAATTGAAATTACACACCCACACAAATATCACGCCTATATCCCCGAAGGGGTAGGCAGGGGTGCATTACACATCCACAATTCGCCAGTATTTTTAGTCCCACGTAATAGGGGGCAAGCCTATTACCATCCCCGGGCACACATGTAATGGGTTTTTACCGAAATAGCCGAATGAATTTAATAAAGTATAGCAGCAGCAAATTATAATAGCAGCTATATTGTAATTTTGAAAAAAAATAAAATTGAAACTCCTTGCATTGCGATGAAATGTTGATTAAAGTCAACAAAATCTTACGTGCCAGCCACTATGGCACAGCCGATTAAAGTCCATCGAGAAGCCTATTCTCGGACTCACAAATTACACACAGACACTTAAAAATTAATCTGTATGGATATTATGTCTCAATAAATGTTGACATAAATTTTTAATAAGTATTTTAAGCAATGTACCCTTAATCTTAGGAAAAGGGGGCGTTTCCTTCCTACCTTACAGCTTACAGCTTCTCCGTCAGCTGACCGCGTTGTAGCCCTCTTTTCGTTCCTCACGTGTCGGATACTGCTATAGGTAGTCTATTTACTTAGAAGGTACATTATTTGGTAACTAGTTTACCCGCCTCATGACCTTCAAACCTAGAATGTTTCGTCAGCGAATCCACAATGATAATTTGATTTATGATAACGGATCTAGATCTTATTTCAACACAGTTTGATACTAGGGTGACCAATTGTTTATTGACCGAGCGAGTGAAGCGAAAACCATGCTGGACAATTTTGCTTTTTTATGCCTCTGTGTGCGTTCCGGGCTAATGGCCAAATTTTTGCTCTTCACGAAACTTGGCACAAGTGTTCCTGTCAGAACATTTTTATCAAAGTGAGTTTTTTTTTATTAGGAGAGGAAATGGGGGGAAATAGAACTATTTTTTTAAAATTATGCCTTGCTTCAGTGGGCCTCTGGGTCCACAGTTATTCAATAGAGCTGTGGTGGTAAACGTCTCCTGGACGAGGCTATAGCAAATATATCCAAAGTTCACATTGCACAAACAAGCTAACTAAACGCCTCTGTCGAGGTTTTGTGTTTATTCAATAGAATCGAACTGCAGTTTATTAAAGATCTTTTTTCCGTACCTATATTTGGTGACCCTACAGATAGTACAATGTTCTATTTTAGTATATATATACTGTTTTATCAGTTGTACGACACAAGGGCCGGCTATATTTAGCTCACGTGACTCACTAAGGACGTATTGTATCTTTTTGTACGTACTATTTGTTTTATTTTTAAACCTACAACGTGTTGGTGTTGGATGTACCAAAGCTTACCTGTACTTAAGCAAAAAATCGCAGCACCGATCGCTAGGAATTATTTTCTCGCTGTCCAAATCTCACGAGGACTAATTACCGGGATAAAAATGTACTCTAGTGGGTCTATACATTTATTAACGTCATCGTAATCATCATCCACTGAGCCTTTTCCTAACTGCGACGCGGCTTAACTTTGATATTTTGTGTGAAGAGACTGCCATCCAACCTTCAGGGCAACATCGACCCTAGACCCTAGACTTCAACCCTTGGGCGACATCAACCCTCGAAGTAGTTAGACCAGTCAGATTTGGTTGTAAGAACCAAATACCCGTAAGGAGTATGATAACCGGGATAAACCGGGGGCTTAACGTGCTCTCCGAGGCACGCAGCGGTCTAAAGCCGGCCTGGCTATTTATGTTGCTTTTGATATAATTGAAATATATTTGTGACTATAGTTTATCTTCTAAAGCCATACCGTGATTAGTCATTGTGCCCGCATGCGACCGGATATATTAAACTAACTAACTATTATTGTCATCCCGCGACGGTCGGGGTGCCACTAACGCATTTAATTAGACGACAATTGGTGTCAGTTGCGTCGTGGGAAATGTGACAGCGACGCGACGAGTATTACTCTGAATACCGATCGTGACCTTTGATTACAGCCATATATCAAAGCTTCTTATTTTAATAAACGTCTCTGGTACGCACCAGGAGGTAGTTTCAGTGGCGCCCGGCGGACTTTGGCCATCTGTGTAACCTCTGTCTGGGGTTGGATCGGGTTTTATCGGTCGGTGAGTGAATGTGGTTGCGTGCTGCGGGGCCTCAGCCCTTCTAGCCTGCTCCTGTAAGAACTTCGAGTAGCTAGCCCCGATCATGGAGGTCGATGGTCTCGGGCGTATGGTCGCTGATTCGGAACTCAGCGGGGCGGGTACACTCCCTCTCCCTCTCGGCTGCCTCCATCGCGAGCATAACCTGATCGCAGGACACGGTCACGTTCCACCTACTCCCGCTGGAAACCATGGCTTGAAGCATGGTCTCCAGCGAGAGGATATCCACGCCCAGGCCCAAGACGAGGTCATGGCGCTGATTCGCCCACGCTGAGCACTACACCAACTTGTGGAGTGTGGTGTCTTCGTCGGAGGCCTCGCGGTATTGACACATTAGGTGTGACCTCACGATGGATGCGAAACAGATACTTACCGAAGCATCCATGCCCGGTAATGATCTGAGACGCGCGATACGTGAGGTTACCATACCGCCTCTGCAGCCACTCGTCCATGGTCGTATATCAATAGGCTGCTGAAATTATATATATAGCGACTTATATTTCAACTAGTATAATAAATAATAATACTATATTACTTTAGACGTGTATGTAGTCCCGCCGGGCGCCACTGGAAATACATTCTACGTGTGAACCAGAGACGCCCGGGAACGGACGTAAGAGCGGCCGCGGCCTCAGGCCGCGGAATTAAAAAAAAAGATGTGTATGAAATTATCTAATATATTGAGCAGTACCATACTATTTAACTATTTAATCAATCGCCTGAAAAGTTAAACAAAACTACACCAATTACTTGCCACTTTGTCGTGTCGGTAGAATCATCCACCTCAAAGAGTGTTATATAAAAATATTTTTTTTTTAAATAAATTGAAATAAAATTTGAAATAGTACATATTTCTACACATTAGAATTTAATGTGTGGAAATATGTATCTGCGTCATGATTAGATAAATGACGCAGGTGTATGTGTATGCCTTTTGTTTTTGTGATTCTATAGATTAGGTACTAGCATATTAATTTTAAAGAAATCATGCCTTTAAATATAATATTATTATATTTCTTAGTAAACAACATAAGTTCAGTCGATGGTGAGAAAACAAACAGATTTAGACTCACATTTATATAAGTAATTACTAAAAACATCTCCTAATTTAATGTTTTCCTTCATAATAAAATAACAAAAAGAACTACATAATTGTGTACGTTTTTACATATAAATCCAAGACGTATTTACCAGGTTTTCCCTTGTTTACTGTAGCTCATGAGTTTAGTCAGGTTTGGGTATCCTGGAGTATAGTTCTTGAACGCGTTTCCTGAAGACCCAACGGAGTTTAGTCAGATAGTACATACACTGTTCAAACTAGTGTCTATATCGGGGCCTGCGAGCTGCATGTTGGCAGCCTTCCTTGCAGAAGCACTCACTAATGCGGAATAGAATAGAACCCGACCGCTAAAGATGCGGGATGGCACCCGATTCTTATTGATAGAGGTCGTAAAGGCTGCCAAAGTCAGTCGTCCTCCTGGAGTTTTCCTTCCGAGGGTATACCTGGGGCGACCGGTTTCTGACCGAAGGGCGGAATGGGAATTCCAAACCACTAATCACAATTGACCAAGAGAGCGAATCGTCTACATTTTGAGACCATACTGGACAATTTTGCTTTCGTCTGTCTGTATGTCTGTACGTATCTTCCGAGCTTGCGGCAACATTTTTATTTACAAGACGCCCGTACCGAGGTCGAACCACAGACCTAATTTCACTTGACGACTGAAACAGATACATTTAATATTGTATTTATTTATGTGTAGTACATGTATTTATAATTATAGCCATTATAGGCAATGGAATTTACATGGAACAGCAAGTAATATTAATTGAATGAAATAATACACATATGGAATTTTTTTTTTTTTTTTTTTTTTTTATATTTAGGTCGACAAATTGACGCCACTCGCCTGATGGTAAGCTGAGGCGACGTCTGGCAATTGAGGGCGACTCTCACAGTACACAGGAATACTATAGAGAGTGGCCCTCAACTTGACGACCCTGTAATGTGCCTCTTCACGCTTCGCTTAAAGAGCCCAGGGTTATATGTTGGAGGAAACACGTGCGCAGGCAGGGCGTTCCAAGCCACCATCGTTCGGCAGAGAAACGATCGTTTAAAACGCTCGGTTCTCGCGAAGACGGTTTCCACGGTATGAGGGTGACATCTCTGCCCGGCACGCGTTGTTCGGGATCGGAAGGGAGAGGGTGGGATCAGGTTGAAGAGCTCTTCAGAACACTCACCGTGGTAAATACGGTAGAACGCGGCCAAGGAAGCAATTGTTCGGCGCTGGGCTAGCGGCTCAAGGCTTCCCGTTACCTCCGGACAGTCTATAATGCGAACAGCGCGTCGCTGCATAGCGTCGAGTGCGTCCAGCAAATACTTCGCGGAGCCGTCCCAGAGGTGAGAGCAGTATTCAACGCAGGGTCTAATCTGCGTTTTGTACAGCAGACACCTCTGGTGCGGTGTAAAGAATCGCTTTACCTTGTTCAGTATTCCTAGTTTCCGCGAAGCTAGCCCAATACATCTCTCAATGTATTTTGTGTTATTGAGCTCTCGACGAACGTCTATGCCAAGGATGTCTAGATTGTCCTTCATTGGTAATATTGCATTCTGAAGAGTGGGTAGGGGAAGGAAAGGGGATTTTTTCGCTGTAAATGCACACGCCTGTGCTTTGTGGGCATTGAACTCGACCAAGTTCTCGGCACCCCATTGGGAGATACTATCGAGGTTTCGGTCGAGATCACCCACGAGATGTCGTCTCTCCTCCTCTATCACAGATCGCCCCGCCGTCGGACGAACCGAGTAACTCCCGTGCAATGTACTGTCATCTGCATAGCAATGAATGTTCCCGAGGGAAAGCATTTCATTGATATGCAGAAGAAAGAGAGTTGGTGACAGTACGGACCCCTGCGGTACCCCGGCATTCACTTGCAAAAAGCGAGAAGCCTGGCCATCGCAGAGGACCCGCACTCGGCGCTCGTTTAAAAAACTGGCAATCCAGCTGCACAGTTGAGGAGGTAGACCATATGCCGGAAGCTTGGAAAGGAGCGAAGCATGCCAGACCCTATCGAAAGCTTTGGCGATGTCCAGGCTAACAGCCAAGGACTCGCCGAACTTTTCCATAGCCTCACCCCATACATGCGTGACGAATGCCAGGAGGTCACCCGTTGATCGTTTTGGCCTGAAGCCATATTGCCGATCATTGATTAGCGAGTGATCCTCCAGGTATCGCATGAGCTGCTTATTAATAAGAAGCTCGAAATGACTGAGGTGACAGCTATGGGTCGATAGTTGCCTGGATCGGATCGATCCCCTTTCTTGGGGATCGGTTGTACGTTCGCCTCCTTCCAGGCCTCCGGCACGAGGCCTGTAGAGTATGACAGGCGGTACAGACGCGTTAATACTGGAGACAACTCAGTAGCACATTTTCGTAGCACCACCGCCGGAATGCCGTCAGGGCCACTGGCTTTCCGCGTGTCGAGTGACCGCAGCACTGCCCGTACATCACATTGCCTGATAACAATATCAGGCATAGTGTGGCCACAGTTGGCGATGGCGGGGGGCTGCAGGCCACGGTCATCGACCCGGGAATTAGCCGCAAAGAGGTCTGCGAGCATGTCCGCCTTCTCTTGGGCTTTGTGAGCCAGTGATCCATCAGGAAAACGCAGTGGTGGCAGCGAGGGTTGACAAAAATTTGACTGTACGGCTTTGGCCAGTTGCCAGTATCCACGGCTGCCCGTGGGATGGGATGTGAGCTCCTGACCAAGCCGCGCGATGCGCTGGGCATCCGCTCTCTTGAAGGCCCTCTTGCTGAACCTAGTGGCCCGATTGTACGCTGCTTTGAGGCGGTTCACGTTCGGGTCACGTGCCGCCCGAGCCCTGACCCAGGCGCGATATGCCGACTGTTTTTTCTGGACAGCCTCGGCACATTCACGCCCGAACCAGGGGCGAGCTTTACGGATGCTGGCGACATCAGTGAAAGGGATATAATATTCTATCCCTAGACTGATCTCGCCAGCAATGGCAGCAGCGCTATCCGAAGGCGCCTTCCCTACAAAGCAGCGCTGGCTCCACGGGACGGACGCAAAGTAATCGCGGAGACCGTCCCAGTCTGCCGACGAGTAGTGCCATAGTCGTCGAGTCATTTGTTCAGCACGAGCAGGCGGTGGCACTTGGAAGCTGGCGTGCACCACACAGTGGTCGGATGTGCCCAGTGGGGCGCGTACCGACACACTGTACTCGGCTGGGCGACTCGTCAGCAGTAGATCCAGCAAGGCGGGCGTGTGGTCTGACCTGTCAGGTATCCGGGTGATCCCCCGTACCATCTGGGTCAGCCCGTGGGAGAGAGCGAATGCATGGGCGGTTCGTCCCGCATGATCGGTCCTAAGGGACCCCAGCCACTCAACGTGATGACCGTTAAAGTCCCCCAGGAAAACCAGGTCAGCGTTCGGGAACCGCACCTGCGCATCGTCAGCCATCTCGCTGAGGTATTCGAAAAGCCTTGTTGTCCCAGTGTCCCCTGTGTGGGAGCGGTAGACGCACACGTAGATCTGGCTCATGGAGCCATGATCCACGTGCAGCCAAAGGACGGAGTAGGAGGGGTTCTCCAGACAGCGCAACCGGCGGCAGCAAACATCCGCCCTAACGAACACGCACACCCCGGCTTTATCGCGGAATTGTTCCTCAATAATATAGCCCGGGTAACAGAGGTACGACGTGTCGTCAGGGCGACGTATCTGTGTCTCCGTTAGGAACATCACAGAAGGCCGTGCCGACTCCAGGTGATGGTGGACGGTATCGAGGTTTGCATGGAGTCCGCGGATATTCGCGAACTCCACCTCAAACGAAGTCAACTTTGTGGGGTTTCTAGGGGCCGCTGTGTACCGTCTATTCTCTTGTTGCACTGTCATTGTGAAATAATAATTACAAATAACTATTTACATACTAATATGGGGAACTCCCTCCTTTTTAACGTACGATCGGCAACTTCCTCTTATTGCAGGGTTAGTATTAGCACCTTGTAGTTATCGTAAGCGTGGCTTATTTTACCAGTTTTTGTTGTCCCAGATGGATTTGGCTATTATCGACTGACAACCACAAATCTGCGCATGCGCACCTCTTGTTTATATTAAGCTATTATAGCCTATCAAGATTACACTACACTGAACCGATTAATCTTCTTTTTTTTATCTCAATGTATCAATGTTTATTATCATGTTCTATAAATACATAGGATCTGTACTTATAATGCAATGATAACAAATCATGTCTATTTATAGCTGCTATTTTATTAGTCATTAGGTAAGTACTATTATTCCGATTATATTACTTTTATACCTGACACAAGTCAAAATCTTTATCGTAAAAATTCTACCTTGCAATGGGGGAAGTAACTTTAAACTATGACTTGTTTTATCTAAAGTCCAAAATAGTATGACAAGCTTGACAGCTGGTCGCCCATCTTGTAAGCCTGTAACTCACATTGAGACGAGAAAAGTCATTGTGGTGTTTAATTGAGTAATAGTCTGCATCATTCCATGCTCTTACGATAGGGCTGGGAGTTCGAAGGTATCCTGCTCCTCGCAGCATGTCGGTGAAGTTCACAAACCACAACAAAAATACATAAACATCTCATCATCATCTCATGAGTTATGCTGTGTATTGTTAAACATTTCATTATTTACATAATCATTTTCATAGAACTGTTTACTTGTTTTATTCATTAGGTAATAATTAACATTATGCGGTTGACATTCATTCATTCCTAGTCAATCCGACTTACTTTAGAAAAAAATACAGTCATTTTGCTCCACACCGTAACATGAACCGATGACACATAAAATCAATAGTCAGTCATCGCCATACTAATGTAATATTCTGTTATTCCATTTGCAAACATCTGCAGGGTTAATCGGTACAACCGGAATATTTTAGGAGCACTTATAGTAGGATTATTTCGGTAGGTCGACCAGACTTCCGTATTCATCAAGGTTATAGGATAATTTGGACATTAGCCTGTTTTCAGTAGTATCGAGGGTCAGAATGTCAGGCCTGTTATCTGAATTGTTAATTGAATGGTCGATTTTGTGTGGAAATGTTAAAGATATCGGGACCATCGTTGAGATCATCGTGAGACTTCGATTTATTGTGAACTGCGTAAATAGATCTTGTTTTCTCAGGTCATCTGAACTTCGAATCTACATCGACATCGACTCGTAATATCATTATTACGAGTATAATATTGACTGTCACCTTTCCGCTGCTTTAAATCAGTTTTCAGGTCCTGGTTTCACATCACCACTGGCTGAAAGGCAGTTGGTCCAAAGCTTAGTCGCGTAGACCCTACATAACTCCTGGCTGAAGATCTAAACGCCACCGATGTCTTTAGACTTTTCACTTGTCCGTTACAATTTTTGGCTGTTGCAGTTCCACAATAAAGCTTGCCGACTCCACTCTCTATCACTATCTCTGCTGCTTATGTAAATAATAAAAAGTTCGGTCTGGTTAATGTTAAAACCTCGAATAAAGTTCCTAAATAGAGTGCTCGGCTATAAAGAATGAATGGTTTTTAACATTTGGTACAAAGTTACAATGTTCTTGCGCGTGACTCGATCATTGTCTGATTTATTTACATGAAGCGTTCCCACATGCTCCCGCGCACCCAACGTTGATCTTTGATGTTGAAACTTTGAAACAATCAGTCACTCGCGAGCCGCACAAGATGACACACGTCCTAATAAAAAAAAAGGTTATTTATACGCGACAGTTAGTGCAATTTACGCTGTTAATGTGTGAATCAGGATTTCGACTTTATTGAAAAGTTGTAACGGTCATATCAGCATGTGTTTGTGTTCCAATAATTGAATTAAATAATTGATTGTCAACTGATGGTGTTTAATTGTGTATAAAAAGTGATTAATTTGTGTACTGTGACAGTTTCATAGTGATTTTAAAGTGATTAAAAATAATGGCGAACAGGGTTATGGGATACGTCATCTGCGGTTACAGTTCCGTGGATAATCTAATGGTGAGCGATTACCGTCATAGTCTGACTGTAATAAATTAATAATCTTGCAGTCACGCAATGTAACGAAAGATAATCTTTGATGCGGTTCGATTGCGGGGATAATTACCTTATGTATCACGGCTAACGAGCCCACATTTCGCCGTTAGTGATATATTTTTGACAAACACGGGGGTGTGGTTGTCTAGTGGTAGTGTTTGTAGCGCTATTATACACCAAAGTCTAGACCAAGGCAGCTAAATAATTAGTAGTTCTTGGGTCTAATCCAATTATAATTAGGTACTCAATCTTACTGTATGCATTGATGCGTCGTCAACCGGTTGGCCATCCGTTCGCTCAAACTTTCAGGATTTTTATTCAGAACAGATTCACAGAAATTGAAACGTGGCAATGATAACTGAACTGTTCAACTCATTACCATGGTTGGTGCTTTTGTTACTAGAATACATAGTATATGTAGTTAGCATTCCCAAGTTCCTCCAGCTAAGCTGAAAGTGCTTGGGTTAGGAAGGGCTGGGTTCATGTCAGTGCTATTAAAGTAGCCCCCATTCGCTAGACGTCTCCTTAGACCATATTTAATATCATACCGAGACCCTAATTAGAGGCATTAGTTATTGGTTTTCTGTATTTATTGCGACTGAAGCTCTCGTTGCTTGGTAAATAATTCTGCGGTAATTTGTAACACCTGCAACAGAAGCTCTCAAAGGAATTTTCTTAGTTTTTGTAATATTTTTTCTCTTTCTCGTCGTGGCGTGATGCAAAGCTCCGCTTATTCCTCGCGGACTGTACATTCTATGCTTTAACCACTAGCAAATCCAATTCTTGGACAATAACGTTTGATAATTGCTATATGGTAAATCCGAGTTGTGTTAAAAGAGTACTGCAGCATTACAAATTATTTTTTGTTCATTGTAAAAACAATGTATGTGTAATGGATTTATACCTTCAGTCCCTTTAACAGGAGAATGCTCTGACTAACTGAAATACCAAGACCACGGCCGAAGACATCGTCGACAACGGCTTTCCATATTTTACTTCTAAACCCATGATACAGATATTGACCGCAATGAATTACTGCCGCTGACTGCTACTGTGCTGACAATCGATACGGACGGTAACTTATTCCCTGTTCTGTGCTGTTACCTTATTATCAAATAATTTTACAATATGAATTGCGAAAACGAGTTCTGGGCTGGAATCGAACCAGAGAGACTGTTTCCTTTCCAGCAGGGGGAGCATGACGGTAGGAAGAGTTTGTCGACAACCAATGATAGCAGAAAATTTAAAAAAATGTGTTGATTAGGTCACGTCAGCCACATTTTCTGCGAAATCATTGGTTATCGACAATCTTTACGTTTAACCAACTAACCAGGTACTAGCCCAAGACTTCGAAACTTGCGATTATATGTACATATTACAACGTACGAGTTATAGCGTCGATACTCACAAATATAATCATTTAAGGTAACAGTTTTAAACTTGGAGTCGTCTTCTATCTAGGTCAGCCTACACATGGGCCATGTTAGTTGACCTTCCAAAAATATTCAGCCTTCGTTCGTAACCTCTGGTAATCGCAACATTAGGTCATAGTAACGCCTTGTCGTGGGCCGAGTAAATCTAATTGATATATGGGTGAACATCTGTTGGCTAGATACCGAAATCGTAAATAATTTTCGCAGTTAAACACAACGATACTTCACATTTATAACAGTTTATTAATCCCACGTTATACGAAGCGATTTACGAGTATCTTCAGATCTACCTGACCGGATGTAAATCAGCATCATGTGTGTGTAATGTGACCTGTAGGCTCAAGATAAGATCGCAACAGTCAGCGGGTCCCTTCAGAGACAGAAACTGCTCGTTTCAGTGGAACTGAAACTGAGATTAGTTCCAAACAGCCCCTGGCAGTAATAAACGCGTTTGCCTACACCTTATTACTTTTTCGTTTCCGTTTGAGGAATATGTATGAATTCTGTGAAAACTGTTGTATATTCTCAAAAAAAAAATTACAATATTTCAATACAGTTGATATTCGTGTGTTAATTTCGTCGGATCTATCTCATCAATTCCTCATTGCTTCTGATGAGACATGATGAACGTAGGGCACTCGTACAATTTGGTTCAATGTACGAGCAATTAATAAAAAAAAATTACGCGGTTGAATAATGGCCGATGTTATGAGGAAAGTGTATTTGTATTGTTTGTTGTAGACTTAACTATGAGTTTAGTTCGAGACGCCCAGGACTTTAATTGGCTGTGCCATAGCGGCTGACACGTAAGATTTTGTTGCCTTTCATCAACATTTCATCGCAAGGAAACGGGTTTCAAATTTTAAGCTGCTACTTTTATTAAATTCATTCAGCCATTTTAGACATAACTCAATGTGTGCCCGGTGACGACAATGGCCCTATTACGTGGGACTAAAAATACTGTCAAATTGTGCGTGTATAATGCACCTCTGCCTACCCTTTCGGGATATAAGCGTCATATGTGTCTGTGTGTGTGTGAGTGTGTGTTGTAGTCTTAACTATTTGTTGGTATATTTTATAAGCCTCAGGACCAAAAGTGAAGGTAGGGCAATTTCAGGTTTCCTATGGCGCTCACTTGCAATACCAAACAACGTTTTATATCTTGTCCCACACCGGAAACATGTTCTTCTGTGCCGGGAACTATCAAACAATACCTTGACATTGGCAATATCAGCGATAAAGGATGGATCCACTTACTTAAAAGAAGAAGAAATAGGTACCTAAGCAATAGAGGAGTTTAGTGTATACCTCGCGCCACTTAAAAAGAACGCTGACCTTGAAGCTGCGCAGTAGACGGTTTATCGATCTATATGCCGGTAACAGCGAGTAAGAGCGAGAGTACCGATGCGCAAACACACCCCTCCCACTCTCGCCCAGCGTTTTTTTAACACCAGTACTAGCCTACGCGGTTTATAGTTTGTATTGAATACTTACCGTTATTTGTACGTGGAATTGTTGGTTTTCCTGATAGATAACCGTTGCAATTTACAAGGCTACAACCGACACACAACGTGGTTACAACGACACGTGTCTTTATGTTTTGTATTGGATAAGTTAAATGATTACTAACTAGTTGCAAATAGCAAAAATCTGATTAATGATTTCTTATAGGCCATCATAATACAAGCTACATAATATGTTTTTTTTTTTTTTACGTTTAGGTTGACAAATTGACGCCACCCGCCTGATGGTAAGCTGTGGCGACGTCTGGTGATTGTGGGCAACTCTCACAATACACAGGAATACTATAGAGAGTGACCCTCAACTTGACGACCCAGTAATGTGCGTCTTCACGCTTCGCTTAAAGAACCCAGGGATGTATGTTGGAGGAAACACGTGCGCGGGCAGGGCGTTCCAAGCCACCATCGTTCGGCAGAGAAACGAACGTTTAAAACGCTCAGTTCTCGCGAAGACGGTTTCCACGGTACGAGAGTGACATCTCTGCCCGGCACGCGTTGTTCGGGATCGGAAGGGAGAGGGTGGGATCAGATTGAAGAGCTCTTCAGAACACTCACCGTGGTAAATACGGTAGAACGCGGTCAGGGAAGCAATTGTTCGGCGCTGGGCTAGCGGCTCAAGCCTTCCCGTTACCTCCGGAGAATCTATAATGCGAACAGCGCGTCGCTGCATAGCGTCGAGTGCGTCCAGCAAATACTTCGCGGAGCCGTCCCAGAGGTGAGAGCTGTATTCGACGCAGGGTCTAATCTGCGTTTTGTACAGCAGACACCTCTGGTGCGGTGTAAAGAATCGCTTTACCTTGTTCAGTATTCCTAGTTTCCGCGTTTCCGCGAATATGTATTCGCTTACTTTTAGCTAGATGACGTTGGGTAAAAAATGTTCGAAAATATTTACTACTTAGTGGTCGCCCTATGGTCGAAGAGCAGACGTCGCGAACATAAAAAAAAATTGGCATTTTCCCCCTATTAAAAAAACATCACGATGAAAGATTTGTTTCAGTAAAGGAATACTTGTGCCAAGTTTCGTGGAGATCGGATAATAAGAGATAGGATAAAACGTTATTTGACCTCCTCCCCCTAATCCGAAAAAGCTCACCATGAAAAAATCTATTAAATCAAAGAACACTTCTGCCAAGTTTTGTGGAGATCGGATAAAAACTGTAACTGCTAGCCCAGAACAGATACAGACTGAGAGACAGACGGACGGACAAACGGACGAAAGCAAAATTGTTCAATCTCGAAATGTTGACGAATTTTATTTATTAATAATAGAATCAAACTCATATCATATGTATATGTCATCCAACCTTGACATAAATATGACTGTGGTGTTCGTTTGATATTCTTCTACAAATGTTACAACGGAACTAAGGAGTACGTCTGACGTCATAAAATGTCTTCTGTTATATCAATAAAAGACTCTAAGCTATGCGCACAGGCATACATACTAGTTAGACTTGTCACTGAGTGTTATTGTTTAGTCTGAACCTGTTCTTAAATGCTGGGCCTCACTGTTGTAAGAATTCTCTTCATCATGTGGTCTCCACCGTCGGTTTACAGTAACAGAGTAAACACTTCATCTCAGCCTATTTGATGTTCACTGCTGGACATAGGTTTTCCCCAAAGAGGGGAGGAATTCAGTCTACGTATACCACGCTAGCCAGACGGGTTGGTTTGTTGTATATAGGGTTTTGTGTCGAGTTTTCCTTCTCTAACACTTCTTTGCAATCAAAATTCGTGGATTCTCTGTGTAGGGACACGCGTTGTAAAGTAAACAAAGCGCGTTCTACAGTGTAAGTACTTGTTTTAAGGTAGGAGCCTCGTTGTAACGATGGGCTCCACATACCTTCTACCAAGGCTCCAGATTTTAAAAGTTTGTTTACAACAGTGTAGCCCAGCTCTTAGCGTCTTGTCATCGTCATATCGATTAGGCTTGCTGTATAAATAGGTTTTCCGAATTCCATTTCCTAATACAGAATTTTTCGATTCGGAATACGGCAAGGAAAGGGAGAATACGTCATAAAAACCTGTTGTGTTTATAAACATAATATAAATAGTCTTCTTCGTCACTCCACTTTGTACTAGCAGTACGACGTTACGAGAGCTGTTTATTTTCATGTGTTCCTATGAGTTACACTTTATTAACACAAAAATAAAACAAATAATGTGTGATATATAGTCTTGTTTTATTGCCAGTAATGTACGTTTTATTATCCAAAGCTTTTCAGTGTGTAATTTATTATGTTTTAGAAATTTTACGTGTAAAATAAAATCGGTATACGAAGACCAGTTAGAACTTACTATTTCATGTATGTTGTTATATTAGTGTTGCAAACAAAGACTCAGGGTTTGCTTGGAGCCTCTTTGGTCTGTTTATCCAACAAAAGCGTTGTGACTCAGAGTTCGCATCTCATCCAAACTCAGTTACTCACTGATCGTTCTCACCTTTGGAGACATGCTCTGAGAAATTTTCAGCTTTATGAAAAATCGTATGTCTGGCAGTCTTCGTTCTTACTTTTTAAGGCGTAAAAGGTTATACAACAGATTATAAGATGTATGTATTTTTATAATATTATGTACCTACACGACTATGTAAATGATGTTGATATAAGATGTTATCTGTTCTATAAACAGCTCACTGGAGTCGATAAAACTTGATTAATTTTAACTATAACTACTGAGCTGCCGCCAAAACTTTGTAGTCTATTGACGTCAGTTTGTGCTTAGGGCCATCAGCACACAAAAGCGTTGTCTCTCGAACTGTACCATGTTATACATACATACAATCATGCTAGACAAGCGGCAAACCTCCGAAAAAGAGCTTAGAAATGAAAATGTGATTTCTCCAATACAAATTTGTACTTTTTTCAAACCTTTTTTTTTTTTTTAATTCCGCGGCCCAAGGCCGCGGCCACTCTAACGTCCGTTGCCGGGCGTCTCTGGTTACGAGCAGAGGGTATGTCCAGTGGCGCCCGGCGGACTTTGACCACCTCTGTGGTCTCTGCGGGTGTTTGGTCGGGACGAGAATCCCGCGTCATTGGGGTCGGGTTTTATCCCGCATCAGTGAGTGAATCTGGTTGCGTGCTGTGGGGCAAAGGCCCCGCAGCACGCAACTCTTCTAGCCTGCTTCTGTAAGGACGGTGGGTGGCGATCCCGCCGTCCTCAGGCCCCGATCATGGAGGACGATAGTCTTGGGCGTACTCGCGTAGTCTGGGGCGGCCTGGCCGCCGACTACGGAACTCGGCGGGGAGGGTACGCTCCCTCTCCCTCCCGGCCGCCTCCTTCGCGAGCATGACTTGCTCGCAGAAGGACACGGCCGCGTTCCACCTACTCCCGCTGGATACCATGGCTTGAAGCATGGTCCCCAGCGAGAGGGTATCCACGCCCAGACCCACTACGAGGTCCCGGCGCTGACTCGCCCACGCTGAGCACTCCACCAAAGTGTGGAGTGCGGTGTCGTCGTCGGAAACCTCGCAGTGTTGACACCGGGGTGTGACCTCACGATGCATGCGAAACAGATAGCTACCGAAGCATCCATGCCCGGCAACGATCTGCGTCGCACGGTACGTGAGGTCACCATGCTGCCTCTGCAGCCAATCGTCCATGATCGGTCTCACCGCCGCGATGATGGTGGCACCCGGGTCCCTTGGGTTGCTCAAGTCGCACCCTCCATTACTCCATGAGATCCTGGCGGAGTTGGGACCGCTGGTCCTCGATTTCTCGAGACGCAGGCCTGTGGTCCCGCTCCAGCGCCTCCTTCCAGGGCTCTCGCTTCCAGGTCCCATGGAGGGGTCCCGGCTAGGAGACATGCAGCCTCTCCGGAGATCGTGCGGTACCCCCGTATGGTTCTGACGGCCAAGGTTCGAAGTGGTCTGTTTAACAGAGTCACGTTCCCCTTGACCGCCAACCTATCCGCCCATACGGGAGCCCCGTATAGGGCCATACTCCGCACGATCCCCAGGTACAGTCTCCTGCAGGAGGCGTTGGGTCCCTTTAGGTTGGGCATCAGTCGCGAAAGCGCGACCTATGCCTGCGTCACCTTGGGGACCAAACTTCAGAAATGTGGTCCGAAGTTCCATCGGCTATCAAGTACGATCCCTAGGTACTTCATCGAGGGCTTGATGCCGATGCTAACGCCTCCCACATTTATGCTGGAACCTTCGGGTGGACCGTTCCGAGGTCTGTGAAAACACAGAACCTCGGACTTGTGCAAGGCCACCTCCAGTCCCAGCTGCCGTATCCGACCCACGACTCGAACAACACCCGTCGTGACCTTGAGTGCTGCCTCCTGGTACGTTGCACCCCACGCCGTGACGAGGGTATTCTCTGCGTAGCTCGTTACGCCGACGCCCCTAGGCAACACACCCCGCAGCACTCAGTCGTAGCCGATGATCCACAGAAGCGGCCCCAGGAACACCGCACAACACATCTCGCCGAGCTGGCCCGAGCCAGCTGGGGAAATCTATGGCCCTCTCTGAGAGATAGGCCCCGACAATACGACGGAGGTAGAGAGGCGTTTCGTGATACACGAGCGCCTCCCTAAAGCAGCTCCATGGTAAGGTGTTGAACGCGTTGGCAATGTCAAGAGACACCGCCACCACCACCTTGCCCTGCGAGACTGCTTCCTACGTCAGGCTCTTCACGCATTTTTGTAAACCTTGGACCAAAAGGCGTCGATTGGTAAGAAAACAAAATTTGTGCGGTTGGGCTATTAATTGTTATAAACAAATTAATTTGTTAACTGGTAAAAAGTTGGTTTTTATATTGGAAAATGATTTCTAAGGGTAAAACGGGCAAAATAGAACACTTTTAACTTTGTGATTTTTTCGAAAAAATGCGATTTAAAGAAGTTACAACCATTTTAAAGCGCAAAAATGGTCACATTCAACATTTTTTATCTCGCCGAATTTTGATCGAATTCAAAAAAATTCTGCGGCAGAATACTTATCAGATCTTAAGCTTCAACTGACTATTATTCAAAATGAGAAAATATACATTTTTCACATCGTAAAATCTATTTATACAAATAGCGTTTTTTAGCGTTCCACAATCCGGAGGCAGTGAGAAATCAGAGGGCCAAAGCACAAAAGTTCTTAGATAATTTCAATGATATCCAATTCAAAAAAAATAAATTTTTTTTTTTGGAGTTTGGAGTTCCTTGTTGAAATCCCGTTAGAATCCTGTCAAATTGCACGCGCTTTATACGAGTTGACGCGACTCTACATGCGTATAATAGTGTATCTTAACTCGGAAAAACGCTACGCTATTTTACGATGTGAAAAATGTATATTTTCTCATTTTGAAAAATAGTCAGTTGAAGCTGAGAAGTATTCTGCCGCAGGATTTTTTTGAATTCGATTAAAACTCGGCGAGATAAAAAATGTTGAATGTGACCATTTTTGCGCTTTGAGATGAAGTTACAACCAACTTCTTTAAAACGCATTTTTTCGAAAAAATCACAATGTAAAAAGTGTTCTATTTTGCCCGTTTTACCCTTAGAATTCATTTTCCAATATAAAAACCCACTTTTTATCAGTTAACAAATTAATTTGTTTATAACAATTAATAGCCCAACCGCACAAATTTTATTTTCTTACCAATCGACGCCTTTTGGTCCAAGGTTTAGAAAAAGAACAAATTTGTATTGGGGAAATCACATTTTCACTGATTGGTCAGTCATTTTAGTTTTTCAGGGGGTTTGCCGCTTGCCTATGCATGTTACCCCGAATGCATTGGCACATTATAAAGGGATATGTACCCACGCGGTTGGCTAGTACATATATTTCTAACTATATTCTCCTGGCTAGTTCATTCTAAAATAATTGTTAAATAATGTCTAACTCTGTCGATACGTGGATTTATAAAACAACGTAGCGGAGCTATGGTGTTTTGTTATATTTATAGCTACTTCTGGTTTTGTGAATGGTTTAAATATAGCTCCAGAGCCCCCCTTGTTTGCATAAACAACTTCCTTTGTTCATAAAATGTATTCATGAGGTGTGTTTATGAACGTATATTGGCCATCACGATTTGAGTCTGTGGCTATCTGTGATATGAAGTTAAGTGGTTTTGGTCGTTTAAGTTGTAAAAAAGGTTTTTAAAGCATCATATATGATAGATATGTCACGTCGATTTAAGATATTATCGAGCTACAATATTTCAGAGTAGGGTATGTCGAATTTGACTTATTTCGGACTAGCATTGCTGTCTAAGAAGAACGTCGTCGAACTCACGTCGTTTCTTATTAAAGTCATGTCGAAGAAATGCTTTGTCGGAGTACAGTAGTGTCGGGATTAAGTTGTTTCGATCTAAAATATTGTCGAAATTGAGTCGTATCAGAGTTTCATGTTGTCGAAGTAAAATCTTGTCGTAGAAGGATTTGTCGAAATTCAGTTTGCTAGTCCTTTGTAACACAAACTCGCGTTAAACATTGAAAAAATAAAAAAAAATGTACATAAACAGATCATATTCTTGATTGACGCACAGGATACTTTTTATCCTGGCAACTCCTATAGGAATTGTGAACTGGACAACTATTAATGACACAGAAATTTAAAAGTCAAAGAAGAATTCGCGTAAGAAGGACGCTGGGCCAGTTCTCGCTCTTACTCGACCACCATAAAGATCGTTAAATCGCTTACTGCTCAGCTTGAAGGTCAGCGTTCTTTTTATCTGACGCGACCTGTAACTTTTTTTTTTTTTTTTTTTTTTTTTTTTTTATATTTGGTTCGCCAAATTGACGCCGCCCGCCTGGTGGTAAGTCGTGACGACGTCTATCGATTGTGGGCCACTCTCACAGCACACATTTCTATTGAGAGTGGCCCTCAACTTGACGACCTACTGATGTGCCTCTTCACGCTCCGCTTAAAGAACCCAGGATTATATGTAGGAGGAAACACGTGCACAGGCAGGGCGTTCCAGGCCACTATCGTTCGGCAGAGAAACGAACGTTTAAAACGTTCGGTTCTCGCGAACATGCTATCCACTGTGTGGGGGTGGCATCTCTGCCCGGCACGAGTCGTTCGGGATCGGAAGGAAGAGGGTGGGATCAGATTGAAGAGCTCTTCAGAACACTCGCCGTGGTAAATACGGTAGAATGCGGCCAAGGAAGCTATTGTTCGGCGCTGAGCTAGCGGCTCAAGGCTTCCCGTTACCTCCGGACAACCTATAATACGGATAGCCCGTCGCTGCATAGCGTCGAGAGCGTCCAGCAGATACTTCGCGGAGCCGTCCCAGAGGTGAGAGCAGTATTCGACGCAGGGTCTAATCTGCGTCTTGTACAGCAGACACCTCTGGTCCGGTGTAAAGAACCTCTTTACCTTATTCAGTATTCCTAGTTTCCGCGAAGCTAGCCCTATACATCTTTCGATGTAGTTTTTATTATTGAGCTCTCGACGAACGTCTATGCCAAGGATAAAATATAACTAAATTATTATTGACCTTGTAAGTGTGACTTTTGAATTCTTGCGATCATACTTATTGATTTCTGCATTTCTTTGATTCAATAGTTGAATCACGTAGTGGGAGATCGACTACCCAAATGGGGACATAGGTAGGTAATTTTCTTTCACAAAGGTGGACAAAAGTTCCTGGACACACCTAAACCCATTTGTTTATCCATTCAGATGTCATATCGTGTATAACTTGATGCACCAAGAGCATTAAATCAACAAGCTTGTTACCCAATTGGCATTGCGTGTTTGTTAGCAATTGGAATGATGAAAACAATTCAGATAAATACAAACAATACAGCGGTGGAGTTGGTTCGTAATGAAAGGAAAGACAATGAATGCAACTTGCAGTGTCATTTAATGACACGCATCCTGAATATTTTGTCTAAATTATAAGTAGTACTCTCACACACACACACACACATACATATCAGGCATATATCCCCGAAGGGGTAGGCACAGAGGCGCATAACACACCCACAAATTGCCAGTATTTTTAGCCCCACGTAAGCCTATTGCATATTTATAATGGGTTATGTCCAAAATGCACGAATGAATTTAATAAAAAGTAGCTGCTATAAGTATATTGTAATTTTGAAAAAAAAAAATGGAAATCCGTTCCCTTGCGATGAAATGTTGATGAAAGGTAACGAAATCTTACGTGGCAGACGCTATGGCACAGTCAATTAAAGTCCTGGGCGTCTCGGACTATTTATAAGTAGTACTGATTGATAAAATATAATTCTGCCTTACACTAAAAGCAAGATTATCAAACTACAGGTGTATGTAGGTAAATTTGTCCAAGCCAAGATGTCTTGGTCTGCCAACGCAGACGGTTTTTTTATGTCAGATCGCTAAATTGACGCCGCCCGCCTGATGGAAAGCCGTTGTGACTTCTGGCCATTGCGGGCGACTCTCACAGTACGCAATATGAGTGGCCCGTTGCTCCTGAATAGGGAAGACGCTAGCGCCGCTGGTTCGTGTACTGTCCAAGCAACACGCTTTTACGATGTTTTTAATATTTTGTTTCGTATTATTCGATAAAAATTGAGAGCCAAAAGTAATAATAGAATTGTATCTTTTGTTTTAGGTATGTTATGTAACACACAACACACACGATCTAAGGAGAGGCGTTACTCTAATTACGGTACGTACCTATTATCAAAGGTTGTATAACAAATTAATTCAAAGGGCATCACGGAGGCCCTTGCGGTAATATTGGTTGTTTTATAGTGAAAGCATAGAACATACATAACATAGGTACAGTGAAAGCAGCTTTGCACAAAACAAATCTTTTATCTGATGAAATCTTGTGAAGTTTCGTTAACACGAAACAATTTTTGTCCCTTTACATCAAGAAAAGTACATTTACACGACTGCTTTTTATTAGACTGACGGACACCCACGACTTTGGTCCCGTAGACTTCTTACAAATGAAAAAACCTTTTGCACAACGTAGCCAACAGCAAAACAAACCATTTTCTCCCAGTTTTGTAACGTGTTTCATCGCTGCTACTCTTCTATTGGTCATAGCGGGATGTTATATAGCTCATAGGCTTGCTCGATAAATGCGCTGTCCCATACTTGCATATTTTTATATGTGAATTAGTATAGTTTCTGAGATTAACGCCTTCAAACACACAAATTCTCCCAACTTTACAATGTTAGTCGATATTCAGAGCACCCAAAGTAACTACCGCTAGGAAAGCGTATCGCACGTGCTGAGGGCAAAGCCCGTACAACGGTGCATGAGAGTAATCGAGAAGAGAATATGATTTCTGAATGAGTTAGACAGGGAGGTTCTATTGTTAAGGCTTTATCGTTAGACTATTTGCATTACGATAGTCTGGTCACGGTAAATGGAATTCCGGAGTTAGTGTAGTGAAAAACAGTGAACAATCGATAAATACATCTAAATATACAAATAAATAAAATCGAAGTGTCTGTTTGTAATTTCAAATTAACAGTTTTTCTCTAACTAAATGTATATAAAATTACATTACATAATATACGAGTATGTACTTACTTACATAAAAACTCAATTTTGTTGTTTGAAGTTGCTTAAATGCCTTGAAATGGTCTACTAGAAAAAAGGACGAAGAGAAAGTTGCAGTTTGCCAGATAAAGATGGAGAAAAGTATGTTGGGAATAAGAAAGTCAGATAGAATAAGAAACACGGTTAATAGACAGAAAATTAAAGTTCAGGACGTAACTGTGAAGATAAGACTTCTCAAATGGAAGAGGGCGGGCCATGTCTGTAGACTAGACCACAGGAGGTGGACCACAGGAGTGCATCCGCTTTCGACACCGGAGTCTCGGGTTCGATTCTCGGTCGTGACAAACTTTGTGTGATGACACATACGTTTGTATCGAAGTCTGGGTGTTTCCTATGTATAATATGTATGTATTTACAAAAAAAAATGTATATCTATATATTTAATACGACAATTTGTCTGTCTGTCTGTCTGTCCGTGTCGGTCGCGTTTTTCAATTTACATACATTTTCATGAAATATTAAAATATTCATTTTTTTTTTTTAATTTTTATTTTTTTATTTTTTTTTATTTGAGGCGATACAAAGTTCCTCGGGATAACTAGTAAGTATTTATATCAGTTTCTCTAGTACTCATATCACAAGCTCTGCTTATTTTGACACTAGATGGCGTTGCGTGAATTGTCCTAACATATTTATTTATTTAAATGTTTGAGCAGCCAATTTTTCATACAAAAACGTCACTTTTGAGTATCTGTTAATTTGAGTGACGTTTCAGTATTCGCCCGTAAGAGTGAGTCTGAGCGATATACTCGTACAAAGATTACATATGGAGTTCGATTTTTGCTGAGCACGTGGCTGATGGCTTTTTAGGTTACATCTGGCGCTCCGCAAAAATTGGGTTCCCAAACCCTCACTTATACCGAACAACGTTTCTTATATTGTCCTACACCTCGAGCAAGTTCGTAATAACTAGTTCTTCTGTGTGTAGCATTACCTTGACATTAGCGAAATCATCGATAATAACACGTTTTTATAAAAAAAAACAAGAAGAAAAGATTATTTTTCATTATTGTACCTATGTCTGTATTTTACACTGATCTCCGTATTAACTAAACGATTCAACCGGTTTCCACAGATTTCAACTTGAAGCAACATTATTAGATTTATTTTTAGTCAAAATAGGATGGCCGGATAAGAATTTACTTACATAATCGTAAATACCTACACGTATATCCCCGTAGGCAGAGGTGATTTACACACCTACACTTTGTCAGACATCATAAGGGCAAGCCTAAGGGTAACTTTCGACCAGAGATGTGCTATGCTACGTTGCTATGGATTCCTTTGACATCCCCCAATCATATTCATTTGTCCACACAGCACGTCATAGCACAATCAGTTTCATTGGTCTACAAGCAAATGCTCGCAGCATAGCTACATTACATAGCACATCTCTGGTCGAAAGGCATCCTTATGCCATTACCGGGCACTAACAACAGCCAGGACAGATGTTACATACCACTAAATATAATCTCTGCAGTTCGAGGATTATTGCAAGCCTTTTCCACGCGGGCGGGGCTGCGTTCCTAAGTCAGTATTCTAATAATGATAGCATCAACGGTTAGTCAATACTGAGAACATCAGATAATGACGCGGCTATCCATATTTGTGTCAATCTGAGTCACATGCCGATTTGTCGATGCAACTCAGTAATTGTATGCTAGTATTTACTCGCTGTGGTCAAGAATAGACGGACCGATTTCGATAGTGTTGAAAGCAATAGGGTCAAACATTTGTCAACAATCGTTTTGTGCTATAGATTGAACGTGTATGTTGGTTTGTGTGTCTGTGTATGTGTCAAATGTATGTTTTAAGTTAGATTTTACTAAAAGTTTCGATGTAAGTTCTATTTTTTTTAAAGTAATTGATACCGTCGGCAATGGACGTGGCAATATGGATTTTCATATAGTAACTTGGGCCTTTTTATCCTAGGAGTGTATATAGGGAACGAGAAAACTGTATCACGCGGGCGGAGCAGCGGCCCAAGTGATTTGTAGTCCTTTTTTCCTTGAGTATATACTATAAATTATTCTAAGTTGATATTTTGACATACCTACTGTGCTGTAACTCAAGAGAGATGTATCAATAGATGATGCGCCGGCGCCGCCCGTCTCAACACAATGAACGAACGGTGTTTACGTCTACTCATGCGCGCCGCTGATATTAACTGCATATCTATCTATTTTGTTCTAGATATTATTAGACTCTATATTTCACTGAATACGGGAATTAACGCGAAAGTATACATCATCTTCTTCTCTTATAAATAAAATTAAAGAAAATTCGAGTCCGATACGCCCAGGACTTTAAATGGCTGTGCCATGCGGCTGGCACGTAAGATTGTGTTGCCATTCATCAACATTTCATCGCAAGGCAACGGGTTTCAATTGTTTTTTTTTTTCGAAATTAGCTGCTACTTTTTATTAAATTCATTCGGCCATTTCGTCGGTCGAATCACGAAAGGGTGTATCTGAAATTTCCTAAATGTTCAGTAGAGCTGTTTTTAATAAAAATGATCGTTTTTCACTTTATGCCTAAAACTTCATTGGAACATCATTTAGATCAGCAACTAATTATCTTTGAATGTGTACATTTGTTCTTCGTGTTCTTCTACTAGTTGTCGAGATATTAATTTTTTTTTAAAAAGATTCACTTCCATGCTTTCGTGATTGCTAAGATTTTCATTATTTTGAGATCCGCCCTTGCCAGTTTAACATTAAATGAAATTAAAACAATTTCTATGAAGATTATTTATTAGTAAACGTATTACGTAACATGATAGAAGACAAATTGAAAAAAAAAAACAGAACGTGAATAACAAAATCAATATCTAACTTTAAACTTAACCAATTAAACATAAAGGTATATTATTCATTCATGGGGTAAATTTTTGTAGTAAAAAACATGTTCTTGGGCTCTAATTAGTGGTGTATCCCCACTGCATAATTTTACAAGGTCATCATATTGGCGTTAGCATCGGCATCAAGCCTTCAATGATGACCTAGGGATCGGACTGGGTACCTATTTTAATCCCGAATTTTAATATTCCGAATATATGATAATCCCGAAAGCGTTTGGACATTTTTTTCATAATCCCGTTTTTAAACATTCCGAAGTTTTGTTTGCCATATAATCGCAACTCCGAATTTCATTTGCCCATTTATTCATTTGTACGACGTTTTAGAATCCAGACGAATGAGTTCCAGACACGATATCTGAATGCACAAAATCCAGATGACCGTAATCCATATGCACGAAAGCCCAATTTTTAAAACACAATTTTTTGAAATACACTTAAATGATATCCAGAAAAACAATATCCAGATTTTTAAAAACAAGATTTTTTTATATGAAAATGTCATATTACACAGTTGTCACTTTCACCTGGGACAAATATCTTTTTTCTATTAATGCAAGTCGTTTCTGGCACTCGCCGGTCGCTGCCGCGGCACCGCTCGCTTCGCTCGCTCAGCTCGTGCGTAGGTGGTCGCAGTTTCAACCTAACCTAACCTAGTGAGTCGAATTTGACACTAACCTATCTGTAATAGGCATATAAAACAATAAATTTACTGACTGGCAATTTTTATTTTCAGGAGATAGTAAAGATATAGCAGATGGTTCGACGAAAACTAAATAGAGGTTTAGATAGATAAATAATATCATTTAGACCTACAAAATAATTGAGGCTTATTAAATTTTGTTAATAGTGTAGGGTAGTTAAGTAATAAGTCTGGAAATTGTTAGCATGGGAAACAAAAAATTATATTATTTATTGCAATAGTTTAGCTGCAACACGATTGTATGGGACCCAAATAAAAAGATTATGAAAATCTGGCAATAGTTTATTTGGAAAATAGTACGATGGGAAACAAAAAAAAGTATTCTGAGAATCTGGTATAACTTATATCTGGATTATGAAAATATGAGAAACAAAAAAAACTTTGAAAATTTGGTTTTAGTGCACCTGGAAATTGATTCATCTGAGATATTAAAAAGGGAATTTTAAAAAGTTGTCATTCATTACATCTATCTTTTAAAAATTCTACCAACCGTTTTCGGGGTTTTAAGATTCGGGTAACAGAAATTCGAGATTTCAATAGGTTACCGATCGGACTTGATGCCGATGGAACTTCGGACCACATTTCCGAAGTTTGGTCCCTAAAGTGACGGGGGCGTCAGTCGCACTTTCGCGAGGGACCCAACGCCTCCTGCAGGAGACTGTACCTGGGAATCGTGCGGAGTATGGCCCAATACGGGGTTCCTGTATGGACGGGAAGATTGACGGTCAAGAGGAACGCAACTCTACTGAATCGGCCACTGAGGACCTTGGCCGTCAAAACCATACGGGGTACCGCACGATCTCCGGAGAAGCTGCATGTCTCTTAGCCGGGACCCCTCCATGGGACCTGGAAGCGAGAGCCCTTGCGTCATTGTTTCAATGGCACAAAGAGGCGCTGAAGAGGGACCACAGGCCTGCGACTCGAGTAATTGAGGACCAGCGGTCCCAACTCCGCCAGAATCTCATGGAGACTTGGAGGGTGTGACTTGAGCAACCAAAATGGGGAACTACTGTCATCGCGGCGGTGAGACTGATCATGGACGAGTGGCTGCATAGGCGGCATGGTTACCTCACGTATCGTGCGACGCAGATCGTTACCGGGCATGGATGCTTCGGTGGCTATCTGTTTCGCATCTATCGTGAGGTCACACCCCGGTGTCAACACTGCTAGGTTTCCGACGACGACACCACACTCCACACGTTGGTGGAGTGCTCGACGTGGGCGAGTCAGCGCCGGGACATCGTAATGGGTCTGGGCATGGATATCCTCCCGCTGGAAGCCATGGTCTCCAGCGCAAGTAGGTGGAACGCGGCCGTGTCCTTCTGCGAGCAAGTCATGCTCGCGAAGGAGGCGGTCGAGAGGAAGAGGGAGCGTACCCTCCCCGCTGAGTTTCGCAGTCAGCGGCCAGGGCGCCGCAGACTCATCTACGCCCAGGACCATCGACCTCCATGATCAGGGCCTTAGGACGGCGGGATAGCCACCCGCCATCCTTACAGAAGCAGGCTAGAAGGGTTGCGTGCTGCGGGGCCTTTGCCCCACAGCAAGCAGCCAGATTCACTCATCGACGCGGGATAAAACCCAACTTCAACGACGCGGGATTTTTATTCCGACCAAACCCCCGAAGAGGCCACACAGCTGGCCAAATTCCGCCGGGCGCCACTGGAAATACCTTCTGGGGTCACCGGAGACGCCCGCAGCAATGGACATGGGAGCGGCCGCGATCTCGCGGAATTTAATTATTATTAGATGATTGGTTTAGCTGTTCAACAGTACGTCACAGCCATATTGATCTGTATTCAGTTTTAGTATGGCTACTTTTGAAAAATATGGTTGTAGGTGTAGTTTTCACTACTCTGAACTCCATGACATCTGTCCAGTACATCGGTAGCGAGAGATCTTTAAAATTTTTGAAAGCATCATAATTCAAGGTTCGGACTATATACGGCTTTTTTCGAGCCAAACAAACCGCACACTTGCACAGAAGAAAGCGAATGAGATACGAAAAAATGACATGTTTTGTTTGTTTTACGCCACATGTACCTTTTCGTGAAAATATTTTATCGTCTTGAATAGGCGTAACTGATACACTGCCTGTTCGTGATTTTTAAAATTGGAAGAAAAGTAGTTAGGGCTCTTCGTAATTGTGTATAACTCTAGTTCTGTTAAGATTTTAGTTACGTCTTTTCGTAACCCGGCCGGGATATAGGCGTGATATGTGTGTGTATGTATAAATAAAAATAAATCGCAGATTGTCTCGCTAAAACTCGATAACCGCTAAGGTATTTTTCAGGTGGTACGAAGTTCCCCGGGACAGCTAGTACCTTTGTACTTGTGTATGTTATACTATGTATTGTCTGAAGTTTCGATGGTTAGCCGTTAAGTAAAATGTTGATAATGAAATGCGAATTACCAATATCTTTCTAAACCCTAATGTAATGTTGTTACTTGTCATGTAAGTCTCAGATTTTGAATAATGACGAAAATTGTCGCACAGATAGACGGTAGACCATTCACATGGATGTTTTTATCCCGGTATAGTGTTCCCGTGGGAATTGAGAAAGAAAAAGCTTCCACTAAAGACTAAATCTTATTCTAAAACGTATTCACTGTGGAAGCAAATTATCTTCTTCCGCCACTTCCAAGTCGATCTAACGATGTATTCACTTAAACATCCTCTCCATAATGAACTTAATGTGTGTTGTAACAAAACAATTCTATCATCAAGTCTGTAGTGGTCCTTATTACCGGGGTCGATGACCTACCCGTGGGAACTTGCGCCCTCTGTAGGCCTAGCACAGCCAGCGTCGACATTAGTCGATCGAGATTCAACCAATGATTTCCAGAAAGTAGGTCACGTGACCGTAATTGTCTGCGATATCATTGGTTGAAAATCTCGACCGACTAAGAGCACTATTACACGGCCGTTTCTTTTCACCGGACAACGGACCGGCGAGGGGAGGTCGCTGTATATTCGGTGCCATTTGTTCGATGCACATGTGTCCGGTGCGTGTAAAAGCATTCATTGTTTGCCATACACCACCGGCACCGGTGAAAAAAAAAACGGTCATGCTCTTAAAGCTGAAATCAAATATTACGCGAAATAGAATATTTAAGACTAATGGGTCTTTTACGCGGTTATTGAGATATATTACATACATCTTTATTATCCGATTTTTAATATATCTCAAAAATCGCGTAAAAGACCCGTTGGTCTTAAAAAAAGTGTACAAAACGCGAAAGTTTAAAAATGTATGGAATATTTAATAGAATATTTTTTCGATATTTCATAGACACAGTGCATAGTTTAAAGCTGTTAAGTTTACCGCAAAGTTTACCGCAGAAGGCTAGACGCTACGTACCACTTCACTCCTATTGGTCATAGGAGTGAAGTGGCAATGAAAGGTTGCACAAAAGGGAGAAAAACGTACGAAATCGCAGGCGGCCGCTCGACATAACACGATTAAAACTGGACCCGCATGTTGAAGAATTACCACCTCACTCGTGGAGTTCAATAAGAAAATTGAAAGATGACCAATCATAAATCATATTACCAAATTGTCCTAATCAATACAATTACTGGGTTTAATCACGACCCCGAACGTCCAATTGACGACGTCCGGCTAACAAAGCAAATTGATTTTTTCTCACTTAATTGTTTTTTTTTGGCTGTGATTGTTTCCTTTTGACTTCAATTAGTTTTTTTAGACAAATGTCAGTAAGACGTGGAACAATGGCTGCAATTAGTGGTTAGGAGCGACGGGCGGTGACTTTACCAACCATTCACAGAATAATATCGTTTGAATAGCGTCAAGTAACTTAATACATTTTTTTTTAATTCTGCGGCCCAAGGCCGCGGCCGCTCTAACGTCCGTTGCCGGGCGTCTCTGGTTACTGGCAGAGGGTATGTCCAGTGGCGCCCGGCGGACTTTGACCACCTCTGTGGTCTCTTCTAACTTAATACATAGCATTTCTTTGACCATGGGTCTTAAGTTTTCTGCGATATCATTGATTAACAACCGAATACTGAAACGTCACTCAAATACTAAGGAGCTGTTTAAATGCTTGAGCAGCCTTTAAACTTAAATTTTTCATACACAAACGTCACTTTTGAGTATCTGAATATTTGAGTGACGTTTCAGTATTCGGTCGATAATTAATATCTCATTTAGAATGCTCGCAACGGTTAGTTGACCATAATTACGAAACTCGACAGCGTCCTAGACGTTCGGATACGATATCGTGTGCTGTCCGTTTTGTAGCACTACTATCGGTTTGCAACTCATTTCTTACTTTATTATGTTTTTGCAATGATAATTAAGTGAGAACTAAAAAAGGAACAGTTTCTTTGTATGCTTTTGCAAACTGCTGTGAATATAACATTTCCTTATTTAGTTACACGTCTAATACTCAATCATAGACCCTCAAAGATATACTTAAGGCCAGCCCTGCGTCACGCAGGCGCCCACCTAGGCTCAAAAGGGCTCCGTCGCAGGGCCCATGCGGTGCCGGTGATTTTTTTTGCAATTTGTTATTAACCTTAGTACGAGGGTGAATTGAAAAGTAGTCGGCCGAACACTGATCCATTTAGTTCTAAAAATCAAATCTAGCCACATTATTTAGTTCAGTTCAGACCTGTTAATTGTGTGAAGTTTGAAACGTGTGCGATAATTAGTTTTAATTTTATAAATTTATTAACAAAGCAATCTGACATCATTTCCGCAAATGGAGTAAATCGAGCAGCGTGCCGTCATTAAGTACCTCCATAAGAAGGGGCTGTCATCAAAAGCCATCCATGATGATATGGTCAGAGTCAGTACATTAGGGGATTGCGCTCTCTCATATTCATCCGTCAAAAAATGGATAGCAGAATTCAAGCGTGGTAGAGAGAGTGTGAAAGACGAACCCCGCTCTGGAAGGCCTTCGACGTCCACTACTGACGAAAATGTTAAAAAAATACTCGACTTAATTATGGGAGACCGCAGATTGAAAATTAGATAAATAGCCGAGATTATAGGCATCTCCTATTAACGTACTCAAAACATAATATACAATAGTCAACGTGTTGGGTTTCCACAAGGTGTCTGCGAGGTGGGTTCCGCGACTGCTTTCAGTTGAGCAAAAAAGGATGCGATTGACTATTGCACGCGACTGTTTGGAGTTATTTGAAGCTGATGAATGTGATTTTTTGAATCGTTTTGTTACTATGGACGAAACATGGGTTCATTATTGTACACCGGAAACAAAACAACAATCAAAACAGTGGAAAAGACCTTGGTCACCACCCCCCAAAAAGGTTAAGTCGATTTTGTCGGCAAGTAAGGTGATGGCTTCAGTATTCTGGGACTCGAAGGGTGTGATTATGGTTGATTATCTTGAAAGGGGTCAGACTATAAACTCTGATTATTACTGCACCTTACTACGTCGTTTACGAGAGGAAATAAAGAAAAACGTCTAGGAATTATCAGAAGAAAAGTCCTGTTTCATCAAGATAACGCTCGTGTTCACACGTCTGTCCAATCAATGGCAAAAATTCACAACTGTGGCTTTGAACTGTTCCCGCATCCACCTTATTCACCTGATCTGGCACCGTCAGACTTTTTTCTGTTCCCTAACCTAAAAAAGCACTTTTAACTAGATTTTTGACAAATGACGAGGTCAAAGCAGCAGTAGACGCATATTTTGACTCTTAGGAATAATCATTTTTTTTCAACGGGCTACATGCTTGGAAGGTAAGATGGCAAATGTGCATTGAACTTGGTGATTACGTTGAAAAATAAAAATACATTTCATTTATTATGTATTTATTTTCTTGGTTATTTATGATTATACGTAGGTCATACTTTAAGTTTTGCGTAACATAAAAAAACAAAATGTTAATACCAAAATATTATGTTTATTGCTTTTCAAAATACTCTAACATTTTAAAATTTTTTTTCATGCGATCGAAACATTTTTTAGAACAGGAGGACCACAGATCTGAGGGCATGTTTTCTACGTGTTGATTGAACGCTATCACTGCCTCTTCTGAGTTGGTAAAAGTGAAACCTCTCATCAAATCTTTGATTTTGGGGAAAATACAGAAATCCCAGGGTACTAGGTCGGGGCTATGCGCAGGATGGGTGACGAGTTGTACTTTTTCGGAAGCTAAAAATGACTTTGTTTTGTTGGCCGTGTGTGAAGAAGCGTTGTCATGATGTAGAAGAACGCGGCTTTTGGGTCGTCTTTCACGAACTTTTTCTAACACCCTGGGTAAACAAATGGTAGAATACCACTCGGCATTAACACTCTTTTGATCTTCAAGTGGAATTGTACAGATGGGACCCGTAGCTGAGAAAAAAAACGCGATCATTTTTTTACCAACGTTTCTCGCCTGCCTCACTTTTGTTGGCTTGTTCTCATTTTCAAACACCCATTCACAAGATTGCTGTTTTTTCGGATACAACACGTTTCGTCTCATGTGACAATGTCATAAAATGCATTAGAATGTCCGTGGTCGTACTTCAGTAGCATCTGTGAGCACCATTCCACGCGAGCCCCCTTCTCTTCGCTGTCAGTTCATGAGGGATCCAACGACAACAACGTTTCCGAACTTTCAATTCTTCGTGTAAAATTTTCTGGATTTGACTCATACCAATCCCCAATAGTCCTCGAATTGTCTCATAGGTAATCGGCGGGTTTTCTTCAATTAACCGCTTAACAGTAGCCACATTATTTTCGTTGACGGCAGTAGAAGGCCGCCCTTCACGAAATTCGTCATGTAAAGAAACTCGACCTGTCTCAAATTCAGCAAACTATCGCCTCACGGTGCTCAAAGAAGGTGCTTCTCTCCCAAAAGCATTTTGAAGACGAGCGGCACAGACTTGCGGAGAGAGAGAACTTTTAAAATCATAAAAAATCATCGCTCTAAAATGTTTTCGACTTAATTCCATTTTCGTTGCATACGTAGAACTTTGATGTGTGATAAAAAACAATTCACAAATTATTTCCCGCCAATTGTTTTTATCATTACTAAGAAGGTTGCAACGTTTAAAAAAATATAACATTCGAAATTCTAATAGTTCCGATTAGCTAGAAGTGCAAAACTTTTAAGCGTGCCCCATGTACTAACAAATTTTATTTACTAAACATAAGCATTAAAAGAGATCCTATCATGTCGTATTAACTGGTGCCATTAGCTGTGAGGCAAAGATTCAGAAGCTCAGACGGCATTCCACCGAGCTTTGGTCTTGCAGATTCGCTTAGTTTTTCTTTGCGAAAACCAATGTCATAATTGCTCTTGAAGTATATAACTGGGTACCTAGCTGTTCAATCTAAGTGATAATTGAATGAGAACCCGTAGTGACCCTCACAGTTTAAAGCGAACTCGTTAATTGTGAGCGATTAAAGTTTATTAACGTGCCCTAATTGGATGGCTCCAGTAACTACTGAGGAAGCTGACCTCACAGTCCACGGCAACATGGCGAGAAAAAGTTGTACGCGTTCCATTGAACAGTATTGGCGTATGTTTGTGAGCATATTACCGTTTAAAGGGGCTGTGTACATGATATGTGGCGGTTTAATGGAATTTTACGTACTAGTATGGCAACAAATGCAAAGGATCCTGATTTTTTTTATACCACTATAAGAAAAGGATGGTATAAAAAATCATGAGCGGTAATATATTTAACTAGGCATTACCAAAATAGGAAATTCTCAACCGGTTTCGAAATTCTCTCCTTCTTTAGGTGCGTCTTCGCTAATTTCTTGAACTGTCCTATGTTCTTCATAATAGGTGTCCTGCCAAGATCTTAGACCCTCAACCTCTGACAAACGCTTACTAGGTAGTATTTCGCTGGTGTGGTCGGTAGTACTGCTGCTTTCGATAGTGCAGTGCGATTCCAGGTCGGAACAAACTTTGTTATGTGCAGCGGAACGATTCTGGGTGTTTGTAGTATGTATGTAAATGTATAGGTACAAAAAATTATACAAATAAGTATTAGTACTTTAAGTGTAAGCTGCTCTCTCTCTCTTCTATAACGCAAAGGGGTTGTGGAGGTCAAATTGCAGTCATTTCTCGGAAAATATCTAAGTTCAGCCGCTTAGCTGACTGTTAGTTAGACTGGAAATCCGAACCCGGGTTGGATAAAGCCTCAGTGGATGAAGAGTACCTACCTATAATCTACTCTGTGTAATTTGTGACAAGATGGCGTTGCCCAGTGTCTTGACATATTAATAGGCTTGCTCCTTATATCACATAATAGAAACTGAATCCCGTTTCTATTCTGTGCTTATACGACCAACGATTTAATGAGTGCTCGTGCGTTTGTAATGCCTGGTTCTTTTCACAGGCTTTACTATGGCCCTTGCGAATCTAGCTTTAAAGGTAGGTAACCTTGTTTTGCGGTTATTACGAGTATCTGTATGTGCAATAGAATAGGTTGCTTACTAAGCTACGACTAGTGCTGCAGAATACCTATATGTATACATAACGTCATGTATCGCAATAAGCAAGTAAACTATTGAACTGTCCTGATTACTGATTACTGTGTAGAATTAGATGAATGAATTGTGACCCCATTGCGGTATGCGATGCGCTTGCGCAACTTGTCTGTACTAACATTATAAATAGTTAAGATTTGACTGATTGTTTGTTTGTTTAAAGCGAGTAGGCTATGTAATTAATGATCCGATTTTGAAAATTCTTTCACTGATTGTGTACATTACCCCTGAGTAACATAGACTACTTGTTATCCCGGTGATGTGTTCCCACGGGAACTGGCAACGATAAAACTATATCATGGGCGAAGCCGCGACGATCAGCTAGTACCTATGTTATAATTAAGTATTACGTATTACATTTACACACCCTAAATAAAACAAAACCTTTAATTCGAAATTACCAGCTTTTCACTAGTTGCAAATTAAAATAATAGGTTGTTACATACATAAAGTCATAATTTTTTAAAATTGGTATCTGTTTGTACTGGTTTATCTTTAACACTGATTTTATTTTAGAAAAAAAAAATGCGGACAAAGTCGGTGGCGTCCGCCAGTTTAAAATATATTAAGTTCACTGTGAAGAGATCGGGTGCAAAAAGATCTTGCACTTACCGTGTGCAAAGGTAAGCAAATATAGTGGTCAAAATCAAAATCAAATCAAAATATCTTTATTTATGTAGGTCACAGAGTAACACTTATGAACGTCAAAAAAATTCCGCCAGATTCGCAAGGCAATAGGTAGAGCCTGTGAGGAAAGAACCTGGCAAGAAAAACTCAAGGCCACTCTTAAATACAATGATTCTGTTACAACAATAAAAAGAGGGCAAGGGCAGTACGTGACCATGTGTGGACCAAGTGAACTTAAAAATTATGAATCTCTGTTATTCACAAAAAAAAGTCAAATACTAGTTAAAGGTGCCACATAATCTCAAAGTACCCATACCTTACAATATCATAATAATAATAATTTAACAATAATAAGTGAGTTTCAGCAATAAAACAACATTTCAAACAGAAGTAGCCCCTATGTAGCTCGAGTGATGAGCAAGCAACTCATTGCCATTTCTCTGTATCGTTTAGATAATCTTTATGCCTTTTTTAGGAGGTGTGCCTTAACAGCCACTTTGAATTTATTCAAAGGTAAGCAACATATACATAGATTGGTGTTTCCATCGCTGTCTGTTTGTCTATGTGTGTTAGTACTGTAATACAATGTGTGTTTCAACTTCACTTTGAAATGCTCAAACAAATTCCAGTGCTAAATATTTTGCCAAACAAATATTCTTCTTTACTAATATTGAGGAGTTCACCGTGAACGAACTAATCTCAGAAATTACGGGTTTGAATATTGAAGTTATTTCGGATTCGACCCAATTAGACACAATTACTATCTGTGACCCTACAGATAATAATTGTGTTGTTTAGATGTTTTGTGAGTAGGTATAACATTATATTAGTTAGTAGTATCAGTTATCTAGTTCTCATAGCACAAGGCTTGCTTGACTAAGTCATTGTGTGTAAATATCGTTACAAAATAATTTTAAACATAAAAAAACTACTTTAATTGTAAACTAAAAAAATTGGATATCTATATTAACCAACCAATTAACCAAAAAAATACACAACGTAACTGCTGTAAATCGTTGAAGAGTTCCTTCGACTGGGATTCGGCTCCCTCATCAGATCGACTCCAACCCTTCATTCAATGGTAGTCCTTACCTAATGAAAAAATCAACAAACGCACCACCCTTACACCCTTACAATTTTTGAAGATTTCGGTTTCTCCGTGATCCGATCATCAGATCCTGGTATCCTTATAATAGGACCGGACCACCTTGGAAATATCTCCTTTCCAACAGAAAAACAACTATTAAAATCGGTTCATAAACGATGAAGTTATCCGCGAACAAACATAAGAAAAGATAAAAATATTTTGTGTTCATGTACGTTAGATCGGATCGTTAAACTCTGACTTTTTAAATTAAGGTAACGTGCCTACTATGACCACAGAATAGGGATTCTATGGCGCTTTTGTTTGATAGAATTTTTGTTTGAAAGATTGGTTTATATAGAACTAGCTGTTGCCCGCAGCTCCGCCTGCGTGTTACTTTAGATCTACATAACTTTTTTATTTATGAAACGATTGAAAACCAAATTGCAAATTCAAATCAAAAATTCAAATCGGTTAAGCCGTTTCTGAGATTAGCGTGTTTAAACATTCAGACAAACAGACAAAAGTTCTAAAAACCATTGTTTTGGGTTTTATTGCGTTCATAAAGGCCTCCTACAACAGTTTCTCTATTATATCTTCTACTAGTGGTCGCCCGCGTGGTAATTTGGATTTTTTCCCGTTCCCGTCGCACCGCGTCATATTTTGAACAATTCACACAATGTCTTTATAAATTGTAGCCTATGTGTTATTCTGATGTATAAGCTATATTATTGTAAAGTTTCATTAAAATCCATTCATTAGTTTTTACGTGAAAGAGTAAAAAACATACATCCATCCATACATACATAATCGTACATACTTACATACATACTCGTACATACTTACATACTCACAAACTTTCGCGTTTATAATATTAGTAGGATTATACAGGCTGTTACGTAAGGGTTATATCAACCCGAAGACACCCCCATCAGCTGGTCGACCAGAACTCGTTTCGATGTGTCGACCACCAAACAAGAAAAAAAATCATCAAAAAAAAAACATTATTACCCAAAGAAAATACTCTAATAGCTAAAATCATATGATTCGTCATTGACATCAAGTATAGATAGTACAAATAAAGCGCGCCTGTGAAAAATCTTCTCTCTCTCTCCTGGTTGGAAAATTTTGTCTCTGTTTCGCTTTAAGGTCGCGTGTCGGTCGGTGAGCGACGCCACCTCCCGCCCCGCCTACCATTGTCTATTAGTAAGTACGTCAAGCACTAGTGTTGGGACACGTTTGTTTTGATTTGAAATAACGCATATAACTTTTTTTATGATGAACTTTTTTTTCTTGTTTCGCGGTCGAAATATATCAAAAGGTGTTCTGGGCGAGCAGCTGATGGGGGTGTTTTCAGGTTGATATAACCCGTATATACCCTAAGACAAACTTATTATTTGCGGTTAGTATAGTAATCGGGTCTAGGGATCGAACCGCAAAATTAAGTTTGTTTTTTATTGTATATACTTTTCCGGGATAAAAAGTACACAGTGTGGTGCCCAGGATATTAAAGACTAATTATAAAAAGTTTCATCGTAATCGATCCGGTAGTTTTTGCGTGATGCCTGAACAAACAGACAGACAGACAAATTTTTTTTAAATCACATTTTTGGGTTTGTTGTCGGTCTAGTAACACCCTCTGCCATTTATTTTTTTAATATTTTCAATGTACAGAATTTTCACTTCTACAGATTTATTATAAGTAGGTATTGATCCCCCCGTGACCAGTTGAAGGCTGGAGATATCTCCTTCGGCTCCACTGGTTACGGGATGACAGTCGTCCAGTGCCCCGTCGCGGTGGCACTGAAAGTGGCGGACGGACGAAGCCTCCTCGTAGGGGGATTCCTAAAGGCGCAGGTGCACCTCCTTCGTGCCCGGGAAACCAGATGTTTCCGGTGCATGGTGGTGGGGCACGTCGGAGTGCAGTGCACAGCGGAAGTCACCGTGGGCGATCGGTGCTTCCGCTGCAGCCGGCCCGGTCACAAGGCAAGTGCCTGTGATGCCCCGCCTCGCTGCTTTAGATGCGAGGCGGAGGGCAAGACTGCAAACCACCGGGTCGGCAGCACAACCTGCGCCGCCTCGAGGCCAAAGCCTCGTCCGTCCGCAGAAAGCGGTGGGGGTGCCGTTACTGCACGGCCAGTTGTTTAGCGGTGGGATGCTGATATGGACGTCCATTAATGTCTGACGCCCATATCCGCAGGATTGCAAGTGAATTTGAACCGCTGCCGCGCTGCTCAGGATCTTTTGTACCAGAGCATCCGGCAGTGGTCCATAAACTTGGCCGTGGTCGCGGAGCCGTACTACGTCCACCCGGGAAGCCCGGTGGACGAGGACGGCTCGGCCTGTTTTATCTTTGGGGGGTCCGCCGCAGACAACTCGCGCCTTGCGATCATTGCAAGGGGCCGCGGGTGTGTTGCGGCGGACTATGATGGGTTGGCAGTCGTGGCCACCTACATCTCGCCGACACTGGACGAGACTCAGTTTGAGCTATGGCTCACTGAGCTCGACGTCGTCTTCGCTGCGTGCCTTCCTCGCCCTGTCCTGCTCCTGGGAGACTTCAACGCCTGGAGTGAGGCGTGGGGCTCCCGGGAAACCAGGGATAAGGGGAGGCTTCTTGAGGACTGGACCAGAACACGTGGTCTGAAAGTCCTCAACCGGGGGAATGTCGCCACCTTTTGGCGGCAAGGGGGGAAACGATCGTAGACGTAACGTTCGCATCCCCTGACCTCGCCCGCCGTATTACAGGCTGGCGCGTGGAGGAGGGTGAGGAGACGCACTCGGACCATCGGTACATCCGGTTCGATGTCGTCCCCCCACCTGACCTCCCACAGCCGGTGGCAAATCCCCCGGATCCGCGTTGGGCACTTCACCATCTGGATCGGGAGGCTCTCCTGGAGGCATCCATCGTGCATCGGCCTGGATTCCGGCGCCGGACCGGCCTGCCGATGTGGATGCCGAGGCGGAGTGGTTCAGGAGAGCCATGTCGCAAATCTGTGATGCGGCGATGCCTAGGGTTACACCCAGACTGGCCAGGAAGCAGCTGTACTGGTGGTCGCCGGAGATTGCATAGTTGCGCTCAGCATGCTTCTCCGCCCGCCGCCGGTACACCAGGTTTCGCCGGAGGCGTCGCCGCCCAGACGACGCGGCAGCCCGAGAGGCGGAGCTTTTACAGGCATACAGGGAGGCTAAAGGTAATCTCCAGGAGACGATAACGCGGGCCAAGACGGCGGCCCGCGAGGAGCTCCTGGAGACCCTGCAGCAGAACCCATGGGGGCGCCCGTACCTACAGGTCAGGGAGAAACTCCGACCTAGGGCGCCTCCACTGACCCAGTCTCCAGCCACAGTAGCTGGAGCGGGTCATGGGCTCCCTGTTTCCGACGAGCGCGGAGGAGCACGTCCCTCCGCGCATGGCTCCGTCTCTGCCCGACGCGGATAGTACCAGCGAAGACGACGTACCCGAAGTCAGGGTGGGGGAGCTAGGTGCGGCAGTACTCCGGCTTAAACGCCGGAAAATCACTGCCCCCGGGCCCGACGGCATTCCTGGCCGTGCATGGGTCCTGGCCCTCGAAGAACTCGGGCCTCGACTGATGGGGCTCTTTAGCGCATGCCTCGAAAGGGGCCAGTTTCCCAAGGTGTGGAGGACGGGGAAACTGGTCCTGATCCGTAAGGCGGGGCGGCCGGTGGACTCACCGTCCGGATACCGGCCGATCGTGTTACTCGACGAGGTGTGTAAGCTTTTTGAGCGAATTATCGCGGAACGCCTCGTCGAGCATCTCACGAGTGTGGGGCCAGACCTGGCGGATAACCAGTTCGGTTTCCGTCGGGGACGCTCCACCGTGAGCGCGATCATGCGCGTGAAGAGCCTGACGGAGGAAGCAGTCTCACAGGGCAAGGTGGTGGTGGCGGTGTCTCTTGACATCGCCAACGCGGTCAACACCTTGCCATGGAGCTGCGTTAGGGAGGCGCTCGTGTATCAGGAAACGCTCATCTACCTCCGTCGTATTGTCGGGGCCTATCTCTCGGAGAGGGCTATAGCTTTCCCCAGCTGGCTCGAGCCAGCTCGGCGAGATGTGTCGTGCGGTGTTCCGCATGGGTCGGTCCTGGGGCCGCTTCTGTGGAACATCGGCTACGACTGGGTGCTGCGGGGTGCGTTGCCTAGGGGCGTCGGCGTAACATCGATACCCTCGTCACGGCGCGGGGTGCAACATACCAGGAGGCAGCAGTCAAGGTCACGACGGGTGTTGCTCGAGTCGTGGGTCGGATACGGCAGCTGGGACTAGAGGAGGCCTTGCACAAGTCCGAGGTTCTGTGTTTCACAGACCTCGGAACGGTCCACCCGAAGGTTCCAGCATAAATGTGGGAGGCGTTAGCATCGGCATCAAGCCCTCGATGCGAGCCTTCTGCGAGCAAGTCATGCTCGCGAAGGAGGTGGCCGGGAGGGAGAGGGAGCGTACCTAGGGATCGTACTTGATAGCCGATGGAACTTCGGACCACATTTCCGAAGTTTGGTCCCCAAGGTGACGCAGGCATCGGTCGCGCTTTCGCGACTGATGCCCAACCTAAAGGGACCCAACGCTTCCTGCAGGAGACTGTACCTGGGGATCGTGCGGAGTATGGCCCTATACGGGGCTCCCGTATGGGCGGATAGGTTAGCGGTCAGGGAGAACGTGACTCTGTTAAACAGACCACTTCGAACCTTGGCCGTCAGAATCATACGGGGGTACCGCACGATCTCCAGAGAGGCTGCATGTCTCCTAGCCGGGACCCCTCCATGGGACCTGGAAGCGAGAGCCCTTGCGTCATTGTTCCAATGGTGCAAGGAGGCGATGGAGCGGGACCACAGGCCTGCGTCTCGAGAAATCGAGGACCAGCGGTCCCAACTCCGCCAGGATCTCATGGAGTCATGGAGGGTGCGACTTGAGCAACCCAAGTGGGGTACCACCATCATCGCGGCGGTGAGACCGATCATGGACGATTGGCTGCAGAGGCAGCATGGTGACCTCACGTACCGTGCGACGCAGATCGTTGCCGGGCATGGATGCTTCGGTAGCTATCTGTTTCGCATGCATCGTGAGGTCACACCCCGGTGTCAACACTACGAGGTTTCGGACGACGACACCGCACTACACACGTTGGTGGAGTGCTCAGTGTGGGCGAGTCAGCGCCGGGACCTCGTAGTGGGTCTGGGCGTGGATACCCTCTCGCTGGGGACCATGCTTCAAGCCATGGTATCCAGCGGGAGTAGGTGGAACGCGGCCGTGTCCTTCTGCGAGCAAGTCATGCTCGCGAAGGAGGTGGCCGGGAGGGAGAGGGAGCGTACCCTCCCCGCCGAGTTCCGTAGTCGGCGGCTAGGGCGCCCCAGACTCCGCGACTACGCCCAAGACTCCATGATCGGGGCCTGAGGACGGCGAGATCACCACCCGCCGTCCTTACAGAAGCAGGCTAGAAGAGTTGCGTGCTGCCCCATAGCACGCAACCAGATTCACTCACTGACGCGGGATAAAACCCTACCCCAACGACGCGGGATTCTCGTCCCGACCAAACACCCGCAGAGACCACAGAGGTGGTCAAAGTCCGCCGGGCCCCACTGGACATACCCTCTGCTAGTAACCAGAGACGCCCGGCAACGGACGTTAGAGCGGCCGCGGCCTTGGGCGGCGGAATTAAAAAAAAAAAAGTAGGTATTGATTGTTTAAAATCGCTTTGTGTTCACTGCCGTCATTGGCCGCGTGCGTCGCCGCGCTGTTATTTTTCTTTCATCACGAGATATCTCTTAAGTCATTCGTCAAAATTATATGGTTTGAATGGCAATTTTGGACTAAATTAAATGCACAACGTATGTAAAGTATTCAATTAGATGATAGGAATAATACTGCATTGTTATAAATAACTTGGCAAATGACACATTATTTTTTTGTCATTTATAAAAGATAAAAATGGTTACTGTGAGTTATCCTTAAGAGATAGACATATGCTATCGCAGACTTTTTTGTAGACCTTTCTATGGTGTACAATACTGTAGTACATTATTTTGATCTGTCTCGTTCGTCAGCGATGAAAGCGCAAAAAAAATGTGTTTATTTACGACATTACATTAGGAACCTCTAAAATAATCGGTATTACTCTAGTATATCATACATGTATTATACATTAAAACCTTTCTGTTGAATCACTCTATCTATTAAAAAAACCGCATCAAAATCCGTTGCGTAGTTTTAAAGATCTAAGCATACATAGGGACAGACAGACAGGAAAAGCGACTTTGTTTTATACTATGTAAAGATATGTAAAGAAGACTAAAAACAAGTATACAGACATACGAACATAAAAGAAGGCGGTTACTTTATTATTATTAACGATTGCGGGATTTACGGCCGAATCCTGAAAAGTCACTCAAACAATACTCAAAAGTGACCGTTTTAGTATGAAAAATAAGTTTAAGGGCTGCTCAAGCACTTAAACAGCTCTTAAATATTTGAGTGACGTTTTAGTATTCGATCATTAATAGCCTAATTTACCTTGTAAATATAGTAGGTATGAATCTCTAAACAAATTAACCTCGGGAGTTACATGGCATGATAAAGTTTCGCTGCGTGGCGGTAACTACTCTTTGGGCTGTTTTTAAATAATACCACAGATAATACTGACCGGGGCCAATATTTCCATGTAAAAATTAAAAAAATGGCGGCCATTTAAAGAAAAATATTTTGATGAATATTTATTATTGTTAACATGGATTGAATTGAAATCTAAAGCATCCAAATCTAGTTCCATCACTTCAGTAACAGAGTCGGGGCACTCTCATTGAAGAAGAGTCAGAACTAGTGAGATCATACTATGGACGGCATGGATTTGAGATGGTCCGGGAGCGGTTGTAATTTGTGTAAAACTATTTTCACTGTGTGAATTACCTTTACAAACCTTGATAGGATACAAAGGCACCAGGGAGAGTGTTATGTACGAGTATGTGTACCTATGCAATACGCAAAGATAACCACAAAAAATATCAAAAAGTGTGAGACTATTGACTGCTACTTACTACTAATCGTAAGTACACAGTTGTGATGGTTGTCATCAGATGCATGTTGCGAGTAGTGAACCGTTAAGGGCAGGGCCACATGGCGTCATCGCTTTGCGTAATGAATGGGTAGTCAGCTGTGAAGAAACTACGATAATTTCCGTACAAACAGCAGTTTATTTAAATAAAGAACGCGCGCAATTTGTGTATTTTGCTTTTTTTTATTAAAATATCGAACGCGCACGGGTTTAGTGATTCGCCGGTCAAATACCCAGGTGTCCCTGTAAAGGATTTAGTCACGAGAAGATTATTCTTATATTGATCGTTAGTTGGTGATGTAATCGGTCAATATCCGTTTATTAACGTGCTTTGGATATAAATAAAACTTTTGTTAATTTACTATTCTTGAAAGCCATGTGTTTCCATATTTGTAGAGTAACTAGGTTAGTTCCTTTTCAGGGGGCTCCGGGCTCTGACTGCGATTGTCACTGCTATTGTTAAATATTTAAAAGGATTTAGTCACGAGAAGATTATTCTTATATTGATCGTTAGTTGGTGATGTAATCGGTCAATATCCGTTTATTAACGTGCTTTGGATATAAATAAAACTTTTGTTAATTTACTATTCTTGAAAGCCATGTGTTTCCATATTTGTAGAGTAACTAGGTTAGTTCCTTTTCAGGGGGCTCCGGGCTCTGACTGCGATTGTCACTGCTATTGTTAAATATTTAAAAGGATTTAGTCACGAGAAGATTATTCTTATATTGATCGTTAGTTGGTGATGTAATCGGTCAATATCCGTTTATTAACGTGCTTTGGATATAAATAAAACTTTTGTTAATTTACTATTCTTGAAAGCCATGTGTTTCCATATTTGTAGAGTAACTAGGTTAGTTCCTTTTCAGGGGGCTCCGGGCTCTGACTGCGATTGTCACTGCTATTGTTAAATATTTAAAAGGATTTAGTCACGAGAAGATTATTCTTATATTGATCGTTAGTTGGTGATGTAATCGGTCAATATCCGTTTATTAACGTGCTTTGGATATAAATAAAACTTTTGTTAATTTACTATTCTTGAAAGCCATGTGTTTCCATATTTGTAGAGTAACTAGGTTAGTTCCTTTTCAGGGGGCTCCGGGCTCTGACTGCGATTGTCACTGCTATTGTTAAATATTTAAAAGGATTTAGTCACGAGAAGATTATTCTTATATTGATCGTTAGTTGGTGATGTAATCGGTCAATATCCGTTTATTAACGTGCTTTGGATATAAATAAAACTTTTGTTAATTTACTATTCTTGAAAGCCATGTGTTTCCATATTTGTAGAGTAACTAGGTTAGTTCCTTTTCAGGGGGCTCCGGGCTCTGACTGCGATTGTCACTGCTATTGTTAAATATTTAAAAGGATTTAGTCACGAGAAGATTATTCTTATATTGATCGTTAGTTGGTGATGTAATCGGTCAATATCCGTTTATTAACGTGCTTTGGATATAAATAAAACTTTTGTTAATTTACTATTCTTGAAAGCCATGTGTTTCCATATTTGTAGAGTAACTAGGTTAGTTCCTTTTCAGGGGGCTCCGGGCTCTGACTGCGATTGTCACTGCTATTGTTAAATATTTAAAAGGATTTAGTCACGAGAAGATTATTCTTATATTGATCGTTAGTTGGTGATGTAATCGGTCAATATCCGTTTATTAACGTGCTTTGGATATAAATAAAACTTTTGTTAATTTACTATTCTTGAAAGCCATGTGTTTCCATATTTGTAGAGTAACTAGGTTAGTTCCTTTTCAGGGGGCTCCGGGCTCTGACTGCGATTGTCACTGCTATTGTTAAATATTTAAAAGGATTTAGTCACGAGAAGATTATTCTTATATTGATCGTTAGTTGGTGATGTAATCGGTCAATATCCGTTTATTAACGTGCTTTGGATATAAATAAAACTTTTGTTAATTTACTATTCTTGAAAGCCATGTGTTTCCATATTTGTAGAGTAACTAGGTTAGTTCCTTTTCAGGGGGCTCCGGGCTCTGACTGCGATTGTCACTGCTATTGTTAAATATTTAAAAGGATTTAGTCACGAGAAGATTATTCTTATATTGATCGTTAGTTGGTGATGTAATCGGTCAATATCCGTTTATTAACGTGCTTTGGATATAAATAAAACTTTTGTTAATTTACTATTCTTGAAAGCCATGTGTTTCCATATTTGTAGAGTAACTAGGTTAGTTCCTTTTCAGGGGGCTCCGGGCTCTGACTGCGATTGTCACTGCTATTGTTAAATATTTAAAAGGATTTAGTCACGAGAAGATTATTCTTATATTGATCGTTAGTTGGTGATGTAATCGGTCAATATCCGTTTATTAACGTGCTTTGGATATAAATAAAACTTTTGTTAATTTACTATTCTTGAAAGCCATGTGTTTCCATATTTGTAGAGTAACTAGGTTAGTTCCTTTTCAGGGGGCTCCGGGCTCTGACTGCGATTGTCACTGCTATTGTTAAATATTTAAAAGGGGTAGCATCATTGAAAACTAATTTTATTCTTGGTCTTATGCATTTGTGGTTTCGTAGGTATATTGCATCGTGAGTAAAGATATTTACTCGTATATTGTTTCCAACCTAATTTCTTGTGTTGCCACATCGAAATGCACGAAAATTCGCGTCTTCCACCATCCTCATTACAACTTCCGTATAATTAAACTACTGAATCTACTTATTCCACATTTATGGGGTAACCGTAGGGCTCCGAAAATAGTAGCCGGTGCGCGGGCGGTGGAGTGTAGCCTCGCGCATGCGCAGTGCGTACCGGTGCGCCGAACCACACTTGCGCATGGTGATGCGTTTTGTTACCCGCTAATTTAAATTGGAATTAGTTCGCGTCCATGTTAAACTTTCAATGAAATTAAAATTATTTTTGGCTCATGTATGTGTGTGATGGAATATTTTTGTGTGATATTCATTAGTGGTGCCGTGAATTTATAATATTATAGTGATGTTGTGCGGAACAACAGCCGGTGCTGTAGCGGCAATGGATCGCGCGTATATGTCGCTGCGCGCACGCAAGCCGCCTTCAAAGAAAACGGTTTGTTTTATTTATTTCCGTCCTATAGTGATTCAGCGTGTAAATAATGGAGATTGTCGCAAGTTTAGAATCGTTACTTCGGTTTGTAATGTCTATTCAATAGAGTTTACTGTTATTCATTGTTCAGAACATTATTCAATATAATTTTACAATCCACTTGAAACTTACTGAAAGACTTCGCTAGTCGCTGTAGATACAATTCAATGGAGTATTTAATTTTCCGTTTCCAATTACCACGGAAACACATTACCGGGATAAACTTGTATCCTATGTTATTCAGGAAATAGATCTATTTATGTGCCAAGTTTCGTTGAAATCCATTCAGTGTTTTGTTCACACTTTAATCACTGAAACATTATTTCGAGTGAATTAGTCAGATAGGTAACAACAATCACTATTTAATTATAGTAGGTACCTACCTTATCAAATTCTAAATCTGTATTTCATTATAAACTTATCTACCTATGCGAATTCCAAAAACTGTTTTGGTTATAAAGAATTCTAATAAAAAGTGGATAGGTGTGTACTTCTTTGAAGTATTTTAATTAACTAGTAATTTATATTTATAGTCTCCACACCGTATATAGATAGGTCGATGAACATTTCAAGAAGACATTTTGGAGTTTGTTTCCGCTAGACATTGTCTAATGACGTTATTTACCTCTGTGTTACGGCCGCTTTATGACGGCACCTTGGAAAGTATTGGAAACCAAAGCTTTAAGCACAAAATAGTACCTAGTTACTATCTTTATTTTGTCGAAGGAGCGGCGTGAGCGTACTTTTAGTCGAGCGTATTTTTCTAAGGACAAAGGACCGTTGTTTTCACCGGATTCACCGGTGGTGTATGTCAAACAATGAATGCTTTTACACGCAACGGACACAGGTCCGTCGAACAAATTGCGCCGAATGCACCGCGACTTCGCTTAGCCGTCCGTTATCCGTAGAAATACGCTCGTCTAAAAGAGCCCTGACGGTGCCTATCGCAGCCTGGACGAGCGCGTCATCAGGTCAGCTGGCCTGTGATCACTGATAACACGGTTCGTGGGAACACGGCTTTAAGAATTCCATGCCAACTAAATCGCGGCCTGCAGCCACAGATTAGGAAGGATATAGATCCTTCCTTTAATTAAGTATTAGCTGTAGCATAGGCTGCAGTGCAACTACTACTTAGGTAATTAAATAAAAGTGCCTACTTGAATTAATAATAGGTTCATATCGATATTCTAGTGACCGGAGACCAAACTCACGTCACCGCTATCCGGTTGCGAGCCACTTTCACATGTCATCATTTTATTATCTACAAGTATAGCAGTACTGCAAGTACAGCAGTACTTGTTTTACAATAACAAGAACCGATGACCAATGTTAACTAGATACTCTACATTTGACTCAGCAGGTCAGACAGGTAGACCTTGTATAAAGTAAGATAGTAGGTAGGTATAAGTATACAGTGCAAGATTGTATTAGGCACTGTTCACATTCATCGGATAGAACTCAGAACATCAGTCGCAAAAATCTCATTAGTATATTCAGGAATCGGCCAATGAGATTTTTGTGACTGAGCTGACTTTGCGAATCTTTGCTGATTTTAAAATCCGCCAATGAGCGTTCTGTCCGATGAATGTCAACAGTGCTTGAGAATCGTTGAATGTTAATATTAATAAAATATTATAGCCGCCCAGTTTTGAAATATGGAAGTACACTATAGTCCGTTTACGCTTTTGCTCATAGAGTACCTTTTTTTAATTATTTTTTTAAATTCCGCGATCGCTCCTACTTCCATATCCGAGCGCCTCTGGTGAGCACACACGCGGTATTCTAGTGGCGCCCAGCCTCATAGAAGTGCTGTGACGAATATCTAGTCTACTAATAATGTAGCCTAAGTAGATTATTAGTTATCTATAATTATAGTTAACGATACTTATCTACTTGCGAGTATGTTACCTATTGTCTAATGTGGACTATGGTCTATCATAAGCAAAACTAAATGCACCTATGTAATGTTAAACATTCAATATTTATGCTGAATTCTGATTATTTTGCTTAAACGTTCATAACTAGTTTTCACAATATCACATTCATCGGCATCACAATTATACTAGATAGGTAACACACGACAACTCCATAGAAGTTCAAATTCATACGCTCTACAAATAAGGAGTAACGCTTTCATGACGCAGTGTCTAACTATTTAAACCGAACCTAATAATAACATTTTCTAAGAATGACTCAACGTTAACCAACGTTAAAGGTTTTACTTCTTGGTGTAACTGTTACATAGTAGTTTGTTAATTTTAAATGGGATAAATTTAAATGCACAGAAAAAACACTTATCTCCCCTCAATTTATAAGCATCAGATAAACATTTTATACAGCAAACACATTTCCCTGCAAATAAACCAATTGTTTAACAATACTAGTACTTACTAGAAATAATTCAAAAATATACATCAATAGTGTATTGTATTTTTTCCTCAAACGCGTCAAGAAAATATATTTAACGTACAAAAAATATAATTTGCATATCAAAATATATACTGAGTGCACAGCAAAACCTACTTAAATTCTTAGCGCAATCCGACTTGGATAGATTAGGTTAGAAGACTAAAAGCGTCTTTAGTCTTCGTGGGTATTTTTTTTCGGAAAATCGGTTGATAAATACGGCCGCAAACATGATCTGACAGAACCCGTAGATGTAGAGATGTGTACAGACGAAAGAAATTCTCCCCAGTCTGCAAGTTGAAACGGAGACTTCGGTCGCTTCGCTCCCACAGTCAACAAAGACTTTATATTATAAAGGATAAAGGGAGAAAAATGCGTTGCGTTACTCAATTGCATATTTCTGATAAAACATATTGACGAAAGAGGAATTCTGCACGAAATGGGAAATTGACGAAAACGGAATGTACCTAATTTGGCAGTGGACGGAACGGACTGACTTGACGAATTGGTAACTGAATCTAACAGCCCTGATGCAATAAATCGGCAGTTAACCAAGCTTATATTTGGCTTGGCTTTCTAAAGATCTTGTCCCTTTTTAGGCGGAATAAGGTGTATTTTGATTATTTTCGGTCTACTTACCATTAATATACCTACAGCAATCCAGAGTTACTAAACACAGTGTTGTATGTTTTAGTACAAAAACATAACAACAATTAACTAGTCATACTCAGTAGGTAACTGACTCAATACCCAATACAAACAATAAATCTACAAAGACGATGTGCGAAAAGTATCAGAATTTCTGGGATCTATAAAACCTGGAGAGGCCTCCCGGTGTTCGCGTAAAAGTATATTATTAATTTTAATGTGTTACAGTGTAGCCATAACATCAAACACCATAATTATGACTCATTTATACATATAATCTTATACAAGGCTACCAGTTTTAATTGTCGGAAAATCTCTTATGTTTATGCAATGTCAGTTAGGGTTGTCAGCAAAAAATACAAAAGAATGTCCATTTCAGAATATTTCCATTTCCTTATTATTTTGTAGCGTAAAATGGCTTGTATTTCTGAATTATCTAATCTACCTAATCTGCGTCTTGTACAGCAGACACCTCTGGTGCGGTGTAAAGAATCGGTTGTGCAGTATTCCTAGTTTCCGCGAAGCTAGCCCAATACATCTTTCAATGTAGTTTTTACTATTGAGCTCTCGACGAACGTCTATGCCAAGAATGTCTAGGTTGTCCTTTATTGGTAATATTGCATTTTGAAGAGAAGGTAGCGGAAGGAAAAGGAATTTCTTCGCTGTAAATATGCACGGGCTCTACCTGTTGCCTTGCGAATCTGTCATTAAATATAGAGTCGACGATCATAAGCGTTACTTTGTGACCTACATGAGTATTTGACTTTGATTTTGCTGCCACGTTCGGTAGCGGGGAGAGAGACGTTTTCAAAGGATGTAAGTAAACTGTCTATTCTTGTGCCCAGATTTTTTGTAATGATTGCAAAATAATATTGACCTTTAAAATTTTGCAGACAACCCTAATCAAATTGACCGTATGTTCTGCGACATTGAATGGCGTCCATATTTCTATGTATATAGTTTCGATAATTTTGCGCAAATCGATAACACACAACTGTGTTACCAGTAGCGACAAATTTCGTGGAAAATTGTGTTTATTATGTTTTCAATGAGTGGCAGGAAATATTGATATCAGCAAAGTTTATTTTATTCAGAATTTTAGTAGTATCGAGAAATTGTTTGCTTTTAATTCTGGACGCAAAACCGACACTTCTAAATTCTGTAAACTACTTGCAACTGAAGCTTTTGATTGTGCATAACCATGAAAATATTAAGTACTTTTTAATACTGTGTGTATGTCCCAAGTCCAAATTCCCATCTATATATCATCCCCGGTAGTATCCACTAAAATTCTCCCTTTTAAGCACTGTTCACATTCATCGGACATAACTCTCATTGGCGGATTCTCAAATCAGCCAATGAGAGTTCTGTGAAAGTCATTTGTTTACCTAATCAGTGGTTTGTTTAGTAAGTAATCACAAGATGGGGATTTTATGTACTTCTTTTGTTTTCAAACAAAAAACGACTTCTGTATGTCATAAAATCTAAATTCGATGTAAAATAACTTTTATTTTGAAGTCTTGAACATAAAGAGTCTAACGGATTTGAATGAAGAAATATATGCACCAATTATCACCAACCTTACGAATTCAAGTCATTTTATGAGTCCACTTTTTAGCACTGTTTTAGTAAGTAGTTATTTAGATTGTAAACTTTGACTAACACTGTCACATATAGATAATGACGCTTTGATCATAATTAACACTTTGTTTATTCTTATGACCACTTTATATTTATTTACAAATTATTTGCCGGTAGCCCATACGAAAACAATGTTAAATTTTAAGCGCCGTCTCTCATTCCTCATGCAGCTAAATAAAAGTTCCATTCCAACAACTTCATATTCATATTCGAGTGAAAATTTAAAAATGTAATTTATTCAAGCAAGTGTTGAATGAGGTTCCGTTGCACAGCCAGTGTTGTTCACACAGGTCACAGGTGGTAGCGCACCTGCCTGTCACGGCATGTGACCACCCCTGCACTATCACGGCCGTATCACACAATATAGAGGGTGGCTTTATCTCTTTCTTTAATATTACTATGAATAGAGATAAAAAAGTCGGGTCTAGCGTTAAGTTTAATTGAGGAATTTTACGTAGAGTGAGTGTGAGCGAGAATGAGTTTTACGTAGTTATTTAACTTGCCTAATTAATATAAATATACTCTTTGATACTACAGCAGAAATATCTTTACCTCCTAAGTAAAACCCAACGGCGTCTTGTGCTAAATACTATGTACCTACAGAGTGTTAAATATTGTTTGAAATTGAGGTTGCCTTGTCATCTTAACAAGCAAATAGTCTCTTACATGTTTGCTCGTCAATTAACGTCAGGCGCTGCGCTCACTTTAGTTTGCTTTAGTGAACACAGCTCATTTCTTTTATTGTTTTTGTAAACAGGTTTATTTGTAATAACTCTTACTAAAATGATGATAAACGCCTTTTGTTTAGTCTTTTTACAATTGTGGGACCTGATTTTTTCAGGACATAGTTACCAAGACAATACCAAGTCAGTCCAGTCCATAAGAGCGTAGCTTGGCAGTATCTATTTCGATCGATCGACAGATTCAGCCAATGATATCGCCGAACATTTCGGTCATGGTCACGTGATCATATTTTTGAGATTTTCAACTAAATCATTGGTCGGATAATATGTTGATTCACCCAAAGTCGACGCTGGTTTTGCTAAACCTGCAGGTCCCACAACGATCTGTCGTTATTCAATCGTATCTTTTTCGACCGTGTCGTAATATTGCGAGATGGATAAATATCAAGTTCAACTTTTTAGTCATAATAAGTCACATACTTATGAACGTTGTGAAATTTTGCATGTACTGTCAAATTCACAAAGTAACCGGCAGAACCTGTAAGAAAATCTAAAACTATCCGACATACAGAAAATCAGACTCATACTGATAAAAGCATATGATATCTCCTTGTTCTTTTACTTTAGCAACACGTCAGAAAATAATAGATTTATAAAATATACCAATATTTGTTCAAATCGTAAACGAACAGGACGGAAGTACTCCCCCATGCCACAGAATAGGGAATAATACTTTGCCCATACTAAAAAGACTTTCTTACAATAATTAGTGGTAAAGAATACCTTCCCGTTCAATGTCTTTAACAAAAAGATCTGCTCTGAATGGTTTTACGAGGGAAGGTTGAATTTTATAATGTAATTGGTTCCTTTTGAATACCTCATAGTGCTGGTCTATTATATGATCTCAATACATCTAATATTCCATCGAACAGATCTTTTTATAAATTTATGTATTTTATTTATTTATAAGCATCTAATTCCCGCAGTTTCGCTCGGGTGTTAATGACTTCTTTCATCCCATTTTATTTTGATTAAATAAAGATTTGTTTGCCCGGAACGAGCTTAATCTATCTGTGAAAACCGCACGAAAATTCATTAAGTAACTTCGGAGATTAATGTGTACACATAGATTAATTGTTTAGTTATCATCGCACAAGCTCTTCAGGTTTACTGGTTTAAGGCTATTTAGGACTCAAGGTATCCGAGGGGCTCGTGGTCTAGTGGTAACCGACAAAACAATGCAAAGGTTAAGCAACATCGCGTCAGGCTGGTCTTAGGATGGGTGATCATTGCTTAAGACACTGTCCACACCACTACCCATGGGGGTAGTGGTGTGGACAGTGGCAGTCGCTTCACGGAAAATATCGAAGTTCAGCCGAATCGCCGTTAGACTGGAAAGCCGACCCCAACTTAGTCGGGAAAAGGCTCGATGGATGATAATAGGACTCAAGGTATCCCATGTGGTGCACTCGCTGAAAGATGGACGACGTTTTAGCACAAATTACCTAAGTAAACGGCAACAGTCTTGACACTTTATACTACTACTTTTATTTATGAAATTTTATTGTATACCCACAAGAACAAAAGTAAATTTGTGAAAAATAGTGATAATCATAATCTAACCTTAAGAAATAAGGATAAACTGGCTGTTCCTAAATTTAGGCTTCATAAAGTGAGTAATTCTTTTGCGGGGAACTTTATTCGAATGTACAATACATTGCCAACCGAAATAGCAAATTTATCTGTTAATAAATTTAAAAAACTAATAAAACGTAAATTGTGCCATAAAGCTTATTATAGTATTAATGATTTCTTAGATGACAAGGCGGCCTGGTTGTAACACGAATTGCTCCTTTCTAAATAACTCTGTATTAGATTTAAGATGAAATATTTTGGAAAAAAAGCCGAACTGAGTTTCTTGAGGGCTCTTCTCAGTCTCGTTGCATTTTGGAACCCTCGGTAGAGTCACACCAACTTTTGACGAATCTAAATAATTTTCTAAAAATTTCAAGGATAATAAACGTTATTTTATTTTATTATTTTATTTTACACGTATCACGTGGGATTGAAAAGTAGACGACTAATATGCCTCTGGCTAAACATTCTCCTTTGTATATCCACATTCGATGTACAATAATTGACCGGTTAGCAATGTTACAACTAACAATGTAAAGGGCTCATTAACTTGAGTTTTCTTCATTAATATTCTACAACCATCGAGTTGTCATGACGCACGTCTCCGCTCCATAGTCAATGGTAGACGAGCCATATCATCAAGTCACGACAATTGCTTCGAAGTATGTATGTGTGTGACTCCTCGGTATCCACACCGTTGTGGACTAACTGGTGCCCACGGTTCCCCGTGTGTTTTATTAGATTTTTGGCTTTAATTAGGTAGATAAATCTAGTTGTTTTGACGAATTACATCTCAAAAAAAATACAACACAATTATCCAACAATTTTCTGTGTCGATAATTGAGGATCGAGTTTATTACTAACGACCGGTTTCTGAATAGAGAATTTTAAGTTGAGCATCCACTGAGTACGACAAATGTCAAAATTCAGGAACAAATTTTGACATTTGACGTGCTCAACTGATACGTAACTTCAAATTCTCAATTCAGAAGTTTTCTATTCTCTGAATGATTAATTAATCATAGTCATGCTAAAAATCAATGTCGGATCTATAGCTGTCTGTTTCAATAATTAATATCATAGTTTTATGTGATTGGTTAATTACCTGTATTGCATTCATGGTATTATTTACAGTACAAGAGGCAATAAAAATAGATTATCCTCAATTCGTAGAAGTTTTATTTAATTGTTCTGTATTACATGTTGTTATTTGCGTCATTATTATCTACAAAATGATCTTTCTTGAGGAACGTTCTTACGACGGATAGAGGTTGATCAAAGGATCATAATTGAACCTTTTAATAGTAGATTTAGTATATACATAGGCTCGCCTCGTATTACGAGGGACTCTTAGAAACCAAAACACCAACAGCCAAAACAGAGGTTACATCCCACTAACTAGACACACTAGAATACCCCCAGGCGAGTGAAATTTGTTCATCAAAGCCGCATTTGCAAGATAACCAAGCTCACCAAACTTGGTTATCTTGCAAATGCGGCTTTCTAGAATCCGCATAAATAACTCTGTGCATCCGTTCGGAAGCTATTACACCACTGACACAAGACTGGTTTACAGGGACCAAATTTGTTACTTCATAAGGTTTAACTTTGTTTCTGCCCGCGTTCTGCTCCAATTGTGTGCACAAACCTTCTTTAAAAAAACTATTCAATAATTTCGTATGGTATTCTGTGAATTTCTGTGCTCCTGCTTAGTTGCTTATTTATACGGAGCCAACCAATAACAATAACGTTCATACATAGATATCTATGGAGCTAACAATGTTTACAGTGGTTCGTAAACAATCTTCTGCATAATTTGATAGCAACGGCGACTGCGTATACGACGACCGCGTTGGTCTATGTTTGATAGACATCAATAGTAATTATAATCAATCAATGTAGAAAATTACTTTGATATTAAAAACTTACAAGGAATTCAGCCATTTTCACATCCTCGTGGGAAATACAAATAATTGTTTTATATTGTTTCGGAGTTTCCACAAGTGTTTCTTTAGAAATCTGTCGAACAATTTTACTCTATTATTTCTTCCTTTAATAGTAGGTTATTTGATATAATTTCCGACGTATTGTGAGAGTTTCTAAGGCTTTACAGAACTATCTAATTATATTTGTACTGGATCACGTTTTGTTCCAGGAAGTTGGAAAAGAACATAGTAAATGACTTTGAATACCAGTGTGTCTGTACCTAAACATGTAAGATCGGTACCTACTGAACGAATTTTCCTGTGGTTTTCTCTGATAGATTAGCTGAGCTCAGAGGAAATTTATTATAGGCTTTGTTTCATTAAAATCTGATGGCAGGATAAAAAGTTATCATAATGTAAGTTAATCCACGCGGGAAGAGCACGCTGCAGCATCTTACTATCTGCCCAGGCAAATCACGATTTACCCAATTCAACGAATTGCCTACGACATATACATCAGATAGTAAACACATATGTCTAAGACGATAAAATGCACCTTTTATCGTTAAAAATACCAAAACAAAATGGTGCAAAAATTAGTGGATCACACCAAGTTTTCGTCCGACTCAGGACTCAAACTCTGCACTACGGTTACGCAGTGCAAATGGTAATTTATGCTAAATTTAAACGGTTTTAACTTTAACAATGTAACAAATAACTTAAATATTAATTTTGAAAACGGCGCAAAACAATTAGTCATTAGCATTACCTTCCAAGACATCAAAGCGCACGCGCACCTTATGCGACGAATTTGTTTCATTGAAAGCAGTCCCTGTCTTGTATTTGGTCTTACCGATTCCACAACCAGTCCTAAACCTAATTACATAATGTATTATAGGGTCACTGCTGACGTCATGAGGAATAGACAATGGGCCATTTGCTTCAAACCTTTGGCGAAGTCTCTTGGAGCAAGTGTCAGGTGTCACGTAGTCCGTAGGAGTTTTATTTTTGGATTTGTCGTTGAAAGGAAATCGTATTGCTGTTTGTTTGTTTGATCTTCGCGTTAAATAATACTGGATCGATCTTTATAGAATTGGCTATTTTATTAGATTGGTAAATTGGTGGACTGGTTATTTTTTTAAGTTAAAATGCTCGCCTCCTCGCTATCGCACTTAGGTAAATCATGTATATATCCCCAAAAGGGTAGACAAAGACGTTTATTGCGCCCATATTCTGCCAGTAATCGTGCCTTACTAGGCGACGAGCCCATTGCCGTTTTTACGGATACACTTAGGATAATTTGCCAGAACCTTGTCTGTAGCTAATTCATGAGAAATAGGTGTATACTTTTTTAAACTTTCTCGTTTTTTGAGCGATTTATTAGAGACGCGATTATTGAGATATACAATACATACATACATCTTTATTACCCGACGTTTCGACCCTGTTAGAAGGGCCGTGGACACGGGTGCACTGGCTTCAGCTCATCGTCGTCTTCGTGAAGTGCGGGTTTGTTCAACTACCCTCTCTTCGTCGTCACTAAATATTGTGTTCGAAGAGGCACTGATACGTAGGTCACGCACACCACACTGATACGTAGGTCACACTATAAATTTTGCGTATCTTAAAAAAAGAACATATTAAAACCAAAATATTATGTTTATTGCTTTTCAAAATACTCTCCTTTACACTTTAAACATTTTTTCATGCGATCGAACCATTTTTTTAAACAGGAGGACCACAGATCTGAAGGCATGTTTTCTACGTGCTGATTGAACGCTATCACTGCCTCTTCGGAGTTGGTAAAAGTGAAACCTCTCATCAAATCTTTGATTTTGGGGAAAATACAGAAATAACAGGGTGCTAGGTCGGGGCTATGCGCAGGATGGGTGACGAGTTGTATTTTTTCGGAAGCTAAAATGACTTTGTTTTGTTGGCCGTGTGTGAAGAAGCGGTTTCATGATGTAGGAGAACGCGGCTTTTGGGTCGTCTTTCGCGAACTTTTTCTAACACCCTGGGTAAACCAATGGTAGAATACCACTCGGCATTAACACTCTTTTGATCTTCAAGTGGAATTGTACAGATGGGACCCGTAGCTGAGAAAAAAAATGCGATCATTTTTTACCAACGTTTCTCGCCTGCCTTCACTTTTGTTGGCTTGTTCTCATTTTCAAACACCCATTCACAAGATTGCTGTTTTATTCGGGTTCAAAATAATAAATCCACGTTTCGTCTCATGTGACAATGTCATAAACAGTATTAGAATGTCCGTGGTCGTACTTCAGTAGCATCTGTGAGCACCATTCCACGCGAGCCCGCTTCTGCTCCGCTGTCAGTTCATGAGGGATCCAACGACAACAAAGTTTCCGAACTTTCCGATTCTTTGTGTAAAATTTTCTGGATTTGACTCATACCAATCCCCAATAGTCCTCGAATTGTCTCATAGGTAATCCGCGGGTTTTCTTCAATTAACCGCTTAACAGTAGCCACAATATTTTCGTTGACGGCAGTTGAGACGAAATTCGTCATGTAAAGAAACTCGACTTCTCTCAAATTTAGCAAACCATCGCCTCACGGTGCTCAAACAAGGTGCTTCTCTCCCAAAAGCATTTTAAAGACGAGCGGCACAGTCTTGCGGAGAGAGAGAACTTTTAAAATCATAAAAAATCATCGCTCTAAAATCTTTTCGACTTAATTCCATTTTCGTTGCATACGTAGAAGTTGTTGTCAGTTCAGCGTAGCAGTTGGCATCAGCTCATAGTAAATAATATAAATATAGTTACATACGAAGGTTAAAACTTAAACCATCTGTCTAGTATTGATTTATGAGCTGTAATTCTTTTTTTGTTGAATAAAAATCACTCACGCCATTGGCAGTAGGAGGAAGTGTATGACGCCAACTTCCTCAGTGAAGTATTTTCTGATGTTCCTTGTTAATTTTTAAATAAGATATTTGATAAGTCGTTTACTATTTGCAGCCCTATGAGTAAAAAGTGTCGACTTCAGTACAGATAACAGCAGAAAATGTTGGTCATTACCACATTTTTTTAAATTTCCAGCGATATCATTGGTTAGCGACAAATTCTTATCACAAATGTTCTCGAATTCACCGGAGTCCATCAGGAACATTAAAAATAGATACCTTATTGTAGACATACACGCTGAGTCGACAGATCGTTAATCTACACTGCCTTCTATTGGAAATTTTACATTAATAACAGTCTCTTGGAAAATAGCCTGAAAATGTGTGCCTTGGATGATTGTATGATGGGACTTCTCTCTTCTCTATTTCAAACACGCGCTCTACAATAAATAACAAAGGCACTTTCCATACGGAACGGAAACAGCCAGGAAACACAAAATGTCGTATTATTTTTTTCTGTCATATGATTATTGATAAACCAATATTTATTTTAACACATTTCAAGGAAAACGCGTGATTTCTACAATCATGATAGGTGATAAGTTTCAGTGTAGTTTTTTTTTAGCAATAGATCTGAATGATATCAGATATAAATAATAGTTACTACGATACATATTTTTTGGAGTACTTCCCCTACAAGTAAAGTGGGGATAGTTTTTTTTCTTCCGTCGACCCTATCGTGTGAGGTATCATAGATTAGGTCTTCTCAAAACCTTAAGTTGGTTAAGACAACTTTTTAATCGCATTTTTTGTTAAAACAGGGCTGATCTAGATAACAGATATACATACATATACATGTACATATTACATATTAGGTATAGATAATTTACACCCTGACACCAGTACAAGCCATCGTGCTCATCACACAAAGTTGTGTCCTAAGTACAAAATTGCATGGTTGGTTATTATTAGTATAATAAAATTTCTTTTTCATCACTACTATTCAAAAAGTGGCATTTTGTTCCTACATACGTGCGCCTACATACATAGCTCTTTTTTGTTCAAAGACTTTAGCGGGCAATAATGAGATTTAAATTTGAAACATGAATCTTTCATAGTAATCCAACCGAAAAAAAAACACAACGCGCGAACTTTTTCATCGATAGTACATTTCTTTTTTTTTTCATAGAAGGCAATGTAAAGTAATTTTGATGTCTCGAAAGTAAAGTTATTTTTTCTCAGGTGACGTACTTTGAATTCCTCGCTACGCTTAGGATTCTACTTTTGAAAACCTTCGCTACGATCGGGATTCTACTGTAAAATCTTTCGCTACACTCTTTATTCAAATAGCGCCTTCGACAATAATATATTATGTATAATTTTACTCTCTTGGAATAAAATCTACTATTTTTCTTTTCAGGTACTTTATTCAGTTGGCATAGATATTGCAGAAGCAGGCGATACATCTTACAGTATGTAAACAATTATTTATCGTAATTTAAATGGAATTCGTAAATTTTATGTAGGGAATTTGTAACTCCGTTGTTGACCGTATTGATGAGGCTTTCACTATTCGGACTCCATTCAAGCTTACCATACTATAATAAGACCATAATATTACATTTTGGGGCTCGTGGTCTAATGGCAACCGACTATGTTAACACATTGCTAAAGTTAAGCAACATGTAGCCAGGCCGGTTTTAGGATGGGTGACCATTTCTTACTACATTGAGACCCTCCGTGCCTCGGAGAGCACGTAAAGCCGTCGTTAGGGGTAGTTGGAGCCCTAAAAAAACCGACCGGTCTAACTAACAGAATTTCGATATCGCCCATGGGTTATGGAGGTCAGATGGCAGTCGCTTCACGGAAAATATCGAAGTTCAGCTGAATCGCAGTTAGACTGGAAAGCCGACCCCAATAACTGCGTTGGGAAAAGGCTCGGTGGATTATGAGTGTTGATGAGTACTACATTTTCTAACAATAAGAGAAACGTGCTAGAACCTTTCATCATTCGATAGTATCGTACAGATTAGGAATCGCTACGTCGAAACGTAATCGTGCAAAAGCGATTCGGATCGTAAATACGGAGCCATCAATCGTCTGTTGAACGTGTTCCGAATGATTTATAAGGTCTAGATCACATTTAACAGCATTTCGTCACGTACACTTCCTGTACTGTATCGATACCAACATCGAATTTCTTTAATCAGCATCATGAATCAGTTTATTCGTGAAATGGAAATAACTTGATCGTCATGGGACCGCGGTAACCTATTGAAATCTCGAATTTCTGTTACCCGAATCTTAAAACCCCGAAAACGGTTGGTAGAACTTTTAAAAGACAGATGTAATGAATGCCAACTTTTTAAAATTCCCTTTTTAATTTTCCAGATGAATCAATTTCCAGGTGCACTAAAACCAAATTTTCAAAAAGTTTTTATGTGTATATGTATATTTACGGGGAGCATCGTTCGACAGATTTCGCTTAAAGGCACGAATGTGTATTTTAATAGTGGGACAGCTGACGGGTATACATATAAAGCTTATTGGTTTTCCAAGCCGGATATAGAAATTAAAATCCTCTTTCTATTAAAATTTTCTTTTTCTTTCTCAAAAAACGGCTCTGAGCGATTTTCTTTTAATTTTCATCGAGCATAAAGCATTTCCCCAGTGAAAGTACTGTGGTCCCAGACGATGAAGTTTTGTCAGATTGTCGCTTTATTTTAGGTGTAATTTTTGGTGCAATGTTTTAACACTGTCGTAACAAAATGTCTTCAGTTTCAATGTCAATGTCTTAACAAAATTTGTTCTTTTTTTTGATGCAGTTTTTTCTAAAATACAGGAAACTGTAAGTCTTATATGAGGGCTCTGTAAAAGTGGATAAATATAAGACTGCTTGTTTCTAAATAAAAACCAAATATATACGAGGGGTAAAGAGGGCTAAAGAATCTCCATAATTCTAAAAGTAGGTAATTAAATTAATAAAATTCAAAAAATTAATAATAACTTAAAAATTAATTTTAAAATTCTAAAAGTAGGTAATAATTAATTCCATTCGGCAGTACTGCAGAATGAAAAAGCCAACCCAAAGCAACTACTAAATTACGTTCGGCTTGTGCCGATCGGCACAATTCGGTTTTCATTCGGGCGTCGCGCGCGCGTCCTCCACGCAGTATCGTCTCGAATGTCGCAAGCCGACTGGCATAAGTCGGCAGTTGCCAAGCCGAGTGATAATATGCGGCAGCCGAGCGGCTTATGATTCCCGAACATTCATCTACATATATATATTCGATTTTACCGTCCGGCTTTGCCGATTGATGCCGGCTCGCTGTGTTTAGCAACTACCAAGCCGAGTGGTAATGTGCGGCAGCCGAGCAGTTTGTGATTCCCGAACATTCATCTACATATATTCGATTTTACCGCCCGGCCTTGCTGATTAATGCCGGCCCGCTTATGTGTGTAGCTACCCTTACTGAATCTACCAATGAGACTCTTGTGACTGAACGGACTGGCAATGGCTGATTTGAGGATCCACCAATGAGAACTCTGTCCGACGAGATCTGTCCAACGAATGTGAACAGTGCTTAAGACACCAAAATGTATATGTGCTACATGCTAATCTCTGAAGTTACTGAACGGATTTTCATAGATAAACTGAAGTTGCTAATTCGAAGCAACAACATTTCAAATCCAATCAAAATATTTTTATTCAAAATAGGAGCATTTAATACACACTTTTTGAATGTCAAGAAATCCGCCCCTTCGATTACCATACACCGAGAAGAAGGGCAAGAAACTCAGCGGGGTCAACATTTTTTTAATGTAATTTTATATATGTAGTACTTAAATTATTAATTATTACACACATATATACTTAAAGGCAGCATGTGAAGAATATTACCTATATAATTTCCAGGCATCTCTGTCATCAATATAATCTTTAATTGAATAATACGCTTTATTCATTAGATACTTTTTAATAGTATTTAGACATTGTTTTATCTAATTTGATGGTAGAAAAAACAAGATATTCTATGATCAATAATCAGACAGACGCTAGTCACAAGATAGTTTAAAATAAAAAGAAGCCTAATCCCAATACATAGGATTAGAGATTACATGATTATTATCGTCTTTACAAAACAAATTTCAGCCTGAAACCCACATATTTACCAACTGATCCTCGACTTAATGTCGTGACAGATAATAAAACTAGTTTAAACCGGTTACTAAACTAAAATGTTACCGCACGATTATCGTGTATGAAAAACCGTTTGAACCAATAATGTCTAACAACCACGTTTAGTGTAAATAGTGTTAAATGATTTAAAATAGAAATAACTAGTAGGCGATGCGGTTACCGTTGAGCTTCAGAGGTTTGTAATACCAGAAGTGTTACCTACTCACCTCTTAACCTATAGGGAAATATTAAAACTGGAGAGAGGAGAGGAAAGGGTTGCGAAGCCTTCAAATGCTGTGTTAAACACAGCGCTCCAAGTGAAAGGGTGGTATTATCTGGTCGAGTCGGACCATTCGTGCGGGGATATACGAGTAGTAGGTACTAAGTGGCACCTCAATAAGTGGTAAACTACCCAGTTAATTGTCAAAGAGACCACCATGTTTGGTTATAAAGCTATTGGTATTAATTTTATATATCTTAACGTCAAGGTAGTCTGTTGATTGAGATCTTGTGGTGTACAGACAGACTTCTAAGTGTCCTTATAAATAAAATATTAATTCAATTTGGGGTGTATCAGGGTTACTAACAAGCGATGCGCTTGCCGCGGTAAACCTAAAAGGTCCTAGCAATTATAAAGTTATTCGCACATGAATACAAAGATTAGCATAGGGTGCCACTAGTTAGACGTACATTATTAAGTATAGCGAAAACAGAAAATTTGTAATTAACAATCATTATTATTATATTATTATTGGGTGCAAAGGGGCTCTACCAACATCTTTAGGGCCCCAGCGACCTCACCTGCTAGTGGTGCACCTGCTGATAAACGGACGAGGCTCGTTAATTTACGGTACCTATGGAGTGGCTTCGGCCCCTACGTGGGTACCAGGTGGTACAACAGTGTTGGTCCGGGGGGGTACCACCGTGCAGCTGTGCTAAAGCCCCCCAAGTAACCCAGCCCAGGCTGGGTTGCGTTAGGGGTTCAGCAGCTGCACCGCCGGGCCCGGGGCGATGTATGGTGCAGCAGGCATGGGACCAGTGGGGGCGAAACGGAGTCTAGTGTGGGTGGTGTGGGTCGATTCGCCGGCCAGGGAGACCCTTAGCAACGGCGTTCATGGGGCCCGTCTGGGGCCAACCACCCCAGGAGGCTGCCCCACATGTTGCGCATAATCCTGATGTGGGATCGCCGCTCCGGGTGGTAACCGGTGTGGGGTAGCGGCGGCCTTGCATCAGGGGGGTTTGGGAGCCCTTCCGTCCGGCGAGTCGGCTCCGACCTAACCACACGGTTCTAGACAAAGCTAGCCCCTGCGCTTTGTCACTTACTGCTGCACCAAATGTCGCCCTGTCTTCACGCTTCTTCTTCAAAATCTACAATGGCAGTGCAACAAAAAAGAAATAAACGTTACACAGCGGCCCTAGGAAACCCCACAACTTCACATTTCGACATTGAATGGCTGGGGTCCCTCAAGACTGATCATGCGGGTAGAGCCGCCCATGCGTTCGCTCTCTCCCACGGTCTGACCCAGATGGTATGCGGGATCACCCGGATACCAGACAGGTCAGATCACGCGCCCGCTCTGCTGGATCTACTGCTGACGAGTCGCCCAGCCCAGTACAGTGTTTCGGTAGGAGCCCCACTGGGTAGTTCCGACTTTCCACTGTGTTGTTCACGCTGTCATGAAGGTGTCACCTCCTGCACGTCCTGTACAAACGTCACGACGACTATGGCACTACTCGTCAGCGGATTGGGACGGTCTACGCGATTATTATGCGTCCGTCCCCTGGAGCCAGCGCTGCTTTGTAGGAAAGGCTCCTTCGGATAGTGCTTCTGCTATTGCTGGCGAGATCAGTTTAGGGATGGATTATTACATCCCTTTCACTGATGTCGCCAGTATCCGCAGAGCCCGTCCCTGGTTCGGGCGAGATTGTGCCAAAGCTGTTCGACAAAAACAGTCGGCATATCGCGCCTGGATCAGGGCCCGGGCTGTGCTCGACCCAAACGTGGGCCACCTCAAAGCAGCGTACAACCGGGCCACAAAGTCGAGTAAGAGGGCCTTTAAGAGAGCGGATGCCCAGCGCGTCGCGCGGCTTGGTCAGGAGCTCACTTCCCATCCCACGGGCAGCCGTGGATTCTGGCAACTGGCCAAAGCCGTGCAATCTAACTTTTGTCAGCCCTCGCTGCCACCGCTGCGTTACCCAGATGGAACACTGGCTCACAAAGCCCAAGAGAAAGCGGATATGCTCGCAGACCTCTTTGCGGCTAATTCCCGGGTCGACGACCGTGGCCTGCAGCCCCCCGCCATCGCCAACTGTGGCCACACAATGCCTGATATTGTTATCAGGCAATGTGATGTACGGGCAGTGCTGCGGTCACTCGACACGCGGAAAGCCAGTGGCCCTGACGGCATTCCGGCGGTGGTGCTACGAAAATGTGCAGCTGAGTTAGTTGTCTCCAGTATTAACGCGTCTGTACCGCCTGTCATACTCTTCAGGGCTCGTGCCGGAGGTCTGGAAGGAGGCGAACGTACAACCGATCCCCAAGAAAGGGGATCGGTCCGATCCAGGCAATTATCGACCCATAGCTGTCATCTCAGTCATTTGCAAGGTGCTTGAGCTCCTTATAAATAAGCAGCTCATGCAATTCCTAGAGGATCACTCGCTAATCAATGATCGACAATACGGCTTCAGGCCAAAGCGATCAACGGGTGATCTTCTGGCATTCGTAACGCATGTCTGGGGTGGGGCTATGGAAAGGCACGGCGAGTCCTTGGCTATTAGCCTGGACATCGCCAAAGCCTTCGATAGGGTCTGGCATGCTTCGCTTCTTTCCAAGCTTCCGGCATATGGTCTACCTCCTCAACTGTGCAGCTGGATTGCCAGCTTTTTAAACGAGCGCCGAGTGCGGGTCCTCTGCGATGGCCAGGCTTCTTGCAAGTGAATGCCGGGGTACCGCAGGGGTCCGTACTATCACCAACTCTCTTTCTTCTGCATATCAATGATATGCTATCCCTCGGGAACATTCATTGCTATGCAGATGACAGCACACTGAACGGGAGTTACTCGGTTCGTCCGACGGCGGGGCGAGATTGAGGAGGAGAGACGACGACTCGTGGCTGATCTCGACCGTAACCTCGACAGTATCTCTCAATGGGGTACCGAGAACCTGGTCGAGTTCAATGCCCGCAAAACACAGGCGTGTGCATTTACTGCGAATAAATCCCCTTTCCTTCCCCTACCCTCTCTTCAGAATGCATTATTACCAATGAAGGACAACCTTGATATCCTTGGCATAGACTTTCGTCGAGAGCTGAATAATAAAAATGATCGAAAGATGTATAGGGCTAGCTTCGCGGAAACTAGGAATACTGAATAAGGTAAAGAGATTCTTTACACCGGACCAGAGGTGTCTGCTGTACAAGACGCAGATTAGACCCTGCGTCGAATACTGCTCTCACCTCTGGGACGGCTCCGCGAAGTATCTGCTGGACGCTCTCGACGCTATGCAGCGACGGGCTATCCGTATTATAGATTGTCCGGAGGTAACGGGAAGCCTTGCGCTGCTAGTTCAGCGCCGAACAATAGCTTCCTTGGCCGCATTCTACCGTATTTACCACGGCGAGTGTTCTGAAGAGCTCTTCAATCTGATCCCACCCTCTTCCTTCCGATCCCGAACGACTCGTGCCGGGCAGAGATGCCACCCCCACACAGTGGATAGCATGTTCGCGAGAACCGAACGTTTTAAACGTTCGTTTCTCTGCCGAACGATAGTGGCCTGGAACGCCCTGCCTGTGCACGTGTTTCCTCCCACATATAATCCTGGGTTCTTTAAGCGGAGCGTGAAGAGGCACATCAGTAGGTCGTCAAGTTGAGGGCCACTCTCAATAGTAATGTGTGCTGTGAGAGTGGCCCACAATCGCTAGACGTCGTCACGACTTACCACCAGGCGGGCGGCGTCAATTTGGCGAACCAAATATATATAAATAAAAAAAAAATACATTTTTAAAATATTAATATTTATTACAATTAGATAATTAGAAAATTTTATATAATAATGTGCTGAATGAAATGAAATTAAATTATAGTAAATTAAATTATGCAATAGCAGACGAAGAAATACCCTAAATACAATTAAAATAAACTGCGTATTGTAAATTAGATTATTCAATAACCAATTAATGAAAAAACCTAGTAAATCTATGCCTACATTGATATATATAAGTACATAGTTATTGTTAAAATACCGTATGTGTCATACTGTATACTGTGACCACACCTTATCACTCAATTTATATACACCCGGTACCGCACTCGACTACCTGTGTTACTACTGTAACGACCAGTCAAATGACGAACAGCAACCAAAGCGGACATGTTATACTCATATTACTAACAACTTCTGACAAACATTTAAAAAATAACGAAACAAATAAACAATATTACTATCAGTTTTTGAGTGGACAATAAGAGAGATAAACTGAGATGCAAGTGATAAAGTTGGATGTGTGTGTGCTCGGGGATTAGTGTCAATTTTGCGAACAGCATCCGATTAGGATATCATGGCGAAGATAGCAACAGGTGCCGCTAACCTGTACCAGAGGCTCCAGGAGATGTACCCAAACAAAATGCAGCTGGCTAACAAACAGGTTAAATAGTCAATAAGTTTTGTATAAGGAAAATTGTTGCAGTTTAACGTGTTCTTAACATTGTTAGTCCCACGATACTTTTAAATACATTGGGCCACGCACAGAATAGGGTTCCGTAGTCACCCATAATAGCCTCTATAACTCTTGAATTAACAAGCTAATCTAACCTGTTATAGTTAGTTTTCATTCAAAGTTCAGTTCATGGACTATCATTATATATATTTTTATAGATTTTTCGTGCTAGCCAATTAGCATGTAGAGAGGGAGGGGACGACGACGACGCGGCTAGAGGACACTCTGGTTTTACAAAAAAAAAGGCCTTAAAGATTAAATCTCGCAAAAGCATTCTTGAATCATAAAAATGTCTAAGAAACCTCGCAATGTTTTTAAAAGACCTATCTAATGATACCCCACACTATGAGTTAGACGCGAAAAATAAAAATCTTCCCCACATTAGGTAGGTACCCCGAAAAGAAATATTTTTCATGATTTTATTTTAGAATTTGTAGGCGTAATAAATATGCATGCAAAGTTTTATCTTTCCAGCACCAACCGTTTGGACGGTAACCCGAGGACGGACAGACGGACGGACGGACGAACGGACATGACGAAACTATAAGGGTTCCGAAACTTGAACTACGGCACCCTAAAAACGGTCAAACTACCTGACTACTAGACACAACCCTGTGCCAACGAGACATTCATATATTAATATCTAGATATTACAATAAGCACTAATGTTAGTCTACAAAAGTCAGACACTAAAAACGAAATCAAAAAAAATGTTATTAATAATGCAGTAGATCTCTATATATAAAAATGAATCTCTATTTCCCTTGGTCACGACATCACGCGTGAACGGCTGGACCGATTTGGCTAATTTGGGTCTTAAAATATTCGTGGAGGTTCAGGGAAGATTCATAAGCAAAATTTCAGGCGGTACGAAGTTCGCCGGGACCACTAGTCGTTTATAAAAGTCAAGATTATTGGATTCCCAAAGCCATAGGTAAACTTTTTGACCACTCTTTTCTACAAATGAATATGCATGTGCCTGTCTACCCAGTCAGACATAGGTTAAATATAAATCATCATTCACCGAGCCTTTTCCCAACTCAGTAGGGGTCGGCTTTCCAGTCTTACTGCGATTCGACTGAACTTCGATATTTTCCGTGAAGCGACTGCCACTGACCTCCACAACTCATGGGCGATATCGAAGTTCTGTAGTAAGAATGGTAAGAGTGGAAGCCGGGGTCTCAGTGTCTTAAGAAATGGTCACCCATCCTAAGACCGACCTGGGGGGTAAAATATAAATAACATGCAAAATATGATCATATTCTCATAATTTGTGTTACTTGCGGTTACTTAGAAACTAATGTTCTTAAAGATTGCAATGTTATTTATAATAAATAATAATAACGAGGCATAGTTAGTTTTCCTTGAAGCTGATTTCTTGGTAACCGACAGAGTAGTCCCGTTACAAAATATGTAATCTAACCTCGCATTCTTCAGTACAGTAACAATAGGATGTTTGTTTCAGGTGCGTATGAACTGTGAAGTTATACATAAGTTTGTAGCACAGTATGTACTCACGCTTCGCCATTTGTAGGCCTCACTTATTGTGGGGCAAATTGAAAAACTATGTTTTATATTTTTTTTTAAGAAAATAAATTTACACAGTTTCCTCAAACATGTTTTTCAACATGAATTGCAAAAACCGGCCAAGTGCGAGTCGTACTCGCGCACAAAGGGTTCCGTACCAAAACGGCAAAAAAAAATCACGTTTGTTGTATGGGAGCCCCCTTAAATAATTTTATTATTTTATTCTGTCTTTTAATATTTTTTGTCATAGAGGCAACAGAAATACATCATCTGTGAAAATTTCAACTTTCTAATTGTCACGGTTAATGGGATACAGCTCAAGACAGACGGACGGACAGCGAAGTTCCCGTTTTACCCTTTGGTACGGAACCCTAAAATTGATTATCTTGGGCTGTACTCGAACTAGCGACAGTATCCACCCACATATTATAACCATAGGTTCCTTAAGCTGAGCGTGCAGAGGCACATCACTAGGTCGTCAATTTAAGGGTCAATCGCTATAGTATTTTTGTGTACCTACTATGAGAGCCGTCCACAATCGCCAGACATCGCCACGGCTTACCATCAGGCGGGCGGCGTCAATTTGTCGAACCTAATATATAAAAAACAAAAAAGAAACAAAGTTGTCTTACTGAAGCGACAGAGCAAGGTTAAATACCAGATATTTATGTTAATTTTGTTCCAAGTAATAGGGTTCGCGTTTATTGCCGTTCCAGTACGTCCCATCAAGTGTATTTCTAAAGGTTTATCTACAAGTATGTAACTTGTTCTCAATTTTTATCTTTATTTCTGTAGGTACGGCGGTGTCTTCTTCATGTCTAAATTACTGGCTTCCCCGGCAATTAACTAGTTTTCTTATCTGTATAATCACCACAAGGCGTTCTCTTATCTACGACCAGAGCATTAAGCCAAATTCGCCCATGTCCTTTAACTGATAGATACAATAGGAGCGTTTCGTTTTGCATTCTTGAGTAGTACTATTCCCTATTTTGTGGTTTGGAGTACCGTATCTCTTCAAGTTTTACCGAGCGAGACAGACCTTAACTTTTAGTTATGTTTGTAAGCTTTAAAAACAGCAAACTTTGATGTCAATGATCCGTCGGTACACTTTAAAAGGATTAATTTCGATTTTTTTACTAGCGGATGGATACCCTCATCTTCGTCCGCTTGCAAGGCATTTAATGACACCGTTCGTTTTCCGTCATAAGGATAAGTAGATAATAACAATTTAAAGTTAAGTTAAGGGCTCAATGTCAACATAAATAGGAGTAATATAAGATTAACGGGTGACTTGACGGCAGCTATTGTACATATATGTAAACACACAATAATGTTACACATACTCGTATATGTATGTTTAATGTAAAGGCAGGCATTCGTGTTTAGACATGAAGTTTTGTAACTTTTTAGTGCAGAAACGTAACTTTCTCGCTTGTCAAGTAAATTTCCTTTGTAACGCTTTCAAATAAAACGTTTTTGTTTGTTAAACAATCACTTTTTAGTTGGACGGAAAATTTCTCTATTCAACGCGGTTAGTTTGGACAACTTTGTTTAACGTTAAGAAGAAAAGTGAGACTAGTTAAAATTATTTGTTTAGTCCCATTATTACTAAACCTATTATTATTGTTAGATTTATAAAATTAAACATAATAAATATTTAAGACATTTTTAAACACTGCGTCATATCTAGCCAATAATAAGCTAATTATAACCTGGGATCTAGATACTAAGAAACAAGAGATGTGCCAAGGTTTTAGCTAGTGGCAATCCATAGTATCTACCTACCTACCTACCTACGTATGTCCTGGAATAGGTAAAATATAAATAACAATATATTTTACCTCAATCCTTTAACAAGTTACTAACAGTCATAGCGGACGACCGCTACTTCGTTCACTCTGTGAAGAAATGTTTTTTCCCATTTTCGCTCCATTTTCCATTGCCTCTCCACTCCGATCGCAGTGTGATGCTATATTAGCTTATACTTTTCGGCCGGGCGCCACTGGAAATCCGCCGGGCGCTACAGACTCCGCCGGGCACCACTGGAAATCCGCCGGGCGCTACTGGAATCCGCCGGGCGCCACTGGACTCCGCCGGGCGCCACTGGAAGTCCGCCGGGTGCCACTGGAATCCGCCGGGCGCCACTGGAATCCGCCGGGCGCCACTGGAAATCCGTCGGGCGCCACTGGAAATACCTTTTGCGTGTGAGCCAGAGCACGCAACGGCCGTAGCCGCGGCCTTGGGCCGAGGAATAAAAAACAAAGAAGCCTATACTTTTTCCCTAATATGGAATAATTCATCACAAAAAGAATATTTACATTCGAACCAGTAGCACAGAATAGGGAATATTATTACTCACGGACTTGATTTAAGGTCCTGAGTCCCCTATATGGGGCAGAGGGCGTCCACAGTGCTTCGCCATCCCGTTCGAGCTTGAGCTTCGCGCTTTTTTTCGCTCCAAGTCCTCCCTAATGCACTCACTTCTGCAGCAATAGTCCGCCGCACTACGCATGGACCTATTATAAAATATCTCTATAGAACTAACTATGTATCAGTAGTGCCTGTGACAACTTGAAGTTGTAAGTCAGTAAGGGTTGTCTCTTGTTTGTGATACGGCATTGACCATAGAGTTGATATTGAGGACGTCATAATTATTGGTCAAATTATGCTGGTACTTTCCTGACAACCCTAATGTTCGAATGATGTTCTCTGTAAACAAAAGAATGTGCTTTAATTAACGTCGGAGTGCAAGTTCTGTATGTAAGTACTATTCCCTATTCTGTGCGTGATTAGCGCGTTCAACCGACCAAACAAACAAACTCTCCAGCTTTGTCTATCATATTATTTTAAACTAGTTATCCCAGCGAACTTTGTATCGCCTCTAATATAGAAAAAAAAAAAACCTTCCCTAAACTTCTACGAATATTTTAATATTTCATGCAAATGTATGTATTATTTATTATAATTGAAAAACGCGACGCACGGACAGACAGACAAATTGTCGTATTAAATATATAGACGGGTACAAATACAATGGGTAACATAGTATTTGACACCAAATACCTAACTTATAATTAAGGCAATTAATTATTTCCAAGAATTAATATTAATAGCGGACCTTATAAGTCATCCAGTCACATGATAATAGTTAGTCGGACCATTATGATTATTTTTTAATGAAATAATAAATAATACGGTTAATGTTTTGGTTATAGACTTCATGTACAGTAAATATTGGTCACGATCGAGCCGTCCTGCTTTTTTGAGCGGAGCGAAGCGAAGCTCAATCTTAGACGACAAGTGTAAATCGTTTGTATGCCAACTCCTCCGAAACGGCTCTACCAAATTTGGCATGCTGGTCGACATCATACCCGGGAATGCATATCTCTGAATTCATGAAAATAGAGCATAAAAAAAAATGAAAATTTGCTCCGCTCAACATTTGCAATTAGTAGCATGCATTGCATACCTAGTTTATTCATATAGGGGCAGGATAGGATACTTTTTGTTAATGCCTATGCCTACCTATACCTACTGATAAGAATTACCGCTCAACAGTAAACGCAAATAGATCGATAGCGAAAAGGAGATTCAACGTGAATTGTCTTACGATTTCGTTGTAACATTTAAAGTACGAGTATGATTTGCTCGACTTATTACGAGATTTAGGTGTTTTAAAGGTTACAATATTCTATATAAAATACTGATAATTTTGTCTATTGACTTTCGCGGATAGATGACAAGGCAGTGTGGGATTTAAAGATCAGATTGCAAAAATGCTGTCTCATTCTATAATAGCTCTTTCATTAAAGTGTAACAGAGAGAATTGAAAGTCTTTTTTTTTTTGTTGGCTTCGACGCCGCTATCATTGTGTGTTGTAAATTATCACTTGCAATGCATGCATGCAAAAAAATATCAATCTGTGAGACACAAAAACCACGTTCTACTCGCAATCTCTTAACTGCCGTAGCAATCTCGATAATGTTTGGTAATATCCGCTCGGTCTATCTAGGGCTGCCACGCATGCCGGTTTATTTAATTTGTTGTCATTTTACGCCGTTGAAAAGAATAGAAAGTAATTAAGAAAATATTCCCAAAGTATAATGATTTAACAAAAAATATAGATAAATGCTGGCGTAATTTGACTAAGTGCCAAGGGGCCCTAATAACATCCTCAGAGTTCACGGCATCCTCGCCTGCATCTGCATACGCTCTACGCTCGTAGGTAAGTGTCCCACGTAGGTAATAATAATTAAATGTATACCTCTGAAAGTACGAACCCTTTCTAGGATAAAGGCGTGATTTTGTGTATTGTGTATTAAGGTATGAATTAATTTTAGAATTATATTAAATAGCCCATTTGGTTGATAGTTGTTGAGCAAAAATATGTTATCTATATATTTAATACGACAATTTGTCTGTCTGTCTGTCTGTCCGTCCGTCGCGTTTTTCAATTTACATACATTTGCATGAAATATTAAAATATTCTTTTTTATATATATACTATTTGAGGCGATACAAAGTTCGTCGGGATAACTAGTAATGTTTAATAGCTGTCCCGGCAAACTTCGTAACACCCTTTTAAACCTTCCCTGAACTTTCACGAATGTTTTAAAACCAAAATCGGCGAAATTAGTGGAGCCGTTCTTGAGTTTTAGCGAGACACACGAACGGCAATTGCTTTTTATTTATATATATAGAAGATAGATACTCGAATTTAGGGAGTATAATAATTATTGTAGTCAATTGTATATAATTGTGGCAGCCCTAATCTCGCGGCAACCCGCATACGTAGTTCGATGACCGTGGGTACTTGTTACTATATATATTCGTATGATGTAAGTTATAGTTATCAGACAGGATTTGTTCTATATCCTAGTGCTTAAGTGATTTTTGCGTTTAACTAGTCTAGCCAATCCACACGTGTTCTGTCATACGATGAGCGATGTTTTACGGGAGTGCAAAATATTTGAACCAAACTTTAGTTTTCAATCTTGTAAAAACAAGTACTACACCTTCGATATTATTCCTAGATATCGTTGTGTGTATGTAGATCTTAGAGGCCCAAGCCAACCTACCCTGTGGTGGTGCACCTGCCAATCAACGAACGTACAAGGCTCTGACAAACGTATTAGTGCTAGAATAACGACCATAGACTCGCCCCCGACTGATAGCTACTGGCGATAAGTGGGCGTATACTACTGACTGCAATACGAAGGGTAAATAGCACACACACACACATATCACGCATATATCCCGAAGGGGTAAACAGAGCCGCATTACACACCCACAATTTGCCTATTGCTGTCACCGCGTACACAAATAATGGGTAATGTCCAAAATGGCCGAATGAATTTAATAAAAAAGTAGCAGCTATATGTATTGTAGTTTTGAAAAAAATAAAATCTTGATGAAAGGCAACAAAATCTTACGTGCCAGCCGCTATGGCACAGCCAATTAAAGTCCTGGGCGTCTCGGACTATTCTCGCGTGATTATTATGTATGTACTTATTTATATTTTGAATATTGTTTCGAATCTGTAGATAGTAGGTTTGATTTCTATTTCCAGCTGATTATGGTCGATGAACTGAGAAATACGTGTAAAATAATCATGTTACAATCACGGCGATAAAAAAAATAAAATTGTAAATGTGTGAAATCTTCCATTTACCGTGAAATTCAATGTCAATTGAATATTATTTCCGTCTTCAAAAATGTTAATACAATAACAGATGCTCATAACTGTGTAACATTATCTTATCGATGAAGGTTAAATGTGTTTATTTTGATACCAAAATGCACCTATATAGCTCAATCAGCTTCTAGTCTTCTTAAACTAGGTAGGATGTACCAAAAAATTGTATCGCATTTTAGTTACCGTGACCTAATAGACGCTTGTAACACCACGCTTTACAAACCACTCATGAAAGGGAAATGAAGACATCACAATACAACACCGCGCCCACACGGCGTAGCTAGACATAATTTACACTGATATCATCTCAAACTAATCCGAGACGCCCCGGACTTTAATACCATAGCGGCTGGCACGTAAGATTTCGTTGCCTTTCATCAACATTTCATCGCAAGGCAACGGGTTTCAATTTTTTTTTTCAAAATTACAATACAGCTGCTACTTTTATTAATTTCATTCGGTCATTTTGGACATAACCCATTATGTGTGCCCGGTGACGGCAATAGGCTTGCCCCTATTACGTGGGACTAAAAATACTGGCAAATTGTGGGTGTGTAATGCACCTCTGCCTACCCCCTACGGGGATATAGGCGTGATATGTGCGTGTGTGTAATCATCACAAACTACGAGTAGCTTGCTGTAAACGAGCTTTCACGTTTAGCGCGAGGAAAGCTTTGGGCTTTCGGAGCTCTTATATTCGATGCAAAACAACAAATTATAAGTTATTTCAAGTATAGTGTAGTAGAGCGTGGTTATTACCTGAGCTTTATTTAACACACGTTCTAATACAAATCCTAAAGCTATATAGCGGATCAAGTGTCCATCGCCTAATATCTGAGAAGCTTGCACTGAAAACACGCATGGAATTTGCTAATGTATCTGTTTCCCACTTATACTCATCGTATTATCAACAAATAATAACATTTATATTTAGTATATTTACATTTAACATTCCCACAGAAACGTTTCAAATTCCCACACACACGATCTCAACAATATGTAAAGTTTATTAAACACAATTTAAGTATGTATTGATGCTTTAAGTACTGTAATGAGTGTCGGTAATACATTGATTTAATGGATGTGGGTTTTTTAATGACGTGCCATATGTTTTGGTTGCATCGTTACACTATGATGTAAGGATTACGTCAGGAATCTATTACATGATAAGTCATGTTTGATGACTACAGTTTTGCTTAGTGTGGACATATATTATATTGTGGGTTTCTTCGTATGGTATGTTTCCAACTTGAGTGTCTAGTACGAGTTCCTTACGTTAATTTGCTCGAAATACGTGTTCGTATTCCCCATACATTTCACACCAGCGTCCCTAGCGGTAACGTTAGTGAACTGTGTGAAATGTATGGAGAAATACGAACACGTATTCCGAGTAAATTAACGTAAGGATCTGGTATTAGACAAACTGGTGTCGGGGTTGTTGACGGTTGTTGACGATACCAATTTTTGGACACGCATCAGGCTGTCGCGCTAAACTAACTAAGAATTCGTTTGACAGTTCTTTGGACGCGATAGAAATTTATAGTGTCACGGTAGAACTTTAGCTGGGTTTGGAAATGTAGAAATGGCAAAGACTTGTAACAGTTTACTAAAACTGGTACACGTCTCGTGATATAAAGGTACGAGCACTATAGGAAATGTATCGTAGTTACCTTTAATATCATCACGATCTCTCGTTTAAATATCAGTGGTATGAGTGAAAATCGTGAAAGTTTAAGCTTGGCACAGACTTGTTAAGAAATGAAGGAATATAATTACTAAGAGACTATTACCAGGTCTATGTCATTCGCCTAACAATCGCAAAAAATACGTGATGTCAGCGACAACTTGGAAGTTGTAAGTCAGTAAGGATTGTCTCTTGTTTGTGATACGGCATTGAACATAGAGTTGATATTGAGGCATTAATGTCATAATTATTGGTCAAATTATGCTGGTACTTTCCTGACAACCCTAACGTTCGAATGATGTTCTCTGTAAACAAAAGAATGTGCTTTAATTAACGTCGGAGTGCAAGTTCTGTATGTAAGTACTATTCCCTATTCTGTGCTATTACTATTCTGTGATACATAACGACTGATTCATTTGCTACTGAAAGCATCTATCGACTGATGATGATATACAAATGTAAAGGTATGGTATTCGAGCCTTGCCCCATTTTCTATGGAGAATGCCAATGGATGTTTATCTAGATGTGTTATTTAAAGAAAACTGTTTATTATATGCGTTTGAAATGTAAATGAAGTTTCCATGGCCTTCAGCGCGCCGATGAAATGTAGAACGCTGAAGAAAATAGCCGAGTATTACACAAACATAGGAGTAGGTTGTCACGGTACTACGAGATATTACAAGTAATATCTCGTAGTACCGTGAGCCGTGACAACTACTCCTATGTATCTCTACACTATATCTACCTCACCTATATCTACTACTATATCTCTACTCCTGCTGCCTACCAAGGTAGTCTTACATACATTCATTCACGCCTGGTAACCCCTAGCACAGATAAAATGTATACTAGTACAGACGGCCCCATCTCATACAGAAAAGGGGCCGTTCTTACACAGATTCATAGTTATTACGGCGGTATTTCCCTGGTTGTTTAGGTTATATTATTTATTTATGAACGGAACCAAAACAAACTTACAGTGGGTACCAAATCGCTTGCATGCTATGCAAGTTTTTACATGCAATTTTTATAAAATGCTCTTGACATCATGATTTCAAGCCTCTGTCCACTGCTGAACGTATACCTCTCCAACGATTATCCAGTGTGACCGGTCCATTACCACCTTCATTTAATGAGACCTAGCGCTTTTCACTAGGTTGTCGGGCTATCTGGTAGTCCGTCCCATACTGCGCGTGCCAATACGCAATCACACTAGAATCTGTTTGACCCATCGACCGTCTGAATTGTCTGGCAGACACAATAATTTACTGTTCCAATCCTAACGTTTCTAATAGACTCCTTATATCCATAGGGATATGCAGAAGCTTATACGCACACAATTCGAGAAAGATTTTCTCGGTCTCACGCAATTGACCGCATTACCAAGCTGCAACTTTTATGTTTTCCATAAAGCTGGTCAGTTGATCGGGAGGTGAGGTTGGCCTAAGTTATAAATATTGAAGATCACTAACTATTCTTCTTCTCATGACCAGTTCATCGGCTTGTTATTTTGGAATTGTAAATGTTACTCATATTATAGTATTCGGTTATCATATCAGTTCTCACACAAATCTGCTGTAAATGTCATAAGATAATTATTTATAACAATACGTTATCCATCGTTCATCGTACCACAAGTATGTCCCTATGTATTTGTATCCTAATGTCTTGGTACAGATAAAGATTGCGTTGATGGATTATAAATGTGCCGTTTTTTATCTCAAATATTTACAACTAAGACGTCACAGAGGCAAACACTCAAATTCATCTTCAGACACATACATGCCTTTTCAGTTTTACATACGTGTGGGTAACAATACTGCCCATATTTCGCCACCTTCCAGTGTAAACTGACAGATTTGATTAGGTTCCCATATACCCTTAAAATATATCTAAGAAAAGAACTGGCAAGTCCTGTATAGACTGTCATGTTTGGCCTTAAAAGTGACAGATGAAAGACAACTGCTTGTAGCGGAGATGCGAAACGAGTATATTAGAGGAAGTTTGAAAGTTGCGCCAGTGAACGAAAAATTGAGAAGCGAGCGGCTGTCATAGTATGGACATGTTATGAGAAGAGAGGAAAGCAATGTCGTTAGAAAGGTGCAAAGTATGACTGTAGAGGGTTTGAGAAGGTAGGCCAAAGAAAAGATGGATGGAATGTGTGAAAGAGGATATGACAAGGAGAGGAGTGACTGAAGTGATGACGTCTGACAGGGATGTGTTAAGGAGAAAGACTTGTTGCGCCGACCCCAAATAATTGGAATAAGGGCAGGTAGATGAAAAGAACTGGTAAGTAATAATAACTTGACAGCCGACTCACACAAATACTTTTACTTTTTGCATGTTGTCTCCAGGGTATACCAGGGTCTATGGGAAACTAATCACTAGTCAGATCTTGTCAGTGTACACCAGAAGGTAACGAAATATACCTACTATTTTATTTAGACGGTTCAAGTCCGAAATATCAAAGTCGACACCAATCATTACAAGAGTTTATTTTAAAAGCTCAGACTGAAGTGTTTTATACTTAGTTCAATACTGAGATATCAATAGAACACTAGAACTAGAGATGAACAATAGTAACACTTTTAAAGTTTTACGTTTATGTGAGAAAGGGTTCAAGCTGAGTGTTTGGGAAAGGCTAGAAATAGTGAGAAGAGATGCGGACACCTTACTCAATGAACAAATAGATTTTCACACGTCTCCCTTACTTAATATGGTTGTAAACAGACAGACACATTAGTTGGTTGTTGGTTTGTATGTGTCATTTGGCATTTCTACACAATTTGTTAAAAATTATTAAGATGAAGTCTTGTATTGGTGAATACCTATTTTTGGGTACTTAGTTAGCGAGATCTGAGGTTCCTACCCACGTTAGTTATTGTGAAAAAATCCTACATCGCGATAATGAAATTTGCACACGTTTACTTATAAGCAAATATGTTCTAACCACAAATTTTGCTGTTCTCTCTGAGACAGTCTTGATAATGCTTCGTTTAGAGGCGAAACAATTGTCGACGTTTTGTTGTCTTTTTTTAATCCTGCGAAAAATAGTGCTATTAAGAAATTTAAAATAAGTTTAAAGTGTTTTTTTTTTAATATTTTACTTACCATTGCTCTGAGATATCGATCAAGCCGCATCGTGATATCCACCGAATTATCATATGTTACGTACCCATTTGTTAATATTTGTAGTTAGTGATGTGAAAACGCGATAGGTTTATAAGCCAAAAATTGCTTTGAACAAGTTAGTTACTCTCGATGAGAAAAATGTTGCTGTAGAACAAAATGAGCTAAGTAAACAAGAAGCTAGCTTATGGATGATTGAGAAAAGCGTGAGGTTGTACCCACTGCTATCCCAATCTATTTATGTATACTCTAGTGTGTGTATTTATGATACTCGCGGCCCTACTTACGTCAGTATGGGTAGTCGTACATATAACAAATAAATAATGACCCAAGCTAAACTTTAATTAAGCTAAACGTTAAAAAAAAATTCGTTCAGTCCAGAAATAAGAGAGAGAGAGACAGATGGCGGTCGCTTCACGGAAAATATTGAAGTTCAGGTGCATCGCAGTTATACTGAAGAGCAGACTCCACCTGGGTTGGTTTCATAAGATTAGTTCCATGGTTGGTTCAGTGGCTGTTGTAATAATACAAACAGACAGGCAAACATTAATTGTGTAAATCTTTTCATATCGCTCACATTTTCTTACAATTTTTCTTAGCTTATAAGATAGCCTGTGGTTTTTTGTTTTTTTTTTTGCTCAAAAGAATAACTTATCTTTTGATAAATGCTTTAATATGTTCACAGTCCATACACATTTTTTGTAGGTACTTACTGTTTTATTTTGGGCGCCTACGTCAGAACTGAAGGGGGCTTATTGAGGGGGTCATATGCGTGGGCAGATTCTGTTTTTAATTATCGCATTTACAATATGTCGTGTACAACTAGTTCATGTATACTTGTAAACGTCACTATCATGATTATGACGCACTTATCGCTATTGTACTCGTAATATTGTAAACAATATCAATATCACATGTATCGACGACACTCAAAATCAAAATGTAATTTATTCACACTTTGTTGCACGTAGGTAGGTATAATTTATTAGTATAGTAGAATTGTCTATTGTACTCGCCAAATCATATTATCACTTATTATGAAAGTTGCATCAAAATCCCTTACGCAGTTTATAAGATCAAATCAAATCAAATCGTTTATTTGCTAGAAACATGGTTGTCATAGGTTTTCTTATCTGTCTAAGGTTCTTCATGTTTCAACGGATGGTTCAAGGCATGCAAATTTTTAAGTTTGAACACAATGCTCACCAATTAATTTAATATAATGTCTTCTTAAAACAAAATCAATATAATGTCAAATATTACTATTATTGCCTCTACCCTTTACTATTATCTTAAATTTAATTTAGTACCTACCTTTTTAGTTTATCTACCTACCTATTTAGTTTCTTTAATTTTTATGTTCTCAAAATTCTTTCATTGAATAAAAGCATTTTTCTATAAGCCACTCATTAGTGCGTCTTCTGAACAAATTCCCCTCCATACTTTGGCATCCTACTAAGCATACATAGGTACGGGCAGACATTGTTTTATACTAACTTATGATGATGCACAGTTCTGCCATGTGAAACAGCTTAAATTACTATAACTATCTGTCAAAACCGCATCAACGTCTGTTCAGTAACTTCGGAGATTCAGCTACAGACAGACCTTTGAAATCGCCTATCTAGGGGTTGTGGAGATCTTCAGAAAATATCGAAGTTCAGCCGCATTGCATTTACACTAAAAAGCCGACCCCAACTGGATTAGGAAAAGGTTAGGTGAACACGCTGTATTGCAACAAACCCGTGGTGGGTAACTAGTTTTTTAATGAATGGAAAATTTTCTGTCACTAATCAAATGAAAATTGGTATATTATATTATATTTTTATAATTTTATTATATCGTTTATTCCTTTATAATCTTATTTTATACATTTTTAAATACATTAAAAATTTTTTTTAAATTTATTATTATAATTTTTATAGGAATAGGTATCGGGACTTAATCAAGAGGGACAGGTATTATCAACTCTCAGTTCCTATTTCCTCAAACTTTAAGTAAAAAATTTCTACCTATTTCTCTGATGATTGCACATCTACCGAGCCTTTTCCCAACTCAGGATCAGCTTTCCAGTGTAACTGCGATGCAGCTGAACTTTAATATTTTCCGTGGAGCGACTGCCATCATTCTGACCTCCACAAACTATGGGCGATATCAAAGCTCTGTACTTAGACCAGTTGGATTTTGATTTAGGGCCCAAATACCCGTAACGACTGCCATAGATGTTCGTATAATAACCGGGACCGACGGCTTAACGTGCTCCCAGAGGCACGGAGGTCACAATTTCTAAAAAAATGGTCACCAACAATGGTCACGATCCTAAGACCGACCTGGTTAGATGTTGCTTAACCTTAGCAATGTGTTAATATACACGGTTACCACTAAGCCACGAGTCCCCCATCTCTGATGATGATACATTATAATTTTATATTTTTATTCAATAGATGTAAAATAATATAATTTATATTAAGAAAGAAATTATAAATAGATCACAAAAACTTATGTCATCGGCGGGACTAAAATTTCTTTCTTAATATTTTACGTTGTTATTGGTGGGAAACCAACTCTCCCCACGAGATGTTGCATCTACCCATTTCTTTTTCCTCGGGGCATCCAGGAAACCTATAAAATAATATATATCTCAGTTACATTGCTAATTCTAAATCACATTAGCTGCGAAAAAAAATTAAATAATGCCAACGCACAAATTGGTCGCAAATGAATCGCAGCTTACCGAAATTCAAGAAGACGCAGTCGCGGGCGACAACATGTTGCTTATTTATAGGTACTACTTTTTAAAGCACCTACGGCAATAATACTGCAAAATATCGATGACGTACTATATCATACCGATATCCCATCACTATCGATTCAAGTGCTATTGTAATGTATTGTTAGAAAAGGATAGCTATTATAATTTGGCTAATGAGTGAAAGAGTAATTTCAAAAAGACATCAACGGGTTCGAAATTGTTTGTGTTTATGTTCTATTACCAACCAGAATAAATTGAACTCCGGTGCCTAGTCAATTTTATATTTACATTTATGTCTAATTTACTTACCGGTGAAATGTAATGCCATCTTTTTGGTAATTTGATGTCTTCGCCGACTTGCCACACCATTTTACGGAACAGGAAGCCATTTAAAATGAAAATGCTCACTAAAACATTTTTTTTAAATTATAAAATCGCACGTGGTCATAGGTCGCGAAGTTGGTTGTCACTGACGTCGTGATTTTAGGCATAGCTTTACATGCTTGCGAAATCAAGTATGAGTGGCGCGCGTTTGTTGCCCTGCATGCGGAATCTATTAGGAGGTTATCTATGTATAAGTAGTATAGCGTAGTGTGAACGTTTACATAGTAAATGTACGGTGTGCGATATTGTTGGGCTACATGCTATATGCTATGACGACGGCGACGCTTTAAATGACGCAACCCTGTACGACAGTACAGTACAGGTACAGTGGGCCAAGACATTGGTTTACCAGTTTGAAGTAAACTATACCTACTCCTATAAATTTTCTGACAGAGATGATTGCAGCGATATAACATCGGTCCGGGCTGTTGAAATTTAGGGTCGGATGACAGAATGGTTGATGATTTTCTTTTGTACTTACTTTATATTTATGTACTTCCGCTGCCTCTGTTAGAAATCTGTAAGTTAGAAAAATCTTGTTTCATCAGATTTCTCACGATCCTCTATGGTATCTTACGTAAGTTTATTTTATCTTTTAGTTAAGCTATTTATTATATTGTATGATACTCGCATTTTATGTTTCCTTGCAAAATTGCCTGGAAGAGATCACTCCTTATCAATAAGGGCTTCCTTGGGACATTTATTTTCAGGCATGTCTGCATTTTTTAACATTTATCGATTCAATTTTTTATTTTATCTTACATCTTTTACAAGATTTCGGTGGTGTAGTCCCAGGTTTAATGCCCCGACTTTGTGTCATCTGAAAATACCAATGCAATTGAGTTGCAGTTCTTACCACATGCGATAGTTTTCAACCCGATGTCGTGTTCATGTGGTTGTTGGCAACGAGAAAATACAGGGCAAGTCGCTTGCATCAGGTAGTTTAAATATTATAACCGTATATACTTTCGAAACATAACAATTAAACGATCGCGTGTTCACAGTCAGCGCACTTGAGTCCACAAAGTTTGACGCTATTGTTGCTTGACGACTTGACGGCGGACTTTCAACGTCTGGTGCTGGCAACGGGACAATAACTTAGCAACGGTGTTCCTCAACAACTGCTTGAACAAACAAACCAACAATATAAACCTTAATTGCGTATATTCACGCGGTCACTAGTGACATAGCTGTTAAAGAAATAATGAAGTCTCGTGTCTTTTATTATGAAATAGCTACAAAGATATAATTTTTTTTACATAATACCACATCAGGTTCATGTGCTCTCCACATACTTAGGTATTTTTTGACCCAATCCAACTCATCTGCAAATGGTGCAACTGCCGAAATCAACGAAAAAAAAACTAGGAGGTACCCCGAAAAAAATAATAGTTTTTTTGATAATTTTCGTTTAGCCCTTTGTCAACGTAGTAAATACACATATCCATGGAAAGTTTCATGTTTCTAATACCTACTCACCGTTTAACGGTTCCGAAACTTGAACTACGGAACCCTAAAAAAGAGTTCTGTGTTGCGGCCACACGTTTTCTAATTGCATAATAATATAGTGCTATAAATCTTCACAATGTCGATTGCTCAGTTATAATTAACTAGCCCGCGGCTTAGCCTGTGACAAATTATGTACTAAAACCTTCCTTGAGAAACATCTATGTATTAGTAAAAGCAGCATGAAAATCGGTGCATTACTTTTTGAGTTTATCGAGAACAGACGACGCTGCGGAGCCGTCTTCGTTTTATAATATATGTAGTGATTGTTCAGTATGTTACACCATGTAATATATATATTGTATAATTATGTAAAATAACGTACCGACGCGACGAGACGCCTGAATGCCCGTCACCTTGAACCTCACGGTACGACAAGAGAACTGCGTAGTATTTGTAGCGTTTCGTAGCTGAACGTAGACTTTGATTGATACGAGTATCACTACGAATCTTACACGATATTGTCGCACGAATTTACATATTATTTATCTAAATAAGGTAAGAATTTACCTGAACCACACTACACTTGGCGTAATATATCTTGGCACAAGTGTTTTTTTTTTAATTCCGCGGTCCGGGGAAATGCCTAAATAATGTTTTTAATATTTAATGGGGAACCTAAACCAGCTGTGCTTGCGAGGTCTAGGACTATTCTACCTGTGCTAAGCCGGAACCACTTTTTTTTTTTAATACCGCTCTAACGTCCGTTGCCGGGCGTCTAAGCCGGAACCACTAACATTATAAGTAGTTTTTCAAACATTATTACTGCACCTTGCTGGTTAACCTCTTGTTTACTTCTACAAGTTTTGTTTTGTTTTACATACATCCTGAGGAAAACTATTAGGTACAGTAACATTGTCCAGCGTAGATACAGTACAGCCGGATTGTTGCAGACATTCACCGAAGCAATCGTTAAGTACGTACTCACGATCTGTCTAGCTATTCGGTAACTCTAACTCATTTGTGACTACAAACGTCACAGCTTCAAATTTCTCAGTAAGATGAAATCATCATCTCAGCTCATTTGATGCCCATGGCTGGGTATATGTCTCCCCCAAAGAGGAGGGAATCCTGCCTACATATACCACCCTGGCCAAACGAGTTGGTATAGGGTTTTGTATCGAGGATTCTTGTTCTTCTAGTTTGTTATATATGTGTAGCAAATTCCACCGTCAATTCAAACGACGGTATAAATTAGTATGATACAAATTAGAGCAAAATTTTCCCGTGTGATGTTCAACAAGATCCCGTATAATTCACGTTTATTCGACACGCTTCAACGATATTTGAACTTTTTTATAATATAATTACGTCTATTTCATTATAATTGTGCTTCTTTGTTGTGTGGGAACACTGGTGGTACTTAAAAGTTCATTGTTTAGTTGGCGAACGAGAGCCGGTCGCCGCAGACGGGTTTTAGACCATAAAATGTAATGTGAAAGTGGTTGTGTGGTTCTAAGACTTATGTGTGAAAATATTAACTTATCGCTCTGTGCATCGCTCAAGTTACTTACATTGAACAGGTATTTATATTACATAACTTTTCTGCAACTAGAAAAAAAACTAAGTCTTTTTTTCCACTTGGTTGGTAAAGCATTGAATTATAGTAAATTAGTTCCAATGTTGAACCTCGTCCGCAAGCAAACCTATTCGTGTCGATCTAATTTAAATTTAACAAACAGATTAATAAAGGGAACTACTCGTATTATAATAATGGTTATAGTAATAGTCTCTTTAAAATATTAATATTGAAAAACAGCCGACTTACCATCGCCTGGAAGAGATTTCTCTTTATCGATAAGAACTTCAGTTGTACTTTATTTTCAAGGGATGTGTAATATATTTGTCTGTTTCTTGCGTTAGAGAGATTTTATCTTGATTGTCGTCATTATTTACTATTTTCATTTTAGCATATTTGCACAAGCTTCATTGACAACAACTCTTGCTTTACCTATAGTGCCACCATATTCCCCTATCTTTACATCAGAATTTGATGACAAGAGTTTGTTGCCTTTCATCAACATTTCATTGCAAGGCAACGGCTATACAGTATAGCTGCTACGTTTTACTAAATTCATTCGTCCATTTTGGACAAAACCCATTATAAATGTGCGCGGTGACGGCAATAGGCTTGTCCCCTATTACGTGGGACTAAAAATACTGGCAAATTGTAGGTGTGCACCTCTACTTACCCGGGGAAAAAGGCTGATGTGTGTGTATGTGTGTGTGTGTGTGTGTGTGTGTGTGTGTAAGATGGAGCCGTTCAAAGAAGGAAGGTGTAAAAGACATTTGACTAGATTTTTTACTGGTGTCTATACAAAACAATGAAATGCAGTATAGTCATTAAGCTAGCAGTTTATTTCATAAAGAAAGTACCTTTCATTCGCTTGGTCGAGACAATTCATAATAATTTTTAATTGCCTACAGTTAAAAAGCGTGGATATTCTTTAAAAATTCCGGCTATTAAGTTATCTTGCCGTTATGGGTGTTAATATATGCCGCTATCTACACTGAAACACTGAGTAAAAACTTACTTGATTTTCTGCAGATGTTTGATTGGTACCCTAAATCTTATTAGATACCTTTACAGCCATTTGGTAGGAACTGTAGTTAACCAGGAGGTAAGGAACCAATGACGCGTTTAGAATATACCTAATATCGACTACACAAACATACCTACATAATAAAATCACTCCATGTCCTACATATTTATTATCTTTTTATTTATATTATTCTTATTCAGCCAGGATCAACTGCCGACGGGTTCTCGCCGCGTCGTGTTTGCAGATGATTTCTCTTATCGAACCAAACCCGCTCGACACATATTCTTTTACTAGCGGACGCCCGCGACTTTGCCCGCTTGACAATTCATATACACAAAAACATACCTCGAGAACCACGCTATCCATTGGTGAAAACCGCATCAAAATCCATTGCGTAGTTTTAAAGATTTAAGCATACATACGGAACGGGGCGAATTTATGTTATAATATGATGTAGTGATGCCAATTGTATCTGGAATACTATAAATAAACTAACATCTGAACTACACAAACCTACAATGAAAATGTTTTGTTTTAAAATATTGTTTCTCTACGAATTATAATTGTTTGGTTTGCTTTGTAATTGTTTTTGGATATACTTGTGAATCTTGGGTCGTTTCCCGGTTCATACCAAACGCTTATAGAATTCTCCTCTTGAACTGTGTTGGGACAGCAAAATCTGCCTAAAGATTCCTTAAGATCTTCGCAACCTCGCCAGAGCTGCTGATCAACCCAACCTTTGGCAAAAATAAAATTGTGGCGAAAAGTGGGAGAAAGTAGGCACGGGCGTATAAACAACTTCTGAAGAGTATAGGAATCTATTGACATGACATTATTGGCAACATCAGTCTTTTGTAAAAACGACGTAATTACAATAATGCTTCTTACTTACTACTTAGCAATCGTCACGGTAGATCACCTGTGAACAAAACTTACATCCCTTAATTTCCTTCTTTTTTTAGAATCCCTTATTTTGTTATGCAACATATTTTCTAAGAATACCTTTTGTTAGTCTAATTTTAGGACGCATTGTGTCTACGCAAGGAATAATCAAAAAAATATGAGGCCATTCAAATTCACATGCTATATATATACTTCATCGCAGTGGAAATTCTCATCAAGATAAAGGAGATTTTCCATATACAGTTTGAAGAATTAGATTTGTATGAGTTTTCCTCATCTACCTAAGAGCCCTATTATATGAAGCAATTACTCAGAATATAGATTGGTTATAAATAAACTGATATAGGTATCTATACGCCGTCATATGAGACAGGTCAAGATCTTAGAACCCTAAGCCAACCTGCTGATACACGGACGAGGCGGCAAATACAAACGTTGTCCCTCTAATAGGTATGTGGTATCAACAGCATCCACAACAAAAAAAGGAGCGTCTAATATACCTCTCCTTACCCCTTCAGGGATGTATATCCTATCCCCTTTACGGTATGAGACTCCAGAATACTGGCTGTATATTTGCCGCTTTGGCAGCAAAGAGGAAAAAAATTTTTTTAATATTGAAGATAAATACATAATCTTCAGTTCATCTATTACACCAGGGACCCTGCTCCCAAATGATGCTTTGTCATTTGTGAATAATGAATGATACGAAGTCAAATGTCTAGGTGAATATTTGGTAGCTAGACACGAGTTTCTTAAACCAACCGATATTATATTTGAGATAATATTGTAAGATGAATTGTATGATAATTCTGGTGATTGATATAAATAGTTAGTTCGTGCCTTTTGTTATACCAGGCATGTAGACAGTTAATAACTACTTTACTGGAAATTATCCTTGTTTTAATTTAAACTGAGTAAATCCAGATGCATTAAATCATAATACTTTACTTAAAGCAGTATGGAGTGTATCCTGGTTATCCTCTGCTGTTCGTCGGGCATGTTGACCTATTCCATTGTAACCTGAATGAGTTCACAAGGGCTGTATTATTTTCTATTGGCTGCTTATGTTGTCCAGTAGTAGTGGTAGTGTGTATAATAATTCTTTATTTATTGTTAGTGTATTTAATGAGTAGTGTGTTAATGCTGGTAAAGCTTATTGTGTTTTTGTCAATGTATTGATTGAGTAGTGTGTTTGCTGTAGATATAACTTATATGTAATTAGTATTCTTATTTACTAAGTAACTGCACTATCGCATTAGGTGTCACCTGTTATGATAGCTGTATATGTTAATAATAAATAAATAAAACATTTGATTTAAATACTGCTTGTTTCTGTATAAAAATAAACGGTAGGTATATGAAAAAAGAATTACATAGCTCTGTGCATAATAAAAAAAACCGGCAAATTATTTTTAGTTTGCACTAAATGTGTTTAAAATTTTATACAATAAACATTATTATATGTTTATTGTGAAATAAAAACACACATCATAAATTAATTTAAACAAAACTCAAGTCCAAGTCAATTTCGGATTTAACCAACGGAAAGTTATGCAGTGAAAAATAATGTTTTAATGAAGACGATAATATACAGAAACGCCAGCATCTACAAAATCCAAGCCCGTTGGCTGAATTTCAAACGAGACTGTAATTTCCTAGTCAACCTAGGGTGATGCTAGCCTAGTTCTTTGACCGATTTGGAGTCTGACATAGAATTCACTGTAGTTGATTCAACCGACTATTGGATCTGATGAAATGAGGACATACGGACGTCCGGCTTCCTCATCGCGTTTGAAACTCATTGGAACTTATGTGACTACGGAATTAGTGTGGATTTGCTGGTGGGTGAAGAGACATTTGAAGACCCAAGACATTTGTCGATCATCAGACTAGGCTCTAGCCCGGTTAGAAGCAAATATACTTCTCCATTTCGCATTAGTGTAATTTTCATATAGTAAAATCAGCAATATCTGAAACAAGCACTGCTTAAAACGAACTTCGCAAAAAAAAAGTTATAGTTACTGATTGATACCCACGGCTTCGTCCTCGTGGAATAGACTATGACAAAGACAATGTTTGAAAATTGTTTCGATGTGTACGTAAGGTAATTAAAAAAAAGATTTTCCGTTGCTGAAAATTATTAGAGATAATTGGGACAGGGAAACACGCTATCCATTGCCGTCGAATACGTAGGTACATACATACCTAATATTCGTTAGACTCGAGTCTCGTACGATTGTCAAACCTCTCTCTGCAAATAGACATGTAGCCTTATCGCTATCATCACAAAGCATAGGATTATATGTCTGTAAATAGCATGAAATATATGCCAGCTATTGTCATAGTTACTTTTGTATGTTTATTTGCCTTAGCTAATTCTGTAGACAAGAAAAGCAAGCGTGACTCATGCATGACATTAAATATCGGATTTTCACCTAGACTTGATATTCGAAATGAGATTTCAATTTGTATCTATTATCTACCGTGTTCTGCAGGTTCTGCTCAAAATCTGCCGCACGATTTAACTCACAAAGAATTAAATTTTACTAGTAAACCAAATAACCATCTAAAACTAATACATTCTCGTAATAATATGCTTCTCTGAGCCACGAAGTAACTTCTGTTACAAAATATTCAAATGTTACATTTGCATTCTACAACGTTCTTTTGAATTTTTTTTTTGAACCTGTTCGCTTGTAGGTTGTCAATTTTATTTACCCTTTCCCTATTTATGCTTCAGATATATTAGCTATCTCTTTTTTTATTGCGTTAAACAATTTATCAAAGATAGGTTAGAGAGTACTCGGTAAAATAAAGCTACTTAAGAAAAACGAGCTTGCTGTTAATCAATATTTTTTCAATGTTCTACGGCCCACGTACTATAATAACAGGCTATGTGTCCATCCTGCTAAGACTGCCCTATTACATAAAAGTGTAATATGCATGGCTCCATTAATCTACAACAAAATTCCTAAAAATATAAAAAATTTGAACAACAATTTTAAGATTTTCTCGAGGATATGACCCTGTAGGATTGACTTTTGTTTGTAACTGGATGACTGATGTATAATATAGACGTGATGACTTGAAGTTAAATAATAATTTGTACACCACTCAATGGTAAAACATGTTGTGTCCAATCGAAGTTTAAGACCTATATAATAAGCACTTGACTATGTATATTATATGTACACATGTTTTAGCAAATAAATATTATCTTATCTTATCTTATCTTATATTGTTAACGTTATATCGAAACTAACATGGCCGCGGCATGCCGGACGTTCACATGCCAAACGCCAAGATATTTCTGGCGATCCAAAGAAATATTCGACCTTATCTTCCTACGTCAGTTTCATAATAAAAGGTTAACAGCACTAAATCGCAGAATTTCTTCAGACAAGAACAGAAATAAGTACATTTTTTTTGGAAATACGTGTAAATTACTTCGTATTTCTGATGATGAACTTTAAGAGATCAGTAGCTAAAACAAGAGGCTTTCGGTAATGCAGATGTAAGACTGATAACAACAGACATTAGGTTGATACCGGTGCTTTTCGCAAGGGTGTTTTTCCTTCATTCATTCTACTTTTTGTTTTCATTGTTTTTTGACACTTAAGTATTACTACATGGGGCACACTAAAAGTTTTGCACTTCTAGCTAATCGGAACTATTTGAATTTCGAATGTTATATTTTTCTTCCTTTACCTTCTTAGTAATAAAAAAAAACAATTGGTGATTTTATCACAGATCAAAGTTCTACGTATGCAACGAAAATGGAATTAAGTCGAAAAGATTTTAGAGCGATGATTTTTTATGATTTTAAATGTTCTCTCTCTCCGCAAGACTGTGCCGCTCGTCTTCAAAATGCTTTTGGGAGAGAAACACCTTGTTTGAGCACCGTGAGGCGATGGTTTGCTGAATTTGATAGAGGTCGAGTTTCTTTACATGACGAATTTCGTGAAGGGCGGCCTTCAACTGCCGTCAACGAAAATAATGTGGCTACTGTTAAGCGCTTAATTGAAGAAAACCCGCGGATTACCTATGAGACAATTCGAGGACTATTGGGGATTGGTATGAGTCAAATCCAGACAATTTTATATAAATAAACTGACAGCGGAGCAGAAGCGGGCTCGCGTAGAATGGTGCTCACAGATGCTACTGAAGTACGACCACGGACATTCTAATGCTGTTTATGACGTTGTCACAGAAGACGAAACGTGGATTTATTGTTTTGAACCTGAAAAGAGACAGCAAACTTGTGAAAGGGTGTTTGAAAATGAGAACAAGCCAACAAAAGTGAGGCAGGCGAGAAACGTTGGTAAAAAATTGATCGGGTTTTTTTTCTCAGCTACGGGTACCATCTGTACAATTCCACTTGAAGATCAAAAGAGTGTTAATGCCGAGTGGTATTCTACTATTTGTTTACCCAGGGTGTTAGAAAAAGTTCGCGAAAGACGACCCAAAAGCCGCGTTCTCCTACATCATGACAACGCATCTTCATACACGGCCAACAAAACAAAGTCATTTTAAGCTTCCGAAAAAGTACAACTCGTCACCCATCTTGCGCATAGCTCCGACCTAGAACCCTGTGATTTCTGTATTTTCCCCAAAATCAAAGATTTGATGAGAGGTTTCACTTTTACCAACTCCGAAGAGGCAGTGATAGCGTTCAATCAGCACGTAGAAAACATGCCTTCAGATCTGTGATCCTCGTGTTTTAAAAAATGGTTCGATCGCATGAAAAATAGTTTAAAATGTAAAGGAGAGTATTTTGAAAAGCAATAAACATAATATTTTAGTTTTAACATGTTGTTTTTTTAAGTTACGCAAAACTTATAGTGTGACCTACGTATATAACAAAATGCAACAGTTTCTGAATACTTACTTACATATGAGTATGTGAATAAATACTGACTGGCAACAATTTATATGTACACTCACAGATCGCCAGTTTTTGCTTGATCACCTTACCAAAATAGATGAATGCTCACCAAATATAAATGTTGATTCATTGAAATAACTTCTACTCCACTACTTGGGTAAACTTAGCCAACATGTTTATTTTGTGCTAAAAGCAAAATAGCTTCATTTCTACAATAATTAAACACAATTTGGTGACCTTTTCCTATTTTTTGTAGCAAAAATTGTCTCTGAGTTTTTATTTTATACCTGATGATAAGTATAAGATAAGATTAAATAACATACTCTACATCACATTCTGACCTTGTATGTTCATAACAAAAATCAAAAACCATAATTCCATCATGCAAAATTAATGAATCCAGAACAAATTTATTTTATGAAATATTCAAGAAATCTATATAGAGTGTATTCCCACTCGATTGTCCAAATTCAGGTTACAATTTTTCTATTTTCGCTTTGCCATATCTTTCCGCTACACATGTCGAGATGTCAATGACGCGTGTGTGTGTATCTATATGTATGTTATCAATATTGATAAAAGTGGATAATAATTTAACACCTACGATATTCCTTGCGTTTTACACTGTAGGTACTGTAGTTACTAGTACTCGCCTTTCAGTTACCGCGGAGCTCTCGGTGAGAGCACACGTATTATACGCATTAACAGAGTTTGAAGTATATGCCTTTGTACAAAGTTGTGTGTTTGTTCTGTCAGTATCTTTTGTGTGATGCCTACAGAAGCTTGTGAAAGATTCATGATGAAACTAAAGAAAATTGTGAGTGTTTTGTTTTATTTTGGTTATTTTTGTTCTAAATCAATATATTTGTGGAGAGTATTGTTAAAAAACGTTTCAGTTCCAAAAGAATAAATTAATAAGCGGTTTATTTTTAAACAAATATTGCGGTTGTTGTTTATTTATAGTTAATTACTATATCTTATCAAATTTTTCTTTTAATTGAGGTATTTTCGAGTAAACTTAACAATTTAAAGATATTATTTGTTCTCTACGTGTAATGTTCATGGTCAATAAAATTACCTCACTCACTTCTTTTTTAACGTATAGAATTCTCATGGACTTCGCTCAGCGGCGAGATATTTCCAAGGTGGATATGGCCAACCGTACCAACCAACTTATAAGATAGGTGTCTCCTTCATATTGAAATGTAAACGAAACTTATTCATGTTATTATTGACGTTTAGATCAAATTACGACAACGTGTTCCCGGGATGACTAAGACGCCACGCGCAAAAACTGTCCAGTCGTGAAAGTTAAAAAATTGGTGTCTTCTATTCTGTCTATTGGCTCGGGGACAAAGGTATTCCCATGAGGGGGATCCTCAAGATTATCTCAATTACATATCGACTTTAGTTTTATCGATACTTTGTATTCGAATTTGATCAAGAGATTAACTTTGAAATTGCTTAAGATTAAACTTGGTATCTGATAAAGGATATATTATGTCTGACGTAGAGAATGTTCAAATAGATATGAACATTCGGAGGGGCTCAAGTCCAAGTCTTGTGAACTTGCAGACAAACTTAGAAGACGAACGCCCCTAAGATATGCTTAGATATGAATCACAATTTCGACTCGGGGTCTTATTTGCTCAGTTGATCAGAGCATTTTCCCTGTGTGGGTACTGAAGCTGGTTCAAAAGACTAAGAAGACTTTTACACGGAAAACGTTTCCAAAAAAGAAGGAGGTTCTCAATTCAAATGTATGTTTTTTTTTTATTTTTCCTCATATCTTCAGACTGGGTGAACGGATTTTGTTTTTTTTTTAAAATTGGAAGCTACTACTTCCCAAGTGGTCCCATTCCAATTTGGTCCCATTCCGCCAACTATTTGGTCCCATTTCAATTTGGTCCCATTCCGACAACTATTTGGTCCTATTCCGACAATTATTTGGTCCCATTTCAATTTGGTTCCATTCCGACAACTATTTTTCGGTTTCGGTAGTTCGGTAGTTTGAAGTCGGTTGCTGTCAATTTTTGACGTGTATTTTATAACTATGGATATCTTACCTTCATATAAACACACTAGCTGATCGCCGCAGCTTCGCCCGCGTGATTTAGTTTACTCGTTCCCGGTTGGTGAAAGAATTTTTGAAATCGGCACTGTAGTTTTTGAGTTTATTCATTACAAACATACAAATCTTTCCTCTTTTAATAATATAAAATAAATAAATATAAATAAACATAACATAGAACAATTAACTACTTTGGAGTCTACATACGGCGCGCTCTGGTAACATATCTGCCCTTAATAGGAATATCATTGAGGCTACTTCTATATATCCTATCTTAAGACATAGTACTCACGCTTAGTAACTGTCACTGTGACGTAAAGGCTGCGAATTGGTGTTAGGTATGTGTAGCGTTTGAATAAACTTTAATTACACAGTGTTCATTGCTTAAAAGTGCTTTTTTTCGACGGTATTGTAAATTGTTGTCTTTTCACTGACGTCAATGGCGGACCGTACAAGTAATAAAAAGTTTAATTCTGACACTATTCTCGGTCAGAGTTTACACATTCTTTTCTATCGCAGAAATATAAACAGTTTGTGATCATGTTCACCAAGCTGGTGTAATAGCATTTCTTTACAGGCTGGTTGATTCTCGCAGCTCCGGTCATAGCTTTTTGCTGCCATAGAATTCTGTGAAACAAAGCCTGTCAGTAAAAACTTCAAGAAAATCCGTAGGTACTTCCGGAAAGTGGACAGACAGATTTGATCTGATGAGTTTTATTAACTTTTCTATATGCCTACACCCATTTTTAATGTACTTACTATATAGTACGGTGTCTTGCGCGGTGCTTTGCGCCGCACCGTGCTACAGGTTTTGGCCTATAACTTTTGACCCCTTAGGGCTAGGTCAAATTTTCGATTTTTTGGCTTGCCTCCAGATCGAGGGCTATCCATAGAGGGGTCAACCTTCATTGGAGCATAAGCAATTCTCGAGAGCTAAGGGGGGCATTCCCCATTTCTATATATAGAAGATAGATGTACGTTGTATGTACCTACATATACCGTAACCGTAATTCTTTTTTTTTTCACAAAATAAATAAAACACAATATCTTCAACAAAGACCACCTATGGTTGTTTAAGACACTAAATACAGTTAAAGAGTGTTTCATTTAGACTTTGTTTTTGACTTTGATAGAGAAAGGGTGACCAGACATTAAAAAAAAAACAGACAGCATTTAACCAGATACTTAACTATAAGCAGGCGGGACTCAGTTTGCATCTAGGTTTGAACTGATATTCGAGTCCCACCTGCTTAGAGTTAAATATCTGTTTAAGTGCAGTCAGGTTTTTTTTTAATTATTTACTGCTTTTTAGTTGTAACTAAGTACCCTCTGACACTCAGGAGATAAATACCTTTCATTTGAGACCTCATTCGTCGAAATCCATCCAGCCGTTTGGCCTGTAGAGGGGAACATAGAAACATACAAACAAACATACATACGCGCGAAACACACCAATGCTGACGCAGTCGGGTACATAAAAGTGATTTATTAACTATTCTACGCGGGCAGACCCACGGATATTAGCTAGTATTTTATAATAATTTGCACAATCAATGCAGTTTCAGTGACCATGGTTATGGAACGACCATGAACTGAAGAATAATTAATTGTTTATATAATAATTAATACTTACTTTAAACAACAATCTATTTTATAAATATAATTAAATTAATTATAAGAAAATATAATGTTTCCTTTTCAATCATTTTGCTTGAATTACTCGTATTACTTCCATGTACACTGCCTATCTAGCTTGTCCCCTTTAGATGAATCTACAGAACTACATTTTGTAACAAAAAGATCTCAAAGTACCAGGACATAAGACAGTTGAAGAACGTGTTCAACAATTTCAGTCCAGACTTCAAAAGACTTTAGAATAGTACCTACTGACCGCCCGCCGGGCACCACTGGACTGCGCCGGGCGCCACTGAAAATACCTTCTGCGTGTGAACCAGAGACGCCCGGCAACGGTAAAGAGCGGCCGCGGAATTAAAAAAAAAAAGGATAGTACTGAACCTTTTATTATAGGTAGGTACTTGATGCAATAGACCGTTTTAATTATGCTTTCCATACATTCTATTCAGTTAACGGCAATAGAATTAGTCTAGATTCTAGGTACATCACCTGGCAAAATAATTTTTGTTCCAAAAAACATGTACCTAAGTTAAAAAAACAAGAAAAAAGTTTTTAACATCTTACTTACCATTGCTATGTACCTAAGTACCAATATAAGACTGCTGGAGCTGATATTCAACTATAAATAGGTACATAGTTCAGAGTCAGACCGAACTGGAATACTGAACTTCTTTTTGCCATTATTGACCGAGCGAGCGAAGTGTCTTCATTTCGAGATTGCACAATTTTACTTTCGTCCGTCTGTCTGTCTGTCTGTTTGTGTTCCGGGCTAGCAGCCACAGTTTTATTCGACCTTTACGAAACTTGGCACGAGTTTTCCTTGATTTAATATAATTTTTTCATCGTGAGCTTTTTTGGATTGAGGGGAAAATGGGGTAAATATGGTCAAATATCGTTTTAATGTTTTTCAGGGTTAGCTACCTTTATTATCCGATCTTCACGAAACTTGGTACAAGTATTCCTGTACCAGAAACAATATTTTTAGTGGAGTTTTTTTATATTGGGGAGAGGAGGTTGTTAATGCCCAAAAAATTATTTTAATGTTCGCGAGGTCTACTGTTCGACCATAGAGCGACCATTAGTAATAATCTAGAGTTCTAGACTTTATTACATATTATGTCTATGTTGTTGTGGAACGCCACATTATGTATATAGGTGCTCTATTTCAGTGGAAGTGTTTCCTAATCCTGTAACGCTATTTGCTACAGGATTTCTTACCTAGTAAACACACTTTATGGAAGTGTTAGCAAAATATTAATTGTCAATGAATAAGTGTGTTAAGCAGTCTAGTTTTATTATCCTGAATAATTTGAGCATGAAGCATAGTGTACATTATATTCATCATCTTTTTTCAAAACAGTAATATTCTGGACAAAAATACTTTGCTCTTCCTTTCTACTTCGGACCCATTATAGTTTTAGCATCTATACAAATCGTTACATAGTATAAAACAAACCCGTTTGTTCCGTATGTTTGCTTAGACTTTAAAACTACGAAACAGATTTTGATGCGATTTTCGCCAAGTGATGTGTGGATGGTATAGTTCGCGATGAAGGTTTTTGTGTATATAATTTGTCAAGCGGATTATATAATTTACGGACTTTGCGGACGTCTTATAGTGCATAAATAAAATTTAAGTGTCAGTTTCTGTGTATTATAATTAAAATTAATAACTTTTTACTGTGGCTTCGGTCGCGGCACAAAAACCTTCCTCCAGAACCACACTATCCATTGGTGAAAACCGCCTCAAAATCTGTTGCGTAGTTTTAAAGATCTACGCATACATACAGAACAGACGACTTCGTTTTATACTATGTTATGAAAAGTAAAAATTTTTTTTTTAATTTTGGTGAGTACAAACTCAAAAAAGTTACCAATTCACTGTAAGTTAATTTTTCTTTAAACTTTAAATATAATATACTTCAATGATCTTGCGCCATTGTTATTCACACATTCCAATGAATTGTCAATGACCGCATTTAGTTAGGGTTAAATAAGAGGAAAATTATTAGTAAAATTACAATTTTACGAAAGAATTTACATTTACTCATAATAGGCTATCGTTTTAAGGGTTCCGTGCTCAAAGGGTACATGAGAACCCCATTACATTACTTGACAAATGGGCCCTCTCTGAAAACCAGCGCTGTTTTACAATAGCATTAAACTGAGAGAGGGCCTAATTTGTGCATTGGTATGGTACTTGATGGCTTTACCGGCGCTGGCGTATGGGTGCCCAATTCCCACTGTTTATTGTATTTCTCTCGTATTTGTTTTTAACACTACCTCGGACTACCTCGGTGGCACAATGGTACTATGTACGGACTGCCACACTCGAGGTCTCGCGTTCGATTCCCGGGTCTGGTGGATAATGTATAATTCTCTTTAGAATTTTACCCAGATAATTATCCCAGAGTCTGGAACTTGTGCCCGGTAAATGGCAATAGGCTCGCCCCCTATTACATGGGACCTAACATAGCTGGCGAGATGTGGGTGTGTTTGCACACATCTGCCTACCCCTTCGGGGAAAAAGGCGTGATGCTATGTTATTTGTTTTTAACATTTTTTTCTCATTTCTTTTTTGTTATATGCGTTCTATCAGACCTATGTCACTCGCCTAACAATCGCAAAAAATACGTGACGTCAGCGACAACTTGAAGTTGTAAGTCAGTAAGGGTTGTCTCTTGTTTGTGATACGGCATTGACCATAGATTTGATGTTGAGGCATTAACGTCACAATTATTGGTCAAATTATGCTGGTACTTTTCTGACAACCCTAACGTTCGAATGATGTTCTCTGTAAACAAAAGAATGTGCTTTAATTAACGTCGGAGTGCAAGTTCTGTATGTAAGTACTATTCCCTATTCTGTGTGAAAATTATTTTTTTCTTTCTTTCTTATTACTAAGACTCCGCTGTCCGTCTGTCACTATCGTATCTCATGAATCATGATAGTTAGAAAGTTAAAGTTTACACAGATGATGTATTTCTGTTGCAGCTATTACAACTAATATTAAAAACATAATATAAGAAATATTTAAGGGGGCTCACATACAACAAACGAGATTTTTTTTGCCGCTTTGTTACAAAACCCTTTTTGCGCGAGTTAGTCGTCGTTTTTACTACTTTGTGGCCAGAGCGCATCGCTAGTAGATATACATTAGACTTTTCTTTTGAATCACTTGTAGGTATCTATTGTTGAAAACTACATTAAAATCCGTTCATCCTCAGTTTAAAAGATCTCAGCGAATAGACAGGTGCAATCCAACGATGTGATACCACAATAGGTAAGGATCCGTTTATTTACAACTAGCTGTTGCCCGCAGCTTAACCTGCGTGTTTAGCTTTCTTGATCACCTGATTTATTATGTATAGATGTTGAGCATTAAGAAAAAATATTATAGTATCTTAGCCGTGTGCAACGCCCCTTAGTGAACTCCACTGCTGGTGACGTAACCAACGACAAACTTATTATTTTCGGTTGGTACGGTCTAGGGATCGAACCTCAAAATTAAGTTTGTTTTTTATTGTATATACTTTCCCGGGATAAAAAGTACCCAGCGTGGTGCCCAGGATATTAAAGAATAATTATACCAAGTTTCATCGTAATTATAATAATAATAATAATAATAAGCAACAAAAGCTGAGACATGAAAATTTCATAACCCAAAATAATAATAATAAATTTATTTCGTAATAATAATTGTACAATAAAATTTTACATAGAATCTTAATTTTAATTGTGCGCTATTACATCATAGTTAGTGCATTAGTAGCTTAAGTATGTAGGTATAATAATACCTATTTACATTTATATGTTTCTAGATGTTTTATAAATAGGTAGTCTTATAAACGTAATTTGCACCTGAACTAGGTAGTCCTGTATTTCAGGCGCCAATTGCAGCTAAGTAAATTATAGAACATTACACAAAAACAATTACGTAACATTATATGATTAGGTTATTCATAATATTATATAATAAGAGCTAGTACAACACCAAAGTGGCTCAATATTGATAACTATATTAGATATGTCTTAATTATTCAACTTATCACTATTTATTTTAATACAGATATTAACTCCTCTGTGTCATCGTAGGACATCCCTTGGAGGGCATTCTTTAGTACTTGCTTACAACGAGAATAATTAAGAGGATAAATATTTGCTAGCGTTTATCCTATTGTACAGAAGCGGTCCTAAGAACAAGTAAAATTTGCCTGTGTATTCGCGTTTTATCGCAGTTCTTTCAGTGCAAACAATATCTTTCCGTCTTTTGTAGGAAACTTGAGTGCTGTAGGGAAGTGATGCGTGCTGTTTTAGTACTGTACTGAGTATGAACAGGTAGTTTTTGCGTGATGCCTGAACAAACATACAGACAGACAAAAAATTTTTATTCACATTTTTGGGTTCGGTGTCGGTCTAGTAACACCCCCTGCCATTTATTTTTTTGATATTTTCAATGTACAGAATTTTCACTTCTACAGATTTATTATAAGTATAGATTTGTGGTGATACCGCAAATTACCGTCAATTACTAACGTATATCATGTTCACTTATCGGAATGACATAAGGTCTCTGAGACAAAACTCTGTTCCGACTATACAGGGTGTTACGTAAGGGTTATATCAACCCGAAGACACTCCCATCAGCTGGTCGACCAGAACCCGTTTCGATATGTTTCGACCGAGAAACAAGAAAAAAAAAGTTCATATAAAAAAAAATTATATGCGTGATTTCAAATCAAAACAAACCTGTCCCAACACTAGTGCTTGACGTACTTACTAAAAGACAATGCTAGGATTATTGGTTTTCCAAAAATCTAATGATAAGGTTTGAAGTTTCATCAAAATCGGGCTCGTGACTCCTTTGAGCATTTTTCGCTATTTCTTATAGTTTCGGATTTGGTCATCCAAGCCCTTTTGCAAAATTCATGCTCCTGTATGTATATAATTTTAGCTAGCCAAAGTTCCATACAAACTTTTCCTTGTACCATTGTTCACAGATTATGGTGTAGTTACCACATTGTATTTGCAGTCTCACACAGTTGACTACACTTGTCTTCTGCGTGTGACTCCCCTTATACGTATTTGTGACGAACGTTCGACTTGTGTGGACATTCCAATAACCATTGTTTGGTCTTAAGACGGTAGACTTACTCATTGGAGATTATGTCTTTTGAACTGACATGAAAAAGGGGTTGTGTAGTCACGTGACCGTATATGATATCATTGGTTAAATGAATCAATCGACAGAAATGAGCGGGCGTTTTATGTAGGTCAGGACGATTTTTACATCAACGTCATTGAATTAGATCACTAAAACCTTACTGGGTCATATCTTTGCCCTGGGGTTATTCGCAGGGCTGGTTAATAATGCATTTTCCGAATTCGGTTTCCCAATGAAGAATTTCGGCGAAGTCTTAAATCGAATGTGATGACTCAGATTCTTTGTTGATTTGGTTTTCGTCAACAACTAATATACAATAGATCGAGTCGAATGAAAACAAACAGGTCATCCCTTTGTAATAGCTCCTAATATGTTTTAATTATCAATCACGTCTGTTTCTTCGAAGGGTTGGACAGGAGCATATTATACGTCTACTTTCACCAGTAATTTTATTGGCTATAGTTAACCTTTTTGTTTGCCATAACCTCGCACCATTAGCAGGGCAGGTTGGCTTCGGTCTCGTAAGCTCTGGTTGGAATGCACCATGCTGTGATCCTTAGTATTGTACTCATAGTAATGTACGAGTATTCATAATTGTAGGTACTTTTTACAGAATTGCGCGTAACAACACTATCCTTATTATGTTAACAAATACCTACAATATCGTCCCCACTATCCTGTACACAAATATCAAGCGGTAGAGGTTTTATGAATTTTTGGTTGAATATATGTTTTACTAGCCGTCCGTGGCTTCGCCTGCTTGAGAAATTATATACACAAAAACCTTTCTCGACATCTACTCTATCCATTGGTGAAAGCCGCATGAAAATCCGTTGCGTAGTTTAAGGATCTAAGCATACATGCGGTACTTAGCGACTTTTGTTTTATAATATTGTAGCGATAGTTATAGGCATAGCGATACATATTTACGGAGCAAACGACTATTATGGCTTAGTTTCCTGGCCATGCGTTTGGGGACCAATTATCTTCTTCACTATCAAATTTTCGAAATCCTTTACCGAAAACATCAGGAACTGGCAGTGACACAGCATAAATCAGAAAAATAAAAATAAGTAAAGTGTTGCGTATTCATTCAAGTTGGACAAACACAAAACATAACAAAAATAATTTAAATTGTTGTCATTGGCGGTATTTTAACTGATTCAAAAAATCGTTTAAATTTAATACTGCGCTTATCTTTTATGACTTGTACAATGATTGCGTCCGGATACTGTATTGTTTAGTATAGTTGTAATTCAGCATTGTGTCACCAATAAGGATGGCATTCAGTGCGCATCCTCTGTGTCCTCCTCACTCCTCACGCGGACGGCATCAGTTGCTCAACGGACCGCTCTCGGGAACGTTTGTCCATTCAACTAATGTGTCATCGTTGTATTTAAAAAAAGAATAGTGCGCGTTCTGAAACCGATTGGTGAATAGATTGTGATCTGTGCAGTGTATAGTATAGTGATGAACAAATGGTCAGTTCCTGTGAAATATTATCAAGTTAACTTTGTTTCATTATGGTTATATGGTATACCACAGTGTTTGAAGACAAGGTAATTGTTGTGTATTTTTTTTTGTTGCAATTTACTTTTCGTTTTTAATTTGATAATATTGTGATCTGTGAACTCTGGTATGTACTCAACATTTTCACGTTTTTCATAAATCCAATATACATATAAATATTCATAATTCCACTTCTACCACTTCTACATAATAATCTCGCCTGTTTACCTGTGGGAAGCAGGTAGACCCATATTATTTGCCTATTCTTGGCCAGTAATTTTGCTGAATCCAGTTAATGGGTGGCGAACCTATTGCCGCTAACCGGGCTCTTTTATGTGCCGTTCTTTTTTTGATCGGCAGGTGCACCACTTGCAGGTTAGGTTGGCTTGGGCTACTACACCCTTTTTAAAATTAAGGTCACGCCTCGTTTCCGATGGCGAATTAAAATGAACGGCTGAATTGGTACGTTTGAGTTCAAACAAGGTCATTCAAATAAATTCCCAAGGCAAGGCAACATACACGAGTACCTATAGTGAATTAAGAATAAATTGGGAATTCCTATTTTAGTGCTCAAGGATGACGAATGACTAAGCATCCTCTATATTTCAAAGCTAGGAAAACTACACAATTAAGATGACTTGTATTTCTAAAAATACAATAAAATTATAAATAAACTAAGACTGTCCCGACGAACTTCGTAACGCCTTTTTTTATAAAAACTGTCGTGACCAAGGGAAATAGGGACTATTAAAAATATAGATTGGTGATAGAACGGTGAAAATTTAGGGTTGATGTATTTTCAATGCCACATAATTTAAAAAAAATGTCCTAAAAAAAGTTAGGGATGGACAACCCATATCACCAAGGGGTATGAAAAATAGATGGTAGTCTATTCTCAGACATACTGAATATGTATATAAAATTTCATAAAAATCAGTCAAACCGTTTCAGAGGAGTATGATAACTAACATAGTGACACGAGAATTTTATATATAAAATAAACCTAAATCTGGTAGGATTTGTGATTTTCTACTGGTAGTTTCCTATAGGTGCAAGAAAACATCGAGTTAATACCTATTACCATTCGTATAGGGATAGAGAATTCCAAACATGATACTATTTAGTAAATGCCTTTTAATATAGGTAATGCCTATTACGTCATAGTGCCATATTTCGTCAGCATTATGATAATTGTCTGAAGCAGATGACTCTCGTCGCGTGGTCGGGACACAAACAACCTATCTGTCAGTCTGTACATATCTTATTTTCGACATAAACAAATATAACAGTGGCGCTGTTTTTTATTTATTTATGGTTGCCAACGTTGTATTTGTGAATTGATTTTTACAAGATATTTATAATCGAAGCTTCCGTAGTCTAAAGCGTTGGTTTTCAACGACGTCAACGTAAGTTCGATCCCCGGCCACTACACTATCAGCCAAAGACAAGCAAATTTAGCTTATCTGGTTCCAGTAATATTTCTTCATAAGAATAAAAACATTTTTAAATTCCTCAGTATTTACCAATTTGTCAGATTATATACATGTGAAATATCTTTGATTGAACATTGTGGAGGCGTGGTCGCGCCATCAATTGTCATCAATTTAGCTCTCCCCAGGGCCCTCTGCCCACGTATCATATACGATACATTGAATACATGACGCGTAACTTCAATATTTGTGCTGCGACTGAATGAAGTGATACGAAAGCTCGTGAGTCATTTGCATAGGTACAGGGTTAATTGAGGTGGTGACATTTCACTTGTCACACTTTTTTATAATTAGAAACTGAAAGGCATTTGAATTTAACCGAAAATTATAACAGAAATAAAATGTTGAGTGGATCAAAATTTGTTCTTGTCCTTATATTTTTTGAACAATTGAAAGCCACGAAATAAGCAATTTTTTTCTTTTTATGCAATGAAAAAATAAAAATATTTAATATGTTTACTGTTTGAAGGGTTCAAATTATCATTTGTAATTCTCTAAAAATGCGTGTCAACCCTAAGCGAAATTAATAACAAACACTTCCGATGTCGTCGTGAGATGGAAATGTTCAAAGTAAATGTTACCTCCATTTGTTCTAGCTAGATCTGTTTTTTTTGTGGTGCAGTGGTATTTTGATTCTGCAACACTACGGTTGTTGTCCCTTGTAAAATATTTACTAATTTAGTTTTATTTGCATGTTTCTGTGTTTTTTTAAAATGATACATTGTCTTAAAGGATTGCAACTACTTAATTAGAAGATGGATATCAAATACTTCAGTTTGGTAATTTTGTTACTTTTATCGTCAATATTAATTATGGCAATAAAATATCGAAGTTCAGCCGAATCGCAGTTAGACTGGAAAGCCGACCCCAACTGAGTTGGGAAAAGGCTCGGTGAATGATGATTAATTATGGCAATTTTTATATTGCTCCTTGTGGTTGAATGTAAATGTGGTTAATATTATATAATAGTATATACGTAGAATACTTTTGTCGTTCCCAATTCTGCTTTTTTCCGACTTCCGATGTATTGTAGAGCCACTTAAAAAGATCTAGGCAGGGACGCCATTCCAAAAACTGGAGTCCATGTGGTAGGACTAGCTAAAAGTGCATCAGTCATCTAGCTTGGTGCCCACTTAACTAACGTCAATATATTGTTTATACAGAGCGAGCAGTCGTCTCCATTCCGCCGCTGGACGACAGGCAGCGGTGCCGGCAGCTCGTACAGACATCAAGACCATCGCAATATGTATAACAAGGTTTGTATATTAAATAGGCATAGACCAGCAGAAGCATTTGAATAGTTTTGTAGTACTCAATAGTTACTGAATTTTATCAGGATTATAAGTAGCCCAAGAAGTCAAGTCAGAAAGCTATCTAACTACCAGTACAAATTGTAATTAAATCGGATTCTACCCAAAAAAGAAGATTCCAGATTTTTAAACAGAAAATGTTCCACTATGTATCATTCTTATAACAAGTTTGACTTTAAATCACAAACTTTGAATTCAAATTAGTGGGTTTCATTTATTTTATTATATAAAAACACATCATATCACCAACAACTGTATTGGTCTCCAGCAAATGAGCGAAGGCACCACCCCGGTGCAGACCTCTGGCGGCGGTTCCAACGTGGCGCGCTGGTCGCTCGGCCTGGAGCACCTTCTGGCTGACCCCGCTGGAGCTGCGGCTTTCGCTCACTTCCTCTCTAAGGAGTTCGCTTCCGAGAACATCAGGTTCGTAGTTTTTTTATTTTTATAGACAGTATCAATTATTTGCACTATATGAGCGCATGGTGCGAAGGAGTCTTATCGAAATTTCCAGGACCAAAGTGATCCTCACCGGTGCGCGGTGCACCAGCTGATAGACCGGGGTTCTGGCTAATATTGGTACCTATATTCCTCCTAAAACCGCTATAGGTTCAGCCTGCTATTACGTTGGACTAATTGAGTGCCTGGTTTTATTTTGTAGTAAAATTTCTGCTTATGTATGCCAGAAATTTTGATACCCGTATTAGTGATATGGCTATTTCCGCAGTTTTCTTATGTATTGGTGTAAGTATAATAAAGGTTATTCTATTTCGTCCCAGTTTCTGGTGGGCCTGTGAACAGTACAATGCAGCCACAGACCCGGAACGTCGCAGGACTCTTGCCAACGAGATCTGGCACCGCCACCTGGAGGAGCGCGCGCAGGACCCGGTCAACGTGGACGCGCCCGCCAAGAGAGCCACGCAGCTGATGATGAGCCAGGACCCGCCACCGCCTGAGCTGTTCCAACAAGTAAGGAATACCATCCATAACTACATTAGTTTTTCTAGATTGAGATTCTAACAGGATGTTTAATACTCATCAGCAACAGTTGAACATAGATTGTTCATATTATCACATAATTATGTACCTATAACATGAACGTATTATAGTAACAGGAAGAAGGTCTCTCAACATAGTGAAATCCTCCAAAACTCAAATGTAGCATTCTAGAAATAAGCGGTAAGTTTTTCGACTAGTACCAACTATACTTAAAGTGTACTTTCTAACGGTACCGAGTCCTAGAAAGAATGTTTTTATTTTATTTTTTTATTTTTCTTTATTGGGACATTTAACAGTTACACGTTATGACTTAATATATCTTAGTACAATGTTAAACACTTGTGTAAACGTATGTTGACGTAGATACCCTATAGAAAGGGACAAACAGTCTTGTCATTGGTAGGAATCTTGCTTGGACCGTTAATACGTCCATAGTGTATCCTATTACTAAGTTAAGCAATTAGGCGTCGTGGTTGGCGGTACCGGTACACCCGTTGATGTGTGTTATTGTACGGAACTTCTTGCCTGGAATTGAATAATACCAATGAGGCCGATTCCTTAAAACGTTTAATTTATCTAAGCAAATAATACTTCATTCAGTACAATATGGTGTCTGTTGTTAACTTGATAAGGACAACCATTTGATGTTCAAGTGCATTTTTCGCATAATATTAAAATTAGTCAGCGATGATATAATTCAATTATAATATCATAATGTTCTATTCACTAACTATTGTTTGAAGAAAGAATATGGAATTAATGTAAGAAAGTTATATCACATCTAGAAAATCTACATCTTTGTTTAAAGTTATTAATTAAGGCTAAGGTACAATCTTGAATTCACTTTATTGTCGTTTTCAGAAAGTGACGCTGTTTCTCATGTTTTCGCGCATACCTATATCACTGAATCGATATGGCTGAGTTTTTGTATAAACATAGACTAGATCACTAGGGATTCGGAAGGGACTTGGCTATTTTTCTACACCCACATTTTGCCAGTCTTTTGCCAGATATACAGCAACATAATGCTCTAATCTATGCTCCTCGCCCTGCTGCTCTGTTGCCGCGAATGTTGCTCTAGCAACCATTACCCTACTTGCGATGTTAGAAGACCAGCGGCATGACGAGCAGCATGACGACTATTCTCCCCTCGCTATTTCCCTCGCCACTAGTGGAGTATGTGACTGAAGGGTAGCTCGTTCCGCAGGCCCAGAAGCAGATCTTCAACATGCTCAAGTTCGACAGCTATCAGCGCTTCCTGCGCTCGGGCGAGCACGCGGAGTGCGCGCGCGCCGACCTGCGCGGCTTGCCGCTGCCGTACGACACGCAGGAGCATACTGACAACTCTAAGGTAACTAGCATGTGCCTGTGACTCCACACAATAATTTTGCTGTAATGCATAATAATATAGTCTTGAAGACACACTAAATGAATTTTTAATATCGGTCCAGACGATAAAAAGATTAGCCCGAGCAAACTGACAGACGGAAAAAAAAATTACATTCATATTACTACAGTATATAGGTACTTTCATCAATGACAATTAGTGTAAAAATGGTCAGACTAATCTTGATGAAATTTGGAACGAACATAGATATACCTTGAGCAGATATTAAACTACTGTTAATCCCGTTAATGTCAAAATACCTAAAACCCAAGAAAACCAAGAGAACCCAATCCCAGAGAAGGAAAACTCGACACAAAACCCCCAAAGCAACCCGTCCAGCCAACCTGGCTTATGTAGGCTAAATTCCCCCCTCTCTGGGGGAGGCTCATGACCAGGCGTGGGCGTCAAAATGCTGAGATGAGGAGATGATGAATCCCGTTAATAAAGTCTCATAAAAGTGATGTTGTTGTAATTCCTCAGCTCAAGAAGTCAGCATCGAACGCGTCGGATCGTCGTCGCAGCGGTGGCGGCTCGCTGCTCCCTTGGAAGCTGCGAGCGACCCGGGATCGCTCCAACAGCACGCAGCAGAACGAACCGCAGCCCACTATCGATGTAAGTTCACACACACATACATAACATCACGCCTATATCCCTGAGGGGGAAGACCGAAGTGCATTACACACCTACACTTTGACAGTAGGTCTTTTTGAATTTATTTTATAACCAATGAAATATACTAATTTATTCTCAAGTAATTTTACAATATGAATCACAAAAACCTATATCCTATAGTCTCGAACCAGCGATCCCTTTTCAGAAGGAACAGACACCACTAGCCCAAGACATCTTAATTTTCACAGCCTACCATAGTAGTTAGTTCCTCAACTACCGATAGATGGCGCTCTGGCAACGCCGTAAGTCGCGATATTAACACAATGTGATCACAAACCTAGATGTCTTGGGCTAGTGTAGTAGTGAGAGTGGGTAATTTTCTTGGTATCACGGGGGCAAGCATAGTGCCGTTACCTGGAAGTATACAAAATCTAGAACCACTTACTTTGTAATTCAAACCAATTCTTAGACAGATGTTATATACTATTAAATAGAATCATATCAGGTTTGTTTCGGAGTTTGGGTGTTTCCTATGTATATTATGTATGTATTTAGAAATATAGAGGTATGTTTATAAGTTGTGTAAATCCCATAGCACAAGCTTATAGCTTAGTTTGGGCTAGATGATGTTGTGTGAGAATGTAAAAAAAAACAATTTCACTGACATTTCGCTAGCAGCTAGTTGGTAACAAGTAGAGGGCGTGTCGTGTCCGCAAATGTGAATAATTTGAACAACTTAGCACTCTTTCAATGACAACAAGCAAACGTAGTTAGATCGCTGACATCATCAGTTAGGAATTTGCTTATCATAGATAACATATACCTACTTATATGTTACATCATAAGTATAGGTATATATACAGTCAATTGTCATCATTATCATATTGTTTTATTTGTTTCACCTTCAAGCTAAAATCAGTGGAACAATATTGATAAAATTTGATATGCAGATAGCAGACAATATAGGTATCTATCGGTAATGTGTTCCTATTGCTAGTGGGAATGGGAAACATATTACACGCAAGTGAAACAGTGAGCTTCAGTTAGTCATATCTAAATATACAATACTGAATAAAAGATGATAGTATGTAAAGAGTAGTTAAACACGAAGGAGCCCTGTGAGGGCTATCGCCAATTTATTAAAATTAGACAAGATAACTAGGTCGCTGCCGTGGTACTGTGGTACTGTGCTGCAGCATGCAATTGAGCGAAGCGACTATTTCTATTAAGACATTTATCAATCTATAAGGAGCAAATTTTGTTCGAGACCGAATTTTGATTTAGAACCAAAGACCTTATAATACAACGGACATAGGATCTAGAACAAATCGCAAGAAAATAATGTCCCGAGTCGACCTATACATTATACATAGGCATACATAGATATAAACAAATTTCATATTAAAATTTAAACCTTGATTCAACGGAATAGTGTTCACTTTTGTTTGCACTAATTTATCGCATTACGTAGCTTCTATCTGTCCGCCTGACTAATTCACCTTATGCAGCTTATACTTGAACTACGTGAACATATAAACAATGGAGTAGGTTTATTTTGTTAAAGTCTTTTAAGGATTCCATGATATGTATGATGTACGTAGGCGTAATAATTAATGTAAGACTACAATAAATTCCATAATCTTATAAATTGTAATTACTTGTTTATGTTAGACGAAATAAGCTGAAAAACTAATTAACGACTGACAAAGATTTTTTTTTTCGAGTCAGTTTCATAATAAGTAACTGTAGTGTATGAATAACAAAAAGGGAATTAATGAATTTAACTAATTATAATATTATAAATGCCAAACTTCTTGCGGGTGTCAAAGTTCTTCCGCTTTCATTACTATTTTCATAACGCTATGTCGCTACGTCTACTACAAGATAGCCATGTTTCAAGTGACTGAATTAGTTGCTAAAACTGCGCATCATTAATTTATTTTTATCTTATGGTTAATTTTTGGGATACGAAATTATTGGCTACTAGCTGATCACCGTGACTCCGCCCGCGAGATATAGTTATCTCGGCCCCGATTCCCGTGGGAATACATTACCGAGAATCCAAATAAAAAGAAAATAACAGTACATACACGAAATAAAATGACATGTGTAATTATATTTATGACAAAACAATGATACCCTGTGAAAATTAAAAACATTTTTGGGCTTATCTTATCTCCTCCATTCAATCAAGGGATTCTTGTACAAGTTTCATAAAGATCGGACCTCTTTTTGTTATGTCCATAAAATGAGCCGAACAAACAAGATTGTTATTTTTTGGATCAAAATATTCTTCTCGCCGTGCTAGGGCAATAATATTTTTCCATTGTGCACAGTGTACTGGATCCCGAGGAAAACTGAAATAGATGTTGGTTCATATAACGAAAAAAAAATCATAAAGAGCCAAGGCGTCTCCACTATAATCTTTGTTCCAAATAGTTTTATCGCTATCGGTAATCCGAATAAATCTGAATGGTCATTTTGTTAGTACATTATTCAGTGAAAATGAAATGGTCTCTTTCTTTTTACTGAGCTTGGGATGAGTTCGAAAGAGACAGATAGGTACTTCGGTATTGGACTGGATTGCAATATTTACTTTTGTCTTTTAATTTATTATCGACGAAATACTGTATTTTAAGTGAAATAATAAATTGCAAATAATAAAACAAAAGCTTATTTACTGAAAATATGATACACCGTCTTCAATTTGCTTTTTTTTCGTAGTTTTTACACGTTTTTACAATACAGTACGGCATTGTGCAACGTGTTGTCGTTCAGTTGTCAAAATCAAGACTGGCGCGCGATTGTTTCTCTTTTAGCGTTTTGTTTCTCTTTTAGTTCGGACACTTTTGAGCGATGATCCGAAATCCATTGTATTTAAAATCATTGTTTAGAACCCTCAAAAAAAGTTATTAGCATATTTTTGGTCAATAACTTTTTTTGAGGGTCCTAAATAAAAAAATCGGTCTCAAACAAAACCTGCTCCTGGAGAATGCTTGATTTTGAGTGAAAAAATCGTGAAAATCGGTTGGGTAGTTGTCGAGAAATAATTTCACATCGCATTGGAGTCACCTGATAAGGAACTCCGCTCGCTTCGCTCAATAATACTGTATAAAATAGGCTCTGCCATAGGTAGAGGTTAGCATGTAAAAAATATATACAATACCGCCCACGTGGTATAGGTACCTATTTTCCTCGTTCCCAATACCCGTGGGAACTCATTACCGGGACAAAAAGTAGCGTAATGTCACTGAAGGATAATTTTCAAAATCGGTTTCGTAGTTACTGACCCTCTTTAATGCAAATTAACCATATCAAGTCTTTTCTCGTTATAATATTTTAGGTTAACTAATAATTTTAATCATGAATATATTTTCGTTTAATCATCTACCGTACTTGCCATTATTGTTTAATAATAATATTATTACCCTAATATGTTAGGACAATGCACACAACGCCATAGTCTCAAACTAAGTAGAGCTTGTGATATGAGAACTAGATAAACGGACGGTGTTTGAATGTGTAATGCACCTCTGCCTACCCTTTCGGGGATCTAGACGTGATGTATGTCTGTCTGTCTGTTTGATGCAACATCTCGAACTACATATTAACTTAATATCATCCGTCGTGCCCTGATACGGTTCCAATCTTGCACTTGCAAATAAGGTTGGCTTGAGTGAGACCCTAATATCTTAGATAGGGTTAGTTTAGCAATATTGTCCAAAACTTAAATATAGCATCAAATACAAATGACTTACATTATAGGTGCAATATGTACATTGTGGCGTTTAATGTGTGCATACGTACAACGATGACTTCTAATTGTGTGTAGTACTGCGTGATTTATTGTGTACATTAGCTGTTGCCCACCAGACTCACTTAGGCTAGGTGCTGTTGACCGTCGTGGGAATTGGGAAATAAAAAAAGTCTACGCGTCTTTCTCACACTACATCATCTAGCCAAAACTAAGCAATAAGCTTGTGCTATGGGATCTAGACAACTGATAAACATACTTATATATATCTAAATACATACCTACATAATATACATAGACAACACCCAAACTCCGAAACAAATATTAGTGCTCCCATAGCATATTATAGCTTAGTTTGCTGTAGGCAGATGACTTTGTGTAAGAATGTCCAAAACATGCTATAAAAAAAGAGATGTGCAATGTGCTGAGAGGAAGTGCGGTTTCTGGACCAATAACTATAATTGGTCGATATTAAACGCATCCATAGCATAGCAACGTAGCAACATTTCTGGTGGAAAACCAGCTTTAGAACGCCCTCATTTCTTATTATGGGATGTGGCATCTAAGTGTATGTATAATAAATATAGTATTCTTATATCTGTGGTCGCGTGTTCCTCACATTGCCACAGTTGTGAGTTATTCATTAAGTTAACAATAAACTTGTCACAATAATATTTAACTGCAGTAATAAGTAGTTCACGATTGTGCAAACATGTTGTACGACTCGTCGCAAATAGAATCCGAATGATGGGGCTTTTGTATGTTGATTTGTGTTATATTAACATCAGAAACTGCGCCATGTTTTTGTTAAAGGTGTTTGTTACTATACCTACTAGTCGTATCTAGTACACAATTATTAGCGAATACTCGCGACGCGTATATTACATACTTAGTTATCTATTTTTTTATTTATGTCTCTACCTACTTCTTTATATCGCCACGCATCAGAACTCGACATTTTAATGAATTCGCGAACCTTTCGCGAGTTAATGTTGATAAAAATGGTACACCATTAATATCTGTTGCTGTTGACGGTTGTTGGAGCAAGAGATCTTATGGTAAGAATTTTTCCGCCTTATCCGGCGCAGCTGCGATAATTGGCATTAAAACTAATAAAGTATTGTTTTTTGGAGTTAAAAATAAATACTGCGTAGTCTGTGCACGAGCCGCAAAGAACAACAGTCAGCCCCCGGAACACCATTGTTTCAAGAATTATTCAGGATCATCTACCGGGATGGAATCGACCATAATAGTTGAGGGGTTTAAACGTTCCTTTGTTGATCACGGTGTAATTTATAATAAATTTGTAGCAGACGGCGATTCCAGTACTTATAAAAAAATATTAGATTCGCGTCCGTACGATAATTTAATAGTAGAGAAAATTGAATGCAAAAATCATCTTTTACGAAACTACTGCAATAGCTTGGAGAAATTGTCGAAAGACACTAAGTATCCTTGCGAGTTGCGGAAATTCCTAAAAGAAAGGTATTTGCGTTTAAGAACGGGTGTAAAATGCGCGATTAAATATTGGGGGGATCAAAATCAGTCACTCGAAGAAAAAATAAAAAATCTTAGTGAAGATATTCTAAATGGTCCACAACACGTATTTGGTAATCACCAACATTGCAAGGAGTATTTTTGTAGACCTGACACTCGTCGAATAGAACCTGTTGGGTTACTTCCAGCAATTGTTGGATGCGGATTAATGGACGCGGTAGAAATTTTAAGTAAAAGACTGTCATATCATTCTAGAAGTTTAATTCATAATTGCACAAGTAATATAGTTGAAAGTTTTAACGGAGTAATTGCCAAATTAGTTGGGGGTAAGCGTGTAAATTATTCTTCCCGTGGTTCTTATGCGGGCCGATGCGCAGCTGCTGTTGTGTCTTTTAATACGGGATCGATTCATAGTAAAACTCATGAAGTCATATTTAAATCTAGTCCTAATCCTTTGATCGCGAAAGTGGAAAATAGTAATCGTAGAAACCGTTTAATTGCTAAACCTAAATTAAGATTGAAAAAAAGCCACAGCGCTGTATCGAAAGACGCTCACTATGGACCAAACTGCGAAAAACCTGATCTGAGTCCAGAATTATATGAGAAAGCCAAGTCATCTTTTTTAGTTGATTTAAAGTTGTCTTGTGCTGAAAGAGAGGAGCTTGAAAGGTCGACCCATTTGCAAAGAAGTAGTGCTGAGTGGATGAGTACAAGGAGAAAATTACTAACCTCATCATCGTTTGGGGAAGTTTGTAAAAAACGAGAGAGCACAAGTTGTGCTGCTCTTGTTTGTAAAATCGTTTATGGTAGTAATATCTCCAGTTTGCCTGCTGTACGGTACGGTATCGAAAACGAAGAAACTGCAATTAGACAGTTAGAAATTCAAGAGAATATTAGTATACAAGGTTGCGGTTTGTTCGTCGACGATCAATATGAATTTCTTGGTACTACACCAGATGGCATTTATGCAAACGGTTTAATTGAAATTAAGTGCCCACATTCTTTAGCTGGCATGACTCTTGATGAAGCAATGGCCAAACATACCTTTTGGGTTAAGGACAAGGCTTCCAAGGGTTATGTCATAAATAAAAATCATTACTGGTATTTCCAAATTCAGGGACAGCTACATATAACTAAAAGAAACGTTTGCATGCTTGGCATCTGGTTTGGTGCTACTGTACCTATGAAAGTTTATATTATAGAAAAGGACGACAAATTTTGGAAGGAGAAAATGGAGATGAAATTAGTTAGATTTTATTACGATTGCCTCCTTCCAGAATTAGTTGATCCTCGGCAGTCACGAAGCATGCCTATTCGTGACCCGCCCAATGTCATAGAGGCTATGAAAGACAGGAAAGAAAGAGCTTTACGTGTTTTGAAAGAGAAGAACGTCTAATGATTTTGAAAGAGACTGAGGTAACTTAACTACCCAGCCGGTCGATTCACGTAAACACGCCAGTTCAAAAGTCGTTTTAACTTAGAAACTTAGAAATCGCCTTTTGGTTTTCTGTTTTTAACGCACTTACTTATCTAGTCTTGGATTGTCATAAATCTTCCAATAGCTCAATTTCTATACAATTCCTATACGATTTTGAAGAGTTACCTGGTGTAAACCCAAGGTCCGATCCTAATGAAATTAAAATGTGACCACACGGGATCACCAGCTTTCAAATAAAAAAAAAAATCATTAAAATCGGTTCAAAAAATACAGCGAATTGAGAATCTTCTTCTTTTTTTAAGTCGGTTAAAAAGTGTGCGAAGTGACATTTTTAAGTCACTGCGCTACGGTTTTTATTACGTGAATCGGGCAGCTGGTAACATTTTCATTCTGATAGGTTTTGCAATAGCAATTGATTTTATCATCAAATTAGTAGAAATCAGAATTTGATCAGTAATCATTAAAATGAAAAAAACATTAGAAACTCTTAAACTCATATTTTGTTATTGTTTACTTTCGTTTAATTAAGTATATGAATAATTTATAAATTTCATGTTTGTTTATAACTAATTTTTGTACAACCCTAGCACGCTTTTTAGGTGGCGACTCATATTTTGTTTACTTTTAATTATATGAACCATTTTTATACTTGTGTTTCATTTATTGACAATTTTTTGTACAACCCTAGAAGATTTTTTAGATTGCGAGGTGATCGTAAGCAAAAAGTATTTGAGTTTACGCAATAGGCACATTTCCTTGCGTAGATATAAACACTAGCGAGGAAAGGCGTGATGTTATTTCGACCGTACTTCCTACTGAATTTGCAATTATTTTATTGAATGAAAATTTTACGAAATAAGAATAAACTTTGGTAGTAAAATTACAAATAAATACATAGGTACTCGTAGTTGGAATTTTAGGTAAGTAGAATACAAAAAGGTCAGTCCGGACCTGCTCTTGATTGTTTATTATAAATAGAAAATCATAAAAATTGTGTCTCAAACTACTCTTATTTATTTATCTAGTAATTAGGATCATTTTATAACGAAAACTACTCTTGGAATATTTTACAAATAGGCAGTCGTTTATTTCCAATAATTCAACATTTTTGTTATGCTGTAAATATTCAACTTCAATAACAATAACTCAACGTGGAACGTTTGTCGCAAAACATTTTCAAAATCGCGCTCTCTGGGTCATTCACCCGCCCATCGGATGATTCGGGCAACAATAGCGCTGCTGTCGCTCAAAATCGACTTTATCCGTGCGCGGTCTAGGCCCTTAAGCGGTTAAAGGCGACCAGAGATATGCTATGCTCAGTTGTATTTGACATCTACCAATCATATTCATTTGTCCACACAGCACGTTATAGCAGAATCATTTTCATTGCTCCACAAGCACATCCTCGGAGCTCAGACATATCACATCACATCAAAACACCCTTATACGTAAACAAAGCAAAAAGAAAATAATTAAGTACTTACAAGTAATATTATTATTATATCTTACTTATTATACTCACTTTTTAGTCGTCCTAAGTTATTTTACTTATAATATTTTATTTTTGTAATACAGGTGGTAAAATCAAGTCAAGCCACCCCGGGCCACTGCTCGCTGTGTCGCGTCGTGCTGCCGGACGGCGCGACGTCGGTGGTGGAGGTCGACGCCTCCGTCACAGTCGGCCGACTGGTTGATCGACTGCTCCAAAGAAGAAATCTCGTGTGTACCACGTATGATGTACTGTTGAAGGATGGCAATCAGGTAAATTAATTATTGATTGATGAAGTATGATTTGTTAGATATATTAATATTTGTATTGTACTCATTTATATGCCATTCTCAATTTTAAAGTTATCTCAATAGTCCCGTAGAACCTCGTGTCTGCGTCTTAAGATATTCTAAAAATTTGTTACTAAATTAGAAAATATCTCGCCAAGGCTCGTTTCTTTAAAACTACTACTCGTGTTTTAATACCCCTCTTAATCTAAAATTTTTATACACTACTATTTTAAATTTTATTGACAAACCGCCATTCTACCATTGAACAAAAACACTTGTACTTTTCCATTTACCTACTGGACACCCATTAGACATGATCGCAACATTCGATGTCTTCGGTTGTGTTTTTGCATTCCCCCTCTAATGGAACTGTCACTAGTTCGAATTCAATCCAAGACCAAGACATTTTTGCGGTTAATAAACAGTTTATCATAATCACTAGTTAATGAAGTGTGGTGTCGTATTGTGCAGCCCCCGCGCGTGGTGGACCCGGGCGCGGCGTCGCTAGCGCTGTGCGGGCGCGAGGCGCTCGTGGAGCGGCGCTGCGTGGTGCGCCTGCAGCTGGCGGGGCGCTGCGTGGCCGTGCGGGCCCGCGGGGCGCGCCGCCTGCGCCACGTGCTGCGCCCCGTGCTGCAGCGCTACGCGCCCCGCGCCCCGCACGCGCCCGTGCGCGCGCTCACGCTGGCCGGGGACCTCGTGCCGCCCGACACGCTCATGCAGGTACTTACAAAGTTACATTTGAATTTGGAATGATTAACGTCGCGGGTGCCGCACTTCCGGGCGTTTGAATGGCATAGAGTTAGTTCTCTTTTCAAAAACGCGACATCCGAATTCATAATTTATTACTCGAATATAATTGTCGGAACTTGTTTCTTTTGCACTTTTTGCACTGACTCGAATATTAAAAATTAAGATCCGGAAAATATTTGTTGATCGATGAAAACATCATATTTTGTTGATAAAATAGATATTCTGAATTCTCTATTATTTTAAATAGCTCGTGGTTTAATTAGATAGGCATGCCCATAATGTATGACATTGACAGGTACTGACAGTACTATTAAGAAATTCAGAGCTTCATAGGCGTGATTTTTAACCCCCGACGGAAACCCGAACGGGGTGTTATAAGTTTGACGTGTGTGTGTGTGTGTGTTTGTAAGTCTGTCTGTGGCATCGTAGCTCCCAAACGGATGAACCGATTTAGATTCTGTTTCTTTTGTTTGAAATATGGGTTAGGGGAGAGTGTTCTTAGCTATGTTTTATAAAAATCGGTTATGCCATTTCAAAGATATGAGGGGTGAAATTGGTGATGATAAATTGAATGTGTTCAAATATACCCGTGTTGGGTATCAAATGAAAGGTCATAACTTATACATCACTTTTTTTGTGAGTTTGGGGGTTTTTAATTTTTTTTATTTAATTTAATCTTGTACTAGCAACTGATCGACACTAATAGAGTACTTTTCACCTCTTTTTTAACTTTCACGTTTCAATATCGTACATTTCATTACGTGAATATATAGAAGAGGATAACTTTTATTGTCTGACGTTTCAAGCAGGTTGCACTAGTTTTTCTGTCTGTTATTAACCGTGGAACCTCCTCCCCAGGACCTGGACGGCTCCCGGCTGCAGATAGTGGAGGTGAGCGAGAGCGGCGAGTACCGGGGCGCCGCGGGGGCGCCGGCGGAGAGAGACGACGACGCCGACTCGCTCAGTGACGTCGCCGTGCGGCTGCAGGACGACTCGCTACGAGACCTAGATGTGCAGGTGAATATACTTCATACATTTCTTTTTAATTTTTAGGACATTTCACACGGCGCCATCTAGCCCTAATGAATACTAGGTGTGCAATGCATGCTGCTGTTGCAAAAAACTGAGCAAGTGTTAAATTTTCGAACGACAACCATTGTATTTTTCTGTGATTATTCCTCGATGTTATGTCCGATTTTCAATTGTTTTTTCTTCTAAACCACCCTCACGCCACACGTTATCACTGTGGTAAGTTTGAAGGAGATCGGTTCAGGCGTTTAGGAGGAGTATGCGGACAGACGAAATACATGAGTCGCCCTCGAATTCGAATTATCCAAGTCATATTACAACTTTGATTTCATATTTGTTACAACTTCGATATATTTGCTCTGAATTATGTTGTGACTTTGATTTAGCCGAGTCATGATATAACTCAGAGTCAAGTTGCAACTTATATTTTCCGAGTTATTTCGATTTTGATATATCCGAGTATGTGTCGGCGTTGATAGATTTGAGTTATATTACGACTTTAACATCACTTAGTGAAGTAAAAGAGCAGTAGTCAGAATATTCAAATGATTTAATGTGTAGCAAGTTCCAACAAATACGTATCAATCGACAGTAGGTATAAATAAGTACATAGTATAATAATAATTGTATATTGTTGTATTGTTTCAGAGTACCACAAGTGCAAGTCGCATGGGTCGAGTCCGCGCCGCCCTCAGGCCGGGTCCGCCATTACACCACCATCCTCCTGGTACGTAACATACATACTGCACTGTTCCTTCAACTTAGGGGTCAAAGTGTCTGGAAACGCTAATAGCCTTACCTTGCTACTTTAAATATTCTTATCGCCAAAACATTTGACTAACATCAATTTCCTTTGTCGACAGATTTCCTGGACAATCTCCGCGAGACTCAACAGCGACTCAAGCTCCATCCCTCCCCTCCCTCGCCTCCTCCCCTCGCGCCCACCACCCCGCTCCCCCACCCCAATCTCCTTGCGGCCGCCCCCCGCACCCCTCCCCCCTTGCCCCCCAAACCCTCACATAGACAAGCGCCCACCGTCGTATGAATTAAACAGCTGACTACGACAGCTGCGCGCTGTTTGGCTCAAATTGACTCAATATTATCCATTGAGTGGTCAGATTCCGATTTATCGAAGTCCATGTTACGACTTCGAATTATCCAAGTCGTATTACGACTTTGATTTTCGGTGTTATGTTCCAACTTCAACATATCTGGGTTATGTTGCGACTTTGATTTATCCAAGTCAAGTTACGACTTCGATAACTCGGAGTCAAGTTGCGTCTTCGATTTTCCGAGTTATGTTACGACTTCAAATCAAACTCGTCGAAGTTATAACAATGAAATAAGAGTATATGTAACGATGGTGGCGCGAACTGAATGTCTCTACAGTTTGATTATAAAGGCGGTTATAGTTTTAAGTTTAAGAAATTCTTAAATGGTTTAATATATGAACAAATAGAGAATATAACACAAAGCTGACTAAACTAATCTCATAATAAAAATAATATAATGTACAAACTTGTAGCCATTGTGTTTTTGTTGTAAAATAATTTGTATGAATAGGTAGGAGTTGGTTGAATTGGCTGGCATTTTTTTTATGTATTGTTGCTGTCTTGTAGCATGGCACTATAAATTCCTTCAGTAATATCTTAAACTAAACAGCTAAATGAAAAGAAATTATTAAATTATACTCCACATAAAATTGTGGATATTTTAAAGGTTACTAAAATAATTACTTATTTGTAGCATTGTGCTCCTGACATGCCATAATTATAGCAAGAAATATATACCATATCTATGCGTATATAAAAAAAATGTATTTACTTTGTAGAAGAAATACATGTTGGATTAAAAATATAAATTGTGGGTTATATTTTTGTATTGTAAATATATTTGTTTGTTAGTAAATTTCGGTGCCTTCCATAGATATAAGACTGCACTAACATGTTTTATTAGCACATGATAAAATACGATTTAAAAAAATAAAGTTTGAAAATAAAGCGGGAATTTGATATTGGTTCCAATTTTGTATTAATTCAAAAGTGTATGTATAATGTTCGAAATAAAATATGTAATCCTGTTTTTAGACAGAAAAATAAATATTGTTAGCAAAATATATTTTTAAAGTTTGTGACACGGACTGATACAGTTTGCAAGACCTAACCTGGGCTCTGCATTTGTGTGAGTGACCACGAAAAGTAGAGTAAAAAGCTGTGTGTAGCTGTGTATACAACACATGTGTGTGTAAAAGAGGTTGCATATTCATTCACGTACACTGCACTCACACAAATGCAAAGCTCAGCTTATCCCTCGCGAACTATATATAAAAGAAGTAACTACCTACTTAACTTTGACCCATTACTAGAGAGCTTTAGTACTTTTCAAATATATGTTAGAAGTTACATAACACAATGTTTTAATATTTTTTTGACTGGTTGTTTATTTTGAGTAGTTTAGTTTCTGCCTAATGGGATATAGGACCTATTACAGGTGCCTAGTTATAATCTCGGTAGTTAAAAGTTCTATACACGGGGCATTGACAAGTTGGAAAACAGAGAACGCTATTCAAAGGAATTAATCAAATCAAATCGTTTATTTGCTAGAAACATGGTTGAAATAGGTTTTCTCATCTGTCTAAGGTTCTTCATGTTTCACCGGATGGTTCACGGCATGCAAATTTTTAAGTTTGAACACATGTTCACCACAAACAAATAAAACAATATAATAATGTCAAATAATATTTATAAAACAATATAATATTTTTCCCTATAAGTACCCTTTACTATTATCTTAAATTCAATAAATTAAGAAACAAATAATTGTTATATCTAAGGTCAGAGGCTGTTTTGGGGCACTTTTGTCAATATTTGTCGGATCTTGGTAGAACTAATTTGAACGTGAAACATGATGTTTTTAAAAAATCTATCTGAATTAAGATTACCAACAAAATGTGTATTCTAACTTTATAATGTTGCCCGAGACTTGGTTTCCGCAGTAAACATAACAGTACGTTTGACTTTATTTTGTAATTGCCTCTGAAAAGAATTACTCAGGAAACTAGTAAATAAAGCTTGCTCATAGCCCTGGTGTTATTATAAAAAGTACCTAAGCAATCTCTGCTAAAACTTAAAATAATGGTATTTTTGCACTGTATTGGTAAGTTTCTGAATAGTCAGTAGGTAATTTATTTATAAATGAAATAGTTGCAGAGTATGGAATTTATTGAATAAAATATATAAGATATACCTGTACAATACTGGTTTTATTACGATTTTAACTTTTTTAATATGTTAGACGGTACAAACGTATCTGTCTTCACACAAAGTTTGCCCCGACCGGGAATCGAACCCGATACTCCGGCGCCGAAAGCGGATGCACTACCGACCACGTCACAGAAGCAGTCAAAACTTGCCTCCTATTACGTGAGACTTAGAATGAACAAAATGACTGGCTAAATGTGGATGTGTAATTCACATCTGCCTACCCCATTGGGGATATAGACGTGATTGTATGTATGTATTAATTATCCCTATTACTACTGACATAGGGTCAGGAAGTCCTGGATTTCTAGCTTGTCAACTTCAACAAGGTCAGACCATAATGCTAAAAGACGTACTTAAATTATATTGACGATTTACATAGACCATTATTTGGTTCAGATAAAAAAAACTTTATTCTCATGTGTTTAGCAAAGTCACCGGGAATATTTAAAATGGAACAACAAGTTATCTCCAATATAATTACATCATATTTGGTAACCAAATGTATGTAGTACAGATGCTATCGAAAGGCTGATAATAAAAAAGAAACATCTATTGGGAAGTTTATGTAAATGCTAGGGAAATTGGCATGGATTTGGCATTGTCTCTATGGATATAGCCGTAATATGATTCTACATATGAACAGCCACATTTCTTGGGAAGGAGTATCAGTACAGCCACTTTTTTTATCTTTACAATTATTATTATAAAGAGGAAAGATTAAATTTTTTATTTGCTTAAATTGAAGAGTCTCATGCTCTACCGACTGAGCTAGCCGGGCTGAATAGTCCGAGACGCCCAGGACTTTAATTGGCTGTGTCACAGCGGCTGGCACGTAAGATTTTGTTGGCTTTCATCAACATTTCATCGCAAGGCAATGGGTTTAAAAATTCATTCGGCCATTTTGGACATAACCCATTATAAATGTGCACGGTGACGGCAATAGGCTTGCCCCCTATTATGTGGGACTAAAAATACTGCAAATTGTGGGTGTGTTATGCACCTCTGCCTACCCCTTCGGGATATAGGCGTGATTTGTGTCCGTGTCTTTAAATTGAATAGGTTATTTTCACTGATATGTAGCTACATCCTCCCTGAGTACATGCTACTTTTTATCCTGGTAATGTGTTCCCACGGGAATCGGCAACAGAAAAGTCAATCACGCGGCGATCAGCTAGTTTGTGATAAAGTAAAACCCAATATAAGCAAGAGCACTACATAACTACTTTATTAACATATTTACATTTATTTATCAGCAATAGCCGGTGTTTCTTCACTTTCCACCGTCACAATCTCAGGTTCTGGTGCTGGCATTATCTTGGTCAGTTTCGAAGGGTCTTTGGGAGGTGTCCAATCTGGTATAATCTTCTCATGAATACGCCAATTGCCATATAAATTGGATAGATGTTTCTCAAACACTATGTACTCTAAGACATCTTTGGCAAGTATTTCGCTGCCGTGAAGTAAACGGCCGAAGCGATCATACACTGCTAACTGTTGGCGAGTGTGGAAACGGACTGTCACCTGGAGAAAGCAAAATTTATGGTACGGTGAATATTTATGGCTATGCATCATACAATGCTTGGAAATGTAGCTTGTTAAAACCCACTGTTTAGTATTACCAAAGCCTCTATGATATATAGAGCCTGAGAAGTATGAAGTCTTCAATCCTTTTGAAATACGTGATATTGCGACACTACATTCGCGCCAACATTAAACACGTCTCAAGCTCAGACACTAGCCCAGATTGGCACAAACTCTCACATAGGCCCACAGTAACCAAGTCAAACATGCAGATAACATGTTTTTAGGCACTGCGCTGGTTGAAGTTTGCCTAGCATGTAAATGGGGTATTATATGAGCCTTTATTATTTGAGTTACATCATGAATTTATACAAATTGGAAACCACATACAATTGTTTGTACCTCATAGGTGAAGGAAATAAAACCTTACTCTAACGACACTAAAGTATCTATGTTTAAATTTAACTAAATAAAACTTAAATTTTATATAATAATAATGATTATTTGACTAAATACCTGTCCAAAAATATTTTCCTTGCTAATAACATCGGTACACCTTGCATGTACAATTCGTGGGGGTTCCAAAGACTCAATGAATTTCCACCGAATGGTCTTTAACGAAGCATTATGTCTAAACTCAGGGTATGCCTTCTCCGTCACATACAAACGCAACGCCCTTTTATCATCATTGACCAAACTCTCGTGGGCTTTAATGTAAATATCCTGAGCCCTTTGTACAAATTCACTTTGATCAAATTCTTCTTCAAAAGATTTTATTTTTCGTACAGCCATCATTGATTTAGATTTCTTTTCGAGGAGCTGAACAGTTTGCTTGGCACGTGTGGCAGATACAATAGATGCTTTGCCATCACCTTCCGGAGGAATATATGGCTCAAATACTCCGCCTGGAACATCAATGCAAACATTATCAAGTCTGAATACTAATCAATAACCCTCTAATAAGGATCACTTATTGTATAACCAACATTATTATACAATTTTGACTATTTTCAATTATTCCATATTCAGCCCTTTAAACACAAGCTATATCAGCACAGGTAGTAAAACTATGAAGTTCACTTTATCCTGTTGGAATTCAATGGCATTTATTAAAATTGTGACACATTAGAAAATGGTTCTTAAACATCTACATATTCTCTACTTAAGGATTATTGGAGATATATATAAAGTCAGCAGGTTTTAGATGTAATGTAACAACAAAATGAGAAGAATTAGTCACACCATAAGGGGACAAAGGTATTATTAACTAGCACTAGAGATAACTTTCAAGAGGTTATGGGCCCAGTATGTTTCCACTGTGCAGAATAACCTAAATTTTGGCAAATACATAAATACTTCAATTTTTGCCAGGAGTTCGATTTTTGCTGAGTGTGTGGCTGGCGGCTTTTTAGGTTACCTCTGGCACTCCCGCAAAAACAAAAATTTTTTCACTTTTGTTTCAAACAATTTCCTAAACTTGTCCCAAACCTGGAGCTAGTTGAATAACTAGTTCTTCTGTGCTAGACTATCAACCAAGCATTAGGTACCTTGACATTGGCGAAATCATCGATGAACATCGATGGAGCAATGTTTTTAAAAAAAGAAGAATGGCAATACTTACAGATTTTATTTAACTATGGACTTCCGAAAAGTAACGCCTGATAGTATTAACTTTAGATATGCATTCATTACCTACCTTAAAAGTCATATTGGTTCAGCAAGTCTTAAAAGAACATAAATGACTACCAACCTGTGGCTGAGATATAGAAGGGCCTCTCCATCCAAGGCCTTGGCGGTAAGAGTCCTCTTTCCTTCATCTTCTGTCGAACTTTCTCAGGGGTCATGGTGCCCAAGTCCTCATGGGGATCGGGTAGTTCAAATTTCAGAAATTTTTGAGCCCGCAACTTCTTAAACTTAGGATTCCAGTGTTTCGATGTAGTGGTGCGGGAAGGCTGAGCGAATATTATGGGCGCTAAGCGCAACGCCGTAACCTGTAAAAATACAAGATTTACCTCGAAAAAGGAAAAAATCCATACCACAAATTCTGTAATATTCTAGCTAAAACTAAAGAACGGCTGGACGGGGTGGACCGATTAGGATATTTTCTTTGGTTTTAAAATATTTCTACGAACTCAGGGAAGGTTTAAAAGGTTAATTTGAGACGGTACGAAGTTCGCCGGGGTAGCTAGGATTTTTGTAGATTTACCTTGGATAATATATTATTCGCCATATCGACTTTTAAAATTGATAACGTTTATTAGTATTTTTAATTAAAAATATTCACATTTCACAATAATAAATAATTTCCGTAGTACTCAGGCACAAAGAGAATACAATACTACGTAAGACAGGCTAGCTATTGCTGTCAATGTCAAATGTCATATTTTTAGGTTAACTTAATTTTTTGATAACTCTGTCATGGCTTCAGAGGATTTTGCAAATTGTTGCTCTGGTTATACTTTATGCTATTTGGTAAATGATGTGTTTAACGTTATTCTTTGAACTATGTAACTACAAACCAACAGTGCTTGTTCAACAATAGGTATGTCGCGTACGATTTGCAACCGCCTTTGCAATCGTGTGTTCTATACTTATATAACAGACTATATATTCTATACGTATATATTATAGAACAGACTCTGAAACGGATAAAATAAATACGATTTTAATTCCTATTTTTATGTAATAATAATAGATATAAGTAATGTAAATTGAGTAATATTTTTATATTTTATATTATTATTCTAGCAAGATTAAACCTTAACCTAAGTAACCAAATATTTTTGTCTTCATATTTTATTTCCTTTGCCTACCCAGAGTCATATGTTTATAAAGAAAAAATGTCTATGGTGTTTTGTTTTTTCTGCCATTTTTAGTCATTTACTTTCTATTCAAATTGTGATTTTATATTTAAGTGATACAAAATTTCTCAAATTTATTGTGTCGTCTTATTAAATATTTTTATGCTTAATTAGATTTTGATTGAGTGTATATGCTCATTATTAAAATTTGTAATTGTTTTGTTCTATGAAAGGTTTCTGTCTCTTCGGAGCATTTGAAGTGTTTTACATTTATTTAGCGTGTGAATATAAGTAAATTCATCTTTATTTCCTTGAGGTTGATATAAGAATCTATTTGGGAAATAAACCAAAACGAAAGAGCTCAAGCACATTTTGAATAGGTTACCACTACAAAACCGGACATCCGGCGACTCCATAGTCCAGTTGTCTCTGTCTCTGCTGCTCAAGGGAATAGAGACCGTCATACCGTTTCTTTCTTTTCTGAACAGGCGCAGTCCTAGAGAACTCGCAAAAGGAGTAAAAGGCTCCTACATAACCTGTCTATATGTAAGTACAGTGAACATACCAGTTTATAGATAACGCGTCACTACTTTCTGCGCATTTTGTAATTGTGAATCAACAACTCCTTGAAACCGCTGCTGAGTCATAGCGTGCCAGGTGATATCAGGACCTCATTGTAGAGCCTTGAAATATTCCGTTTGGACCTTAACTTAGCGGCTCCGCCACATTATCAGTAAGTAGCACGCGTTCTGACGCTATAACAGTAGGGCGAAGGGCCGAGCTAGGGGTTGCATGGCGCATACAGCGGCCGATGACCCTATAATACAACGGACCTCACTAATTGCCACGTGTCTTTCTTTCAGCAATATATTGTATGAGTCAGAAGGTAGAAAAACCAGTATTATCGGGTCAACGGATCAAGACCAGAAAGAGAGGTAAGTCATTTATAATGTACTTAGATGTAACTTACAAAGTCTAAGTCATAGTGTGGGTCTTTGATGTCTTAAGTTGCCAAAATTGTATTAACTTGCTTAGGTCACATGTCAGGGCCAGAGCTACTGATGAAAGTCAAGTTTATAATGTAATAAAACTAGGTTTCGACCATGACTTTGGTGTAGTGTAGGCTATTGTTGTAGTAATAAGTCACAGAGTACCTAGATACTAAATCGCTTGAAAGCTTACAATACAGTTATATTTTAAGACAGTGTTTTGTTTGGCACACAATGCCAAGTAAATAATAATTAAATTGCTTTGGTTATAGTTATGTAGTCAGTTTGATCATTGATTGGTTCACAGTCCTGGGTAAAAAAGTAGCCGAATATCTGCAGATGACCCCAATTGATCTCTAGATTTGTTAGCTCAGAGATAAAGACTCAAATATATAATAAAGTACTGACATGGTAAAGGAAAATCTGTAATGAACCTAAACCAAACTGAATTTACCTATCATACATGCTTTGTTTTTGGCTTAAAAATACATTACGGTGTTGTGTAGTTTTAGATATTTTGTTACACATGATCACAGCGGACAAGAAATCAATTTAGTAGTTACTGGACAAGTACTTAACTGCAAATGAGAACAGTAATTGCAAGATTAGCTGTCAATTTGGTTATAGTTAAGCTGACCTCAACTAGGTTAGAAAATAACTCAGAAAACCACAAAAACAAATCATTTAGTAACTTTGAATACTAGGGTGTTCATACAGACATATACAACTTAAAAAGCCACTGATTTAGTTGAATCTATTATGTACTAGTGGTCGCCCGCGTGGTAATTTGGATGTTTTCCCGTTCCCGTCGCGCCGCGTCATATTTTGAACAATTCACAAAATATCTTTATAAATTGTAGCCTATGTGTTATTCTGATGTATAAGCTATATTATTGTAAAGTTTCATTAAAATCCATTCAGTAGTTTTTATGTGAAAGAGTAACAAACATCCATCCATACATACATACATACTCACAAACTTGCGAAAGTTTGTGAGTATGTATGTATGTATATCCTACTAATATTATAAACGCGAGTTTATAATATTAGTAGGATGTAATGATTGGTAAAAAAATTTGACATTTATTAATTATTCAGGCTTACAGTGTCTATTAAGAAAGAAATTATAAATAGATCACAAAAACTGATGTCATTGGCAGGACTCCGAACCCACATCCTTTCCCTAGCAGGGGCTCTAACCACTGAGCTATGATGAACGATACTGACAACATCAATATTTTGCTTCATATCATATTCATAATTTCTAGATCGCGCTATTTATAATTTCTTTCTTAATATTTTAAGAATAGTTTAAGCAAAGAATACAATGCTTTGAAATACAAAAATTTACAGTGTCTATTCTATTAGTATGTAAAGGGATTGTAAAGGTAATTACATTATTAGTTTAGCAATAAGCAATAGTAAATTATGTCAAGTAAGATTATAGAAGTGCCAATTCACCTTGGTTAAGGATATCATGTCGAACAATACTTTCAAGGTTACTACATAATCTAGTTTGTGGCTTCAAAACTGTTATGTCATGCTCTTTATAATATTAGAGAGAGACCCTTGCTTCGCTTAGGGTCAAAAGGTACAAATAATCATCATTCACCGAGCCTTTCCCCAGCTTGGTTGGGGTCGACTTTCCAGTCTAACTGTGATTTGGCTGAACTTCGATATTTTCCGTGAAGTGTCTGCCATCTGACCACAACAACCTATGGGCGATATCGAAGTTCTGTAGTTAAACCACGAGGATTTTTGATTTAGGGCTCCAACTCCAACTACCCCTAACGCCTGCCATAGATGTTCGTATGACAACCGGGACAATAATATTTCAGTAAATTTTGGGTGTTCTCGGATTGCAGAGATTATAGTGACATGTAACATTTGTCCTGGTTATAGATGTTTTAAGTGCCTGGTAATGGCAATAGGCTTGCTCTCTATTATGTGACACAAACAAATTACTGTCTGCAGATATTGAGTTATCTTGAACATTGAATCGATACATACTGCAAGGGACTTTTTTGTAGTAATTATAAAGTGTCCGTTCCTCGGTGGCCAATATTAACCCTTGTGCTGATACAGTGAAAGCATACATACAAGCCCATACACTGACAGATCGCCTGCACGATTAGATAGTTCAGACAACCAATTTTGTTTCATTTTTAACCATCGAGTAACCAATAGCTAACCTTATCTAGTGTCTGAATGATCTGACGCTGCAGGCTGATTGTTGGTCTGAGGGAAACTTTAGCTTTGCTGCCAGGGAATGGTAAAAGATGGTATTTGCGATGATCAGTAACTGAGAAAACAACTAAACAAGCTATCGGAGTAACTATTTAATAGTAGTATTCACTCATGTTTACATAATAACTAATATATTAGCTACCTACCTACATTTCCATGTGGTTTCCTTGTCACTAGTTTTCCTGCCAAGTTCTATACAAATGTCATAATAGCGACGTCGACGTAATGATCATTTGTATTTTTATATTTTGTTGTTTACTTGTTTTGGAAATACAATTGTTACACAGTGTCACCTAGCATCAAACCTAATTATATCGTCGTCTTCACAGTTTCGATGTCTCGGTAGCTCTATTGGTTAGTCATCATGCTCGGAAAGTCACGCCTGGTTCAAATCCAAGGGCGTTTGTTCATGGTACGGTATTTATGATGCAGCGACGTACGGCGTATTTTTCATTTTGCATACCTACGCATTGCAAAGTAAATCCTACATAGGATACATCTAACTAAACTAATCCCGCCCATTTTCTAGAATGGCCCCGTGGAACGAAAACTAACCGACGCCCCTTAAATATTTATTATATTCTGTTTTTTAATGTTGTTATAGAGGCAACAGAAATACACCATCTGTGAAAATATCAACTTTCGAACTAGCACGGTTCATGAGATACAGCCCAAGACAGACGGCCGGACGGACAGCAAAGTCTCAGTAATTGGGTTCCCGTTGGGTACGGAACCCTAAAAGAAGTTATATTCACTTATATCTCCCTCTCAACTTTCGTTTGCCTCACCCGTAATGTATTCACCAGCTTACTCCCCAAGTCAAGCGTGCGTAAAGTACTTTTACTTCAATATCAATAATTAATAAATTCTATACATACATAACATACATAAAATAAATAACAAAAATAAATCACGTTTACCATTACTAACTAAATTAATAAACACCATAAAATGGACATGAATTAATTAAACGTTAAAACATATAAAAGCTGTTATGACGGTACCGTTATTTCCCCGTTATTTGCTAGTGGCTCGAAGACTTCAAACACTAAAATCCCCGCAATTGTAGTAAAGAGATACAGTTAGTTATTTAGTATAATTGCAACTGTTCATTCATTAAACTTAGGTCTACTTAAATAAGTTCGATCGGTATCCCATCCATCACAGGATATACATGATAATTTACTGTACCATTTTTAGTGTTTCGTAGTTCAAGTCTCGGTACGCTTATAGTTTGGTCATGTCCGTTCATCTGTCCGTCCTCGGTTTTATGTATAGAACTTTGAAGGAAAACTATAACGATACGACGAAGATAACTTCGGAGTTATATGTAGACTATTATGCGTAACTACGGCACCCTATTCTATGCGTGGCCCGACACACACTTGGCTAGTTTTAATATTTCCAATGGACTCCTGTCCCGAGTGCTATTATTATCCATGTAGGTAGTTTGTCTTACCACTTTATTGACGCATGTAAACTGATTACATCATCACTTCTCCATGCAGCTAAGTGCTATGTATAATTATGGTATGCTGTAATTTCAGCTCCTAATATGGACCGTTTGTATATGAAGGGCAGAATACATAGTCACGCGATTCTTCCCATCTCAAGGTCCATAGCTTCTTTTCCTAAACCTCTGATTTTGATGAACCAAAGCGTAGATAATGTAAAGGAGGTTTGTCTGACATTAAAAAAATGTATGCCTCGAAAACGTGAACGGTGACGAAAACTGTGACCTTTTTTTAATTAACGGTACGCTTTAAAATTTTGTTTGGGCTCTTATTATGACAAACTTACCGTTTGTAAACAGAAGAAAACAATTTTTTTGCGTTTGACCTATTTTGGCACGTGCTGGCGCAGTTGCCACTTTGAAGGTTTCATTTATTAGGGGTGTTCTGAACATCTATACCGAATTTAAGTTTGAATTTTGGTTTGCACGACTACTTTGACGGTCGGGTTGAGTTTAAACTTTATCATAAACCTGAACTAGTTTAGGTTTTTGATCAAAAACCTGAATATTCTTAAGGTTTATGATAAAATCAAGTTTACATTTTGTCATCCTACGGCGTTTGATCAAAAACCTAGGTTAAAACCTACATATTATAGATTTAAAATTATTTTATCTACACGCAAAGTCCAAATAACGAATACAAGGTGAAACAAAAACAATTACAATAACAGACAGACTGACTCGTGTCTTTATCCCCGAAGGGTTAGACAGGCGCATGTTATACCCACCGTTTAGCCAGTCACTTCGTTAACCCGTCGTAGTAGGTGGCGAGCCTATTGCCGTGGACTTCCAGAGCCTCGTTCGTTTGCCAGCAGGAGCACCACGTGCAGGTAAGGATGGCCTGGGCACTGGAACATGTATGTTGGGCCCCCTTAGCAACCTTACAATAATAGAGATACCGTTAAGGGTTCCTATCGACATCTTCATAACCCAATTCGCCCTCAACTGCACGCAGACAGACGAGGCTTTTGCAAATATACCCTGTGTTCAGAAACGGCAATACGCTGTCCCCTTAGTGGGACCAACGCGGGTAATAAATGCCTCTGTCTACGTATAAAGATGTAATAAATACCGAGAACTTTTTAAGTTCTCAGTTTCAGTTTTGAATGCTATTATGGTAATGTAGGTAGTCTGACTGTAACGAGGCCAGACGAGGTGACATTTAAATAATTCTTCAGGTGGTTTTGTTAAATTGGATATACCTAAATCCAATTTATTATTACATACATTGTCTAGGTATACTTTGACAAATGAAATACCTATGAGTGTTGATGTAAAAAGTATATTTTTCATTCTTGTCTGTTCATTTAGTCTCTTCAGATTTTCTTGCGGTTTTCACAGAGAGCATTATTCTCATGGCAACAGAGCTTTGTATCATCAAAATAGCATGGCAAAAACGTTCTAGTTTCTCTGAAAATGCCAAAATCTTACGGCGCTTTATAGGTAGGTGGGTGTTCATTTTAAACGTTTCATTTCGTTAATATATTATAAGCACATCATTATTATGTCGTAAAAAAAACCGTAAAATACACGCCTGGTTCCTCGAAGTTAGGCAGAGGCTATGCAGCAGTCTATGCACATGAATATGTCACTAGAAAGAACATTTCATATTCCAATGAGTTCGAAATCATTACCACAGAATAGGGAATAGTAGGCACTACCATTACCTACATACCCTGCGCAAACAATCAATTTGTAAACAATAGATTCTAATTAGGTCGTTCGAATTATTTACTGTACCGTGTTTACGTAAGAAAACGAAAGGGGAGGTTAGGGTTTATGTAGGTCATGTGAAGATTGAATCTTGACGAGTTTCATCGTAAATGTCAATTGAACCTTTCTAATATAGTATTTGTATTAAAGGATAGTCAGCTCGCATGGTATTCTCGGTTTCTATTCCCACTGGAACCATGTTTAGGTTTATAGGAGTTGCGTTCCATAATTTCGATTTCTTTGTTAATTTGACTGGGCTATTACGAACATTTATTTATTGGTGAAATAGTATTGAAATTACGAGTGAATAAACGGTAAGATGGTGTATTTTATTAAATCAGTAATAGTTTTATTTGCAAAATCATTTCGATTTTTGATTTTTGGTCTGTTGCATTTTTGCAACATTGCCGCTTTCTGACGTTTTTTAACGTTTATTTTGAATTTCAATGTTTTTTTACAGGACTAAAATTCAGAATAGTAGCAGAAACCTTATGTAAATATAAGACAGTCAACCGTCAAATGAGCGAAATTGATGTAGAATGTCTCCTACAAAATAAAAAGAAAATTCCACCTAAAGATGTGAGGTTGGACCAATACAGGCACTGGCCAGTTTGGGTGGATAAACGGATGAGGTGCAAATTTCCAGAATGCAGGGGGTATACACAAACAATTTGTGAAAAATGCGGAATTAGTTTGTGTTACAATAAGAAAAATAACTGTTACAAACATTTTCATATTTCTTAGCTTTGGTTATTTGGCAATTGACGCAATGTTGCATTTGTGCAACATATTATTGAAAATTAAAAATAGAAGAAAGAAAGAATAAAGAAGTTTTTTAATTATTTTTTTTGCGATTGTAATATACACTACCCTATTTACCACCTAGTATCCGGGTTCAAATAACCATAAATAGCCTACTCAAAACAACACATTCTTACCTATAGTAGTTGAATGAAAAATTGATCTTCACACTTGAACTGTTAACCTACACACGTTTCTATAAATATAATGTTTGTATCACACCCACGCTCAACGCCTAAACCCTTGATATAGTCATTACCATGTTATTTCTGGCCCAAAACGTTAACACAAATATTTATCTAAGTCTAAATTAGAAAATAGGAAAGTATTTTGGTTACAAAGTTGTATTTATGTATACTTTGCTTTAAGATCTAAAGTAATTAAGAGACTCCGAGTATAATAAGTTGATTTGATTGTTTCGAGATCACTAATACACTGAGGCATTATTGAAAACTATCGTCTAACCATACTAAAGAGGGGAGGAGCGGTCCCACTGCCATACTATTGATTCGACTTTGTTTTAGATTTTGCAGAAACCTTTTTAATTTAACCGACTTGTATTTCTCAGTGACAGTCCCGCTAAAATCGGTCCAGCCGTTCCAGAGATTAGCGGAACAAACGGACAGACAAAAAAATATAATTGCATGTCAGTATCGTGTATCTATCATATGCATTGAGTGAAAATCTGGTAATTAGAAATTACCCACATACACTTCAATTTTATTTATCTGTACGGATGGATATGGATGTATGTATTTTTTAGGACCGTATACTTTTGTAACTCTGGCAGATAAAATAAAAACAAGTTAAACCCTCAATAATTATTTTGTTTTGGCAGAAATTACGCTACTATAAGTGAGATTGGCGAAGTCTATTCTAAGACTCTGAAAGAAACCCCACCAAATGATGAAAACCATGGCTAGAGTCCTGAAAACCACTGTTGAGAAACCCTTTCTCGTTCACTTATCACTGATAAAACACCAACCCAACCAATAAATCCCATCGTCAAAGAACACAGTCTTCATATTCTGTTACTTGTTCCCAGATGAGAAAGAGAAGTACGATCCTAACGGTTTCCGCGACGCGCTCGTGCAAGGACTCGAGCGCGCCGGCGGCGATCTCGACGCAGCATACAAGTACTTAGACTCGGCGGGCTCGAAGCTAGACTACAGGCGGTATGGCGAGGTCATATTCGACGTGCTCATCGCTGGGGGGCTGCTGCGTGAGTTACACATACTTTTAGAAAAAAAAAATTAAATCAAAACACGTGTTCCAAGTTTCGTGCATATCCTACAAAAAACCTGACTGCTTGCGCTGGCCTGGAACACGTACATATACATACAGCAGACCGACAAACGAAAGCGAAGTCCAGTTTGGTCTCGCAATGAAGACGCTTCGTTCGATTGGTCACTACTTAAAGTCAATGTAATGGAAAAGTGAGTTAGGAGTGTGTTAACCCGCCATCACTCGCGCGGGGATCATCCCATGCATTTTAAACGTAAAAATTACTAATAATTTCTTTAGTTACGCATTTGCTCGTCTCAGTACCTTCAAATGACCTTTGAACGCGTCGACACGGGCGAGAGGGGCAGTGTGGCGCAAGCGCTCGCAGCGTGAGGGCGTGTCAAAGGTTGTGTGGGGGTGGTCACGACACCCCCACAGCGCTTGTGTTATACTTTTGCGGAGGTTACTTTATCAGCAAGGTACGTGATTTCAATTATTTTGTAAATGTAAATTGTTTTATTGTGCCGGTATTTACTTCGAGTATAATAAATTTATATTGACGTATTTATAAGCATATATGCAATGGTATTTGTTTACACAAAATTTTATTTACCTTTCTGTGTTCGTATGTAACATATTCTCAATTTTTTTGTTTTCAGATGAGTTGTTACCGAAAGCACTCAAGAGAATGTGGAATGCTCCTGGACTAAGCACGGAAGGATTGTCACCAACAAAAAAGAAGCGCTGTAGAGTTTGTCCACGCTCTAAAGACATTAAAACGTTGAGTCACTGCAATTTTTGCAAACAAACCATGTGTCAAAAACACATGAAGTTAATTTGTAGTTCTTGTTACGAAAAATGAGAAATTTTTATTAATTTTGTTAATTAATCCTTATATGGGTGCAAAGGGGCTCTACCAACATCTTTAGGGCCCCAGCGACCTCACCTGCGAATCAACGGACGAGGCTCGTTAATTTACGGTACCTATGGAGTGGCCGAACCCTACGTGGGGTACCAGGTGGTACAACAGTGTTGGTCCGGGGGCGGTTTCACCGTGCAGCTGTGCTAAAGCCCCCCAAGTAACCCAACCCAGGCTGGGTTGCGTTAGGGGTTCAGCAGCTGCACCGCCGGGCCCGGGGCAATATATGGTGCAGCAGACATGGGACCAGTGGGGGCGAAACGGAGTCTAGTGTGGGTGGTGTGGGTCGATTCGCCGGCCAGGGAGAGCCCGTCCCTGGCTCGGGCGAGATTGTGCCAAAGCTGTTCGACAAAAACAGTCGACATATCGCGCCTGGATCAGGGCCCGGGCTGTGCGCGATCCAAACGTGGGCTACCTCAAAGCAGAGTACAACCAGGCCACAAAATCCAGCAAGAGGGCCTTCAAGAGAGCGGATGCCCAGCGCGTCGCGCGGCTTGGTCAGGAGCTCACTTCCCATCCCACGGGCAGCCGTGGATACTGGCAACTGGCCAAAGCCGTGCAATCTAACTTTTGTCAGCCCTCGCTGCCACCGCTGCGTTACCCAGATGGAACACTGCCTCACAAAGCCCAGAAAGCGGATATGCTCGCAGACCTCTTTGCGGCTAATTCCCGGGTCGACGACCGTGGCCTGCAGCCCCCCCGCCATCGCTAACTGTGGCCACACTATGCCTGACATTGTACTCAGGCAATGCGATGTACGGGCAGTGCTGCAATCACTCGACACGCGGAAAGCCATTGGCTCTGACGGCATTCCGGCGGTGGTACTACGGAAATGCGCGCAGCTGAGTTGTCTCCTGTACTAACTCGTCTGTACCGCCTGTCTTACTCCACAGGAATCGTGCCGGAGGTCTGGAAGGAGGCAAACGTACAACTGATCCCCAAGAAAGGGGATTGGTCTGATCCAGGCAACTATCGACCCATAGCTGTCACCTCAGTCATCTGCAAGGTGTTTGAGCTTTTCATCAACAAGCAGCTCATGCGATACCTCGAAGATCACGTTAATAAATGATCGGCAATACGGCTTCAGGCCAAAACGATCAACGGGTGATCTTCTGGCTTCTTCCTTCTGCATATCAATGATATGCTATCCCTCGGGAACATTCATTGCTATGCAGATGACAGCACATTTCACGGGAGCTACTGGACTCGTCCGGTGGCGGGGCGGTCGGAGATTGAGGAGGATAGACAACAACTCGTGGCTGATCTCGACAGGAACCTCGACTGGATCTCTCAATGGGGTACCGAGAACCTGGTCGAGTTCAATGCCCGCAAAACACAGGCGTGTGCATTTACTGCGAAGAAATCCGCTTTCCTTCCCCTACACCGGACCAGAGGTGTCTGCTGTACAAGACGCAGATTATACCCTGCGTCTAATACTGCTCTCACCTCTTGGACGGCTCCGGGAAGTATCTGCTGGACGCTCTCGACGCTATGCAGCGACGGGCTATCCGTATTATAGATTGTCCGGAGGTAACGGGAAGCCTTGAGCCGCTAGCTCAGCGCCGAACAATAGCTTCCTTGGTCGCATTCTACCGTATTTACCACGGCGAGTGTTCTGAAGAGCTCTTCAATCTGATCCCACCCTCTTCCTTCCGATCCCGAACAACGCGTGCCGGGCAGAGATGCCACTCCCACACAATGGATAGCATGTTCGCGAGAACCGCGCGTTGTAAACGTTCGTTTCTCTGCCGAACGATAGTGGCCTGGAACCGCCCTGCCTGTGTGTTTCCTCCCACATAATTCTGGGTTCTTTAAGCGGAACGTGAAGAGGCACATCCGTAGGTCGTCAAGTTGAGGGCCACTCTCTATAGTATTGTGTGCTGTGAGAGTGGCCCACAATCGCTAGACGTCGTCACGACTTACCACCAGGCGGGCGGAGTCAATTTGGCGAACCATATATAAAAAAAAAATATATTTAAGTTTTTTATGAGAAAGTTTATGTTAAAAAAGAAGTTTTTTTTGATTCTTCGAGGAAAGATCTCAATATTATGAATAAAAAAGGTAATATAATGTTTTGTAGAATAGTAAATGAAGTTGATTTTAAAATTTAGGTTTTTTATTTACATACGTCATACAACACAAAATAATAAAATGCTGGTTTAATACCATTAACTGTTATTATATATACATAAATCCACTAAGTATGTGGGGTGGCCACAACACCCCGCGAGTGCTCACGATGTTAAAAACCGCGCGAGTGATCGAAGGTTAAGCCAATGTCATGATTTCTGAGGTGATATCATAATGACAAGAAAATAATCGGCCGGTTTCTAAATTGAGAATTTGAAGTTAAGTATCCTTAGAGCACGTCAAATTCAGGAACAAATTTTGACATTTGGCGTGCTCAGTGGATGCTCAACTTATTCTCAATTCAGAAACCGGCCGAATGTCTCCTTTATTCGATGATTGCTTTCGCCTTACGGTATCGTCTGAGACTGATGACGTGATGGATGAGGCCATTAGGCGAAACTATATAAAGGTAAAACTAATGGAAAATTTAGAACTTCAATTACTTTTAGTGCATATACATATACAATATTGGTAAAATAGGGTTTTGGCGCTTATAGTATTAGTGAGGTTGTACATGATGATAAACATGGCTAGAGTCCTGAACCTATAGTGTTGAGGAACCTATTCTCGTTCATTTACATCTGATATTATCTACACTACCTGTTCACTCCTACGTTTGACCCGAGTTGCTTGTTAGCAAGTATCAAGTTGTAACGCACTGTGTGTTTCTGTGTCAGTTCCCGGCGGAGGGGTGTCGATGGACGGCGATACCCCGAAGACAAACACCTGCATCTTCACCGCGAACGAGGATATGGAGTCCATGCGAAACTTCGAACAGGTAAGCAATAACAATGAAGTTTAATTTTCGTGTTTAACACGTTGAACGCCACGTAAAAAATCGGTTATTTCATTGGCGCCACGGAGGATACCGGTGGGCCGACCCATATTGAACCGTTGGAGCCACGGTGGCCACCGGTGAGCCAGATCAAGGATTCGATTCAAATTGGTTTTCGTGTGTCACAAAAGACTTAGAATTTATTTACGATTTTCATAACTTTTGTAGGGCACTACGAGGTCCCGGTGGAGTGCGGTGTCGTCTTCAGAAACCTCGCAGTGTTGACACCGGGGTGTGACCTCACGATGGATGTGAAATAGATAGCTACCATGCTCGGTAATGATCTGCGTCGCACGATACGTGAGCTCACAATGCCGCCTCGCGGCCACGCGGCCACCCGTGTGAGATGTTGCTATATCTCACGATTTTGGCATGTAAGAGCTGATCTTTCTAATTGGAACTACGAAATATCATATTTCTCATCGATTAGTGTAATAAAAAAAATATTTGAAAAATCGACAAAATTGAGATTTTGGTATGGCTCCAACGGGATATCTCGGTAGGCTCACCGGTGGGTCGCGGTTCGTTCAACGTGTTAATTATTTACCTGATGGCCGTTTGGAGTAGGTAGTGTTTCTCGTTTTGCCAATCATGGGACATAACCGTCCACCGACTCATGGTTATCACGGCATACTGCTTGAATCGCTTAAAAGCATCTTCTCGAGCTCTCTTCTTAACTCCTTACAACTTCTTTATCCGTCCCCAGCCGAACTATCCCCCAAAGGGGCTGACATTCTGCTGAACTACGCTGGCTCTAAGTCAATATTGTAAAACGCGCCTTATGGTGTGCCACAAGTGTTACAATGTCCTGAATGCATATAAACTGCCTTAGATGTTTCTATATTCTAATAGTACAAACAAATAGCCGTTTCCCCTTAGTAGGCGAGGCCATAGTATTATTACACGCCCGGTTTTCGATCGTATAAGTGGGCGCACCTATTATCGCTAGTTAATTATAAAATACAAATCTTAATAAATTTTATATTTATGTAAGTTTACATGATGAAAAACATGGCTAGAGTCCTGAACATTTGTGTTGAGGAACCTATACTCGTTCATTTACATCTGATATATCGATACTAAGGTTGTCCCTCTCGCACATGGCCAGTAACACATAAAGTGACATCGTGTAAATTTTGGTTACAGGTATTTGTTAAGTTGATGAGACGCTACAAATATCTTGAGAAGATGTTTGAGGAAGAGATGAAAAAGGTAAGAATACGAATTAATAAAATTACTTTTAAAAAGTAAAATTCTTGTTCCTATTTCCCGTGGGAACCCGTTACCGGAACAAAAAGAATCCTGGATAATGTAGATACTTACATATTAGTGAAAGAATTTTCACAATCGGTTCTGTAGTTACACCCAAATATTTTTCTCTTTATAATATTACTAGCGGACGCCTGCGGCATCCCAATTATACACAAGAACCTTCCTCGAGAACCACTCTATCCATTGGTGAAAACCGTATCAAAATCCGTTGCGTAGTTTTAAAGATCTACGCATACATACGGAATGGGTGACTTTTTTATACTATATTATGATTGAGCGGAGCCTTCCATGAGCAGGTTAAATGTAAAATGTTCGGATGTTCATTTCTCAGCAACCTCTTGACCGATAATTAAATTTTTTTCACCTAAATTAATAGCTAATTTCAATTAAGGTCGTGACGAAGCTCAAATATTCAATTTAAATAGAAAAAAAAGCGTAGCTTTACCTAGTTACTTGTATAGGTGTCTTTTGTATCGCAGGTACTTGTCTACCTGAAAGGTTTCGAGCCACAACAGCGCATCAAACTTGCACGAATGACTGCACTGTGGATCGGTATGTATAAACCCACAATAGCCATGGCATATATCAACGTCATATAAAAAGAACCTTCAAATGTGTTTGCGCATCGGTCCACTCTCACCCAGCGTTTTTTTACGTGAACACCAGTATACTCATATACTATTTAAGAAAAATCTAGTATTTCGGTTATAATCTTTTTTTTTTTCGTAGACAGTTTTACTGAGACTTCGTTGTCCGTCCATCCGTTTTGAGCTGTATCTCATGAACCGTGATAGTTGGAAAGTTGACATTTTCACAGATGATGTATTATTGTTTATAACAACACACACACACACATATATATCAGTCCTATATCCCCGAAGGGGTAGGCAGAGGTGCATTACACACTCACATTTGCCAGTATTTTAGTCCCACGTAATAGGGGGCAAGCCTATTACCGTCACCGGGCACATTTATAATGCGTTTATAATAACAAATACTAAAAAATAATATAATAAATATTTAAGGGGGCTCCCATACAACATAAAGACTTTTTTGGTGTTTGTACTGTACGGAACCCTTTGTACGCGAGTCCAACTCACACTTGGCCGGTTTATTCTCCTAAAATCTTTAAATCTTTGATCATTTGATCGTCACGCCCAAATAATAAATACTTAATACGCTACATTATTTCACACACATTCACTTAGTTACCGTGGTCTTGTGGTGTACTCGCGGTCTCTCACCACGGAGACCCAGGTTCAAATCCCAGTCGACATTTCGATGACTTTTTCTGAATATTTGCACACAATTAGAGCCATACAGTTGTACATAACACTGTGCGGTGTCGAGGTAGTGCTACAATAGAACGCAGTTAACAATAACCGATGGACTCCTGTAGGCTTTCAGTTGTTATACTGCGGTACATTTCTTTTAATATAAATCATCCACGGAGCTAAAAGCTCACTGAGCAAAAGATTTATATTTATAACCCAACCCAGTTTCTGAAATAAATAGATATTTTTTATTATTTGTTTAAAAGAATTGAGATCCCTTAAAAAATTAAAGCGTTTTTTCTGTTTGACCAACTAACTATTTAATTGTTAAAGTTTTATTAAACAAATCTATACATACAAACAAACCTTTGTGTTATTTATTAAAGACTTTCTTTAATATTATAATGAGGAAATATTCGTTTGTTTGGGTTGGGTTGCATTAGTAATTTCAGTAATTTCAGGGCATGCCTTGAAATTACTGAACCAATTTTGGAAATGAAAAGGAGATTCCTTCCAAAAAAAGGAGATTTGACTGTATGTTTGTTACCTCATATCTTTGGACTGGGTGAACCGATTTTATTATTTTTTTTTAAATTGCATGCTGTTACTTTCCAAGTATATTTCGGTAATTTGAAGTCGATTGTTGTCAATTTTTGACGTGTTTTTGAATTGTCGTGTCAGGTAACGGCTGCGTCCCGCCCTCGGTGCTGCTGGTGCTGATCAACGAGCACCTGCTGAAGGACAGCCTGGCGCTGGAGTTCGTGCTGGAGGTGTTCGTCACCGTGAAGCAGGAGCGCGGGGTCACGTCGCTCGTCACCGCGCTCAAGCGGGGCCAGCTCGAGGGCAGGTGCAGTATAACAAACGTGATATAAATAGTCCGAGACGCCCAGGACTTTAATTGGCTTTGTCGTAGCGGCTAGCACGTAAGATTTTGTGGCCATTTCATCGCGAGGAGTTTTTCAAAATTACAATATTGCTGCTACTTTTTATTAAATTCATTCGGCCATTTTGGACATAACCCATTATAATGTGTGCCCGGTGACGGCAATAGGCTTGCCCCCAATACTGGCAAATTGTGGATGTGTAATGCGCCTCTGCTTACCCGTTCGGGGATATAGGCGTGATATGTGTGTGTGTGTTTGTGTGTATAAATAATATTTTTGGACATTACACACATATTCTAGCCAAATTAAGCTAATTATAAGCTTGTGCTATGGATCTAGACGACAAACACTCAGTCTAAAACAAATATTCAGATCACACGAATATTTGATACGACTCGGAAACAGAACCTGGGACCTCGGGAACAACAGTCACAGACTCATACCGAGTGCCACCGAGGCAGTCAACAGACCAGCCAAGTGCTTGATTTACAACTACATTTTAAAAAGCTTCAAAGTTACATGCGATCAATATTTACTGGCAAAAAGTAGGTGTATAGTTATGTATCTGCCTATCTCTTGTAAGAAACAATAATGAGTTAAGTGTTAAATATCATGATATCCTCATAGTATTGACTAGTGACAGATTTCCATAAATCTGTTGACATATATTGAGGAAATATCACCGGCGACATTGTACTGGCTTCTCGTAATGTTGCGATACAGTCATTAATGTCGCTACATTCACAGAATGTTACCAATTCGACTATTAAATCATCCAGCCCTTTTAAATGTGATGCTCATACTACCTACTATTCTATAGGATTTGTTTAAAAGTGAATGGTTACAATTTTTGGCACTATTAGACGAATTTGGCACACATTTACATATATTACGTGCATTACAGAACATATATTTTTGTATTTCAAAGCAATGAGTTTGCTTAAACTATTCTTAAAATATTAAGAAAGAAATTATAAATAAATCACAAAAACTGATGTCATCGGCGGGACTCGAACCCACGGCCTTTCCCTAACAGGGGGACTGCTCTGACCACTGAGCTACGATGACCACTACCGACGACATCGAATTTTTGCTTCATATCATATTCATCAGAACTGCGGTAGGTGGAACCAACGCTAACTTTAATAGCGCGATGTAGAAATTACGAATATGATATGAAGCAAAAATTCGATGTCGTCGGTAGTGGTCATCGTAGCTCAGTGGTCAGAGCAGTCCCCCTGTTAGGGAAAGGCCGTGGGTTCGAGTCCCGCCGATGACATCAGTTTTTGTGATCTATTTATAATTTCTTTCTTAATATTACAGAACACGTTATAAGAATCACGGAAAACTTATAATTTCGCGTAAAGGGACCATGTGATATTGTACTGGCATTTGTTATGGCTGTCGTTATGTTACCACAGATAAAATAGTCTTTCATCAACATTTCATCGCGAGGGGTTTAATTTTTTTTGAAAATTACAATATTGCTGCTACTTTTTATTAAATTCATTCGGCCATTTTGGACATAACCCATTATAAATGTGCGCGGTGACGGCAATATACTTGCTATTACGTGGGACTAAAATACTGCCAAATTGTGGGTGTGTAATGCACCTCTGCCTACCCCTTCGGGATATAGGCGTGATATGTGTGTGTGCATGAGATAAAATAAATAAAATATACGAGCCCCAATGCAAAATAGTTCGTCTAGTATGGAAAGTAGTGCCAAGCTTAAAATATAGAAAGTAAATATTGGTAAAATATGTAACAACATTTAATAAGAAGTAAACCAGAATTTGAGGAGCATTTTAAAGTTTATTTTACCAAAACTAAATTTCTTTCATGACTTTACATAACATAAAAACATTTAAAAAATATTCTAAAAACATAACGCAGAAGTATTCGTCTACCCTCGTCACTCACGCAAAATAGTTCGTCTACCACTTAGTTGTGTCGCCTTTGCTCTCAATGACAGCTTTAATGCGCAGAGGCATAGTTGCTACCAACGCTGCGCACTCCTCAGGCGTAATTGACTCCCACACAGCCAAGAGTTTAGCCTTTAAGTCGCTCTTCGATCTTGATGGACTTTTACGGAGAACTTTTTTCATTTTCCACCATAGGGTTTCGATCGGCGACAAGTGCGGGCTGTTAGATGGCCATTCGATTGTAGGGATGCTTTTCGCCGGTAGCCACGTCTTTGTTGTCCTTGCAGTATCCTGTGGAAAAATGAAGGAATCTTGATGCTTGAGTGACGAAATAGAGGGCAGTAAACTCTCTTCCGAAAGGTGTTGACCTCGCAGCATTGATAGAACCATCCACAAACTGCATACTACCAACACCTCGTGCAGACATGCAGCCCCATATCATAAGAGACGCCGGAAACTTCACTTTTCGTTTGAGACAATCACTATGAAATGCAATGATTTTATATACAATGGATTTCGGATCATCGCTTAAAAGTGTCCGATTTAAAAGAGAAACAAAACGCTAAAAGAGAAACAATCGCGCGCCAGTCTTGATTTTCACAACTGAACGACAACACGTTGCACAATGCCGTACTGTATTGTAAAAACGTGTAAAAACTACGAAAAAAAAGCAAATTGAAGACGGTGTATCATATTTTCAGTAAATAAGCTTTTGTTTTATCATTTGCAATTATTTTATTATTTTATTATTTCACTTAAAATACAGTATTTCGTCGATAATAAATTAAAAGACAAAAGTAAATATTGCAATCCAGTCCAATACCGAAGTATCTATCTGTCTCTTTCGAATTCATCCCAAGCTCAGTAAAAAGAAAGAGACCATTTCATTTTCACTGAATAATGTACTAACAAAATGACCATTCAGATTTATTCGGATTACCGATAGTGATGAAACTATTTGGAACAAAGATTATAGTGGAGACGCCTTGACTCTTTATGATTTTTTTTTCGTTATATGAACCAACATCTATTTCAGTTTTCCTCGGGATTCAGTACACTGTGCACAATGGAAAAATATTATTGCCCTAGCACGGCGAGAAGAATATTTTGATCCAAAAAATAACAATCTTGTTTGTTCGGCTCATTTTATGGACATAACAAAAAGAGGTCCGATCTTTATGAAACTTGTATAAGAATCCCTTGATTGAATACAATTTTTTCTTTTGATTGGGATGGAGGAGATAAGCCCAAAAATGTTTTTAATTTTCACAGGGTGTCATGGTTTTGTCATAAATATAATTACATAATTACACATGTCATTTTATTTCGTGTATGTACTGTTATTTGTTTTTATTTGGATTCTCGGTAAGGTATTCCCACGGGAATCGGGGCCGAGATAACTATATCTCGCAGGCGGAGTCACGGTGATCAGCTAGTAGCCAATAATTTCGTATCCCAAAAATTAACCATAAGATAAAAATAAATTAATGACGCGCAGTTTTAGCAACTAATTCAGTCACTTGAAACACGGCTATCTTGTAGTAGACGTAGCGACATAGCGTTATGAAACTAGTAATGAAAGCGGAAGAACTTTGACACCCACAAGAAGTTTGGCATTTATAATATTATAATTAGTTAAATTCATTAATTACCTTTTTGTTATTCATACACTATAGTTACTTATTATGAAACTGACTCGAAAAAAAAATCTTTGTCAGTCGTTAATTAGTTTTTCAGCTTATTTCGTCTAATATACAATTTATAAGATTATGGAATTTATTATAGTCTTACATTAATTATTACGCGTACGTAGATACATATCATGGAATCCTTAAAAGACTTTAACAAAATAAACCTACTCCATTGTTTCTATGTTCACGTAATTTTAAGTATAAGCTGCATAAGGTGAATTAGTCAGGCGGACAGATAGAAGCTACGTAATGCGATAAATTAGTGCAAACAAAAGTGAACACTATTCCGTTGAATCAAGGTTTAAATTTTAATATGAAATTTGTTTATATCTATGTATGCCTATGTATAATGTATAGGTCGACTCGGGACATTATTTTCTTGCGATTTGTTCTAGATCCTATGTCCATTGTATTATAAGGTCTTTGATGAAATGCCTCATTTTTGTTTCGAATCACTTTCTTCGTTTCATCGCCGAGTGTCACTTCAAATTTGGACTCGTCACTCCAAATAATACGACGCCACTGATCGGAAGTCCAATTTAAATGATCACGAGCAAACTTCAATCTCTTTTTCTTTTGTACAGCAGTCAACAGTGGTTTCTCCTTAGCGGTGTAAAATCCGTAACCCATTCTTTTTAGGACTCTTGCAAGTATCAAGTGAGACGTCTTTATGAATCATGTCCTTACATTGTACCGTGAGTTCTCCGGCTCGAGCACGACGATTATTTTTGATAATTTTCTGATTTTCTGGTCGACCAGTTTTCTTAGAAGTGGTTCCATTCTTTTTATAGTGCCGAATGATAGATTGGACTCTAGATCTGGGAAGTATCAAGTCGTTAGATATTTGGTAACTTGATTTGCCAGCATCGACCCCACAAACTATTCGCTTTCGAAGCTTTTCACACACTGGTTTGCCACGACCCATTGTTATGTGAAAACTAATAAAAATAACTGAAATTTTCAGAATTTATACTGTCTCACTTGACAAATGACACATAATTACTTTTACAAATTAAAATTATGGACCATAATTGTACAAAGAAAGTATAATCTTACTTCGTTTATTCCTTTACATTCTTATTTCATACATTTTTAAATACATTTATAAAAAAAAGAAACAAATACATTTAAAAATATAAAAAATAGTGACCCACCAGTAGCGGAGTAGGACCCAAACTACCGGCGGTGGAGGCTACAGACTGAGAAACCTCCTAACAATACGGCACGTGTCGAGGATAACAGCCTTCTGAATCTGACTCTTGATCCAACAATCTAACGAGAGTCTCTTGAGATGTTGATCGAGACTCTTCGCTATTAATCCGTTTGCCGAAACGACCACCGGGACAATGATCGTCGAGTCTACGTCCCACATGGCGGTTATCTCGAAGGACAGATCGAGGTACTTACTAAGTTTGTCCTTCTCTGCCTTCACGAGATTCTCGTCATGCGGGACGGCGATGTCGACGAGCACTGCCCGACGCTGGGTCCGATCAACCAACACGATATCGGGCGTATTGGCAACAATAGTCCTGTCCGTGATGATTGATCGGTCCCAGTAGAGCAATGCACGACCATTCTCAAGAACTGGCACTGGTGTGTACTTATAGTACGGTACTTCAAACTCAATAAGGCCATATTGAAGAGCAAGTTGCTGGTGGATGATCTTGGCTACTTGATTGTGCCTATGCAAGTACTCGGTGTTAGCAAGATACGAACAACCGGAAATAATATGGCGAAGTGATTCACCAGGACGGTGCCATGCTCGACAAATGTCGACCGTACCGTCCTTCATGATGTATTTCCGATAGTTGTTCGTCTTGATAACCTCATCTGCAATTGCACAGGCAAAACCTTCAGTTTCCCCAAAGAGGTCACAAAACGCAGCCAGTTCACCGATGCGAGCAGGTCTACGTCGGGTCCTGTTAAGACCCGGTAGAACCGCCCGTGTAGCTCCTTACTCTTCCATACGTCCCTACGGTCTTCAGTACCTAGTACCTTTGGTTTACGCCAGTTCTCGTTAGCCAAGGAAAGAGGTGTCAGGCCCTTGTCAACCATCACGACATCGCAATGAATGTCACACCCGTTCTGTAGAAAGTAATCTCTCAGACTGCACACTTCACGGTTGTGGAGGTTCTTGGCATTCAAAAATCCCCGACCCCCCCACTTCCGTGGAATGTACAGTCTCATGACAGATGATCGTGGGTGTAACATTCGATGCAATGTGAGTTGTTGACGGACTCGCCTATCCAGGGCGTCTAGTTCCGTTTGAGTCCACCTAAGTATGCCAAAGGAGTATAACAATAAAGGTATCACCCAACCATTGAAAGCCCGCATTTTATTACCACCGGACAAAGAACTGTTAAGAACTTTTGTCAGGCGGCCAAAAAAACGTTCTTTCACCGATTTCTTGATATCCTCTACCGCTATACCCAATGACTCTGACATACCAAGGTATTTGTATGTTTCGGTCTCGGAGAGAGATCTGAGAGTTATTATCTCAGAAAGTTGTAAATTCGGTGAATTTACAACCTTCCCCCGTTGTACATGCATAACCGCACACTTATCAACACCGAACTCCATCTTAATGGCATTACTAAAAACTTCCGTAGTTTTTAATAATGTCACTAAATCTTGGTGCTTCAGTGTGAACAGTTTGAGGTCATCCATGTACATCAGGTGAGATAGAACCTCACCCCCTCTACGAAACCGATAGCCTAGCCCTGAATCCTTCAGCAATGTGCTAAGTGGATTCAGTGCTAAACAAAACCACAATGGACTCAAACTGTCGCCCTGGAATATACCACGCTCGATCCTTATCAAGCCTTGCGGGTCAGAGGCGTGCCCACCATTACCTGGTTGACGAAGGACTGTGGTCCACTGTCCTATACACGAGACTAAGAAGGATTTAAGAGTCGGATTAATTTTATACAACTCTAAAATCCTCCTCAGCCATGAATGAGGCACCGAATCATAGGCCTTCTTGTAGTCAATCCAGGCAGTAGAGAGGGCGCCCCTACTCCGCTTGACTTGTTGGCTAATGGCCATATCAATGAGGAGTAGCTCCTTAGTACCACGAGACCCAGCCCTACATCCATTCTGAGCGTTATCTAAGATATTATTAGATACTATGTGCGAGTTTATTTTACTTCTCAGAATAGATGTAAGGAGCTTGTAGATGGTAGGTAAGCAAGTGATGGGTCTATAGTTTTTAGGTTCCGTGGTAGTACCTGATTTATGGAGCAGGAAGGTGATGCCAGTGGTCATGAAAGCGGGTAAGGAACCAGACTCAAGGGCTTCTTGATACTGTGTTGCCAAGCGTTCATGCGAGCTCTGAACCCACTTTATCCAAAAGTTGTGCAATCCATCCGGCCCAGGACTTTTCCAGTTCGGGGTCGTACGCATTGCACAACTAACGTCTTCGGAGTCTATGGTAATATAATAATTATTAATCTTACTTATTATTATTATTAATCTTTATTGCAGGCATGTAGCCCATATAAAAACTTCATACATTGCATTACATCATTGTTATACATAACATAATACAAGTATAAATAACACAAATTTAAACTTATATAAAAAACAAACAAAGCTTACAAACTTAACTCAATAACGAAATATTATGCTTACAACTTCTTCAAATTTAAAACAGGATATCTACGAGTTTAAAAAGCTAAAATAGTTTATTGGTTCATAATTAAAAAAGGGCATAAGTAACGCGACAGGCGATAGTAGAACAGCTTAATATTTTATATAGACAGACAAAAAGAATGAAGTTAAAAAAAATCTTATAAAGAAAATTTCATACTAGACGAACTATTTTGCATTGGGGCTCGTAGTATACTGGTTGGGCTGACATTATAGTTATAACCCTAGCCACTGTTATTTACGTAAAGTAGGGTGTTATTATTTGGCAGATACGATTATTAACCAAGGTAACTCGACTGCCTCGGTGACGTAGTCGTTTAGGGGCGTGAGGTCCCGGGTTCGTACATCGGGTCGGGAGCTAGCCCTAACATGGTTCCTCCTGTCCGCAGGCTGCTGGAGTTCCTCCCGCTGAACCGTCGCAGCGAGGAGGTGCTGGCGTCGTCCTTCGCGTCGCGCGGCCTCGCCGAGCTGCTCAAGCTGCATCGCGCGCAGGCTAGCCAGGTATGAACACGCACATATCACCGACACTAAGCGGCATTAGGCTCGCCAACAAAGTTATCAACAGTGAGGATAATATGCCTTTGTGCCTACCCCTTCGAGTAAACTGGCAACATTTGATGTATTACAGATAGAAAAGTAGAAATCTCGTACTGGAGCCTAAAGTAAGGACACAGAGACAAGAGTAAAAATGTAAACAAAATTTTGAGAGTTTAAAACATTTTTATTTGTTTAAATCGCTGTACATTTAGCTGACGTCTGTATTAGACATGGATGATGAGTTTGAATCAGATGTCTTTATGACAGAACTCTACTATCATGTTGATAAATGGTTGACAACTACGGAATGATTACTGGGTACCATGACCCGCAGCGACAGCAGCTTTGGTCGACCAACTTATGATAATCGCTCGCTATCGCAATGTAATTCTGTAATGGTCCGATTGTTGAGAAAGTATATCTCGTTTCGTTGGATTTATTGTGTGTATCCCCTGCAGGAAGCCCGTCGCTCGCTGACGCAGGCGCTGGAGGACGAGCTGGCCGAGGAGAAGCCCGTGAGGGACCTCATACACGAGCTGCGGGACAGTGCGGTCAAGCACGCCATCCCTGACCACGAGGTCGTCGCTATTGTGAGTATACGCTACACTACTGCTAGCTAAACTACTTAGATTCCATCCACTACTAACGAAGCATGAAGGATTCCGTACAGGGCCCTTCCAAGGAAGTATCTTGAGGCCAACAATCGGCATAAAATCTTTTCTTTTGGATGAGATTCCTCTTAAATATGTTTTTTTTTAGTATTTGTTATAGTGGCATCAGTAACACATTATCTGTGATAATATCAAATGTCTACATAGTCTGATAAGAGATGGAAAGACAGACAGACAGACGAACAAGAATTGTTTTGGTGACAGGGTTTTGATTTACCCTTTGTGCACAAAACTCTAAAAAATAACTACTTGAATAAATTGACAATTAGGTTTAGAATATCCAATAATGATGTAACTTTTAATTGACATTACTGGAACATTTACATACATTACTTACCGTTCATTTCTAATGAATAACATTTATTTATCTTATAAACCTTCAAATGATGATACTCGATGACGAGTCGGAATAACCGAACACACGTATCGAGTTGGGTCGGACCGAGTTATTCGGAACTACTCGCACTCGATACGTTAGCTCGGTGTATCATGACGATTTGGCAATCTGATTAATTCCACACTATACCACAATAGACATGTTATAGACTGTATTATTGATGGTCAATATTGTTGGTTAGATCTGGCAGTGTGTGATGTCCCGAGGCGAGTGGAACAAGAAGGAGGAGCTCCTCGCGGAGCAGGCGGTGAAGCACCTGCGCCACTACACGCCGCTGCTGGCCGCCTTCGCGCACTCCGCCAGGGCTGAGAGCGCGCTACTCACCAAGGTATGCAGACCCGAGGATTTCTTCTAACCATATTTATTTCACTTTAGTATTCAGTCCTTACAGCAGTGTCTGTGTTATTTACAATTAAGAGCTTTTCACTAAATGCATATCAAACTATGTACAATACTTACATAAAAATTGCTATTTGTAAAAAAATATTTCTCTGTCCGTCTGTGTATCTCCGCTAATCTCTGGAACGGCTGGGCCGATTTGATCGGGACTTTCGCAGGCTATCGGCGAATTTCTTTATCTACGACTGTTCTAAGACCTAGTTATGTGCAGTTTCATGCACTACTTTATCTAATCTCGTACGGTTAGGCATTTTGAGAAACACAAACTTGGAGATGTTATCGACAATATGGCGGTATGGTCGACAGACTTTAGACTGTTTTTGCAAGTAGACTGTATATAATGACTAAACAATTACTTAATGATACAGATTTGCAGAAAATCTGTATCATAAAATAACTTTTTAATTTTTTATTATACTGGTGTCATAATCAAAGCATTGGCTTTATATATTATTATCAACTTTTCAAATCATAATTATTGGATTTTTTTGACATGAGATTAGATAACAATTTTTTAAACCCTATAGTGTACCTTATGGAAAAGTAGTAGGGTCAGCTAGTATTATGTATTTTAATAATTCAAAATGAGCTTTGGGTATGATAATAAATAATATACTAATATTAAGATTGTATATTGGTCCAGGTGCAGGAGTACTGCTACGAGAACATGAACTTCATGCGCGCGTTCAGCAAGTTGGTGGTGATGCTGTACAAGACCAACGTGCTGTCCGAGGAGGTGATCCTCAAGTGGTACCGCGAGTCCAGCTCCTCCAGCAAGGGCAAGACCACCTTCCTCGACCAGATGAAGAAGTTCGTGGAGTGGCTGCAGAGTGCCGAGGAAGGTCAGTCAGAACTTATACACACTATAATAGCCCCTTTTTCACAGTTCAATTATCCAATAGACAAACCTAATCCTGAAATGAAAAAATAATTATTAATTAATTTTACTACAGACAGTACTGTATACAGTAGAAAATGAATAACCATTCTGTAATCCAACCTAAATTCTAGCAGCCAGGACGTATGTTACAACATACCTTGACAACATTGACTGCTTGCTACCACGCCACTGGTCGGTAGTGCGCCCGCTTTCGACGCCGGAGTCGCGGGTTCGATTCCCTTCGATTTTTTGATTCGATTCGATTTCTCAAACTTTGTGTGATGACACAAATGCTTGCGCCAAAGTCTGGGTATTTCATATTTGATATGTATAACATGTATGTATTTGCAAAAAAATAGTTTATAAATATATATTTATATCAGTTTATCTAGTACTCACGTCACAAGCTTTGCTTAGTTTGAGACTAGATGGCGTTGTGTGCATTGTCCCAACATATCTATATTTATTTATAAACTCCATGGCATAAATTCCCACTATCCAAATTTACTTGAGCCGTCTTTACTACGAATAAACCTTCAAATGATGATACTCGATGACGAGTCGGAATATACCGAACACTCGTATCGAGTTGGGTCGGACCGAGTTATTCGGAACTACTCGCACTCGATACGTTAGCTCGGTGTACCATGGCGATTTGGCAATCTGATTTTGTTAATGTAGTACACTTGTATGGTATTTAGAAAAAATACGTATTATTACAAAAGATTATTCTTTAATTTCCAGAGTCTGAAAGTGGAGAAGAGGAAGATTAGATTATGAGCAGCGAAGTGAGACTGACAACACAAGCATAATCATCCACACACACACCTACATACATACTACGATGTCTATGTTACACTGAATAAGAGTTGAAATAAAAATATTGTTCATCTGACGTGCAAGATACGCGAGCGAGCGACTGTCAAAAACTTGACGTTTTCTGTCAAAGCGCGCGAACGTCAAAAATGACGTTTACCAAGCTCGCGATGTCTAATGATTTAATTTACGTATAATTATTTGTTTGTATTGTACATTTTAAGTATTGCTCACGAAATTGTGACGTTCTATGTTGTATACAGTAAGTCCAGTGTAACATAGTTGTCGTATCTCACTCCCGACACGTGTCCGACACGACGCCGCTACGACCCGATATCGCCGCCTCGGACCCGACACTACCATGCACCATAATGTTTAGTATCGTAACTTGACTAGGGCGACACGGTACGGGGACGATGTTTTCTACATACTGTATATTGTTCATTTCTAAATAACATGTTGATGAAATACCATATTTTTTATTCAATTTTTTTAGTAAAATTCAAATAAATGGTGGAAACCAATTTGTTGTTTTATTGATGCTCATACACACGTATAAAAACAGTTCAGTGGTATACTGGTGTTCACGTGATACGAACGCTAGGCGAGTCTTACTCGCTCTTACTAGCTGTTACCGCCATAAGATCGATAAATAGTGTACCGCGCAGCTTGAAAGGTCAGCGTTCATTTTATATGACGCGAGGTGTAATCTAATAATAATAAGTACCTAAGTAAGATAAAACTACTTACTAATGGAATTCATAGTAGTCTCAACAAGACGGTAATTCAAGCGTTTCCAAGTCGGCCTCTTGAGTATGTCCAGCTTTAGCCTGAGAAGACAAACGAGTAAGGCCTCTTGTTCATGGCACGGTATTTGCATAGCACTTTTTTGTGTTATAATAAGCTCTCATAGCGTTCCATACAACACGGACGACCGTGTCTACCCAGTCTACCCTACCCACTGCGATTCGGTCGATTCACATATATCAGTGAAGAGTTACAACCGACAAGCCCTGTAAAAACGTATTGTTTTCAGTGCTTCGCGTTTGCGCGCCTCATAGTGTCGTCGAAAACGGGTGTCAGTTCCGACACAGTTCAGTATCAGTGCAAAATATTCTTTCATACATTTTCTATACCTACCTACCGCATGGTTGCAGACTTAGGTTTAACCAATGATGTTCTATAGTTATAAAAGATCATAGGGTTTAACACATTTTGATTATGTATTTTTCCTTTGCACGACTTATGTCCAAAGAGAAAAATGTACAATCGCATAATAATACTTACAGTAGACGAATAGCCGCCGAATCCTAGTTACGTATGACCTATGTCAATTTTGCATTACTAGTGATGTACCTACCTAAACATACTCTATACTTGTATCGCTGTGACTATTTGATACTCAGTACGTAATTAACAGGTTATTTTGATTTATTTGGCTTAATTTTATTATATTTTGTATTACAGGTTTTTGTACATAAAATAAAACAAGTTAAAATAATATAAATCCTTTTATTATTCGGATTCATCGTCGGAACTATCGCTATCACTGTTGTCATCAGTGACATATATAACTAGGTATGCAATGCATTCTGTTGTTGCAATAATTGAGCTGAGTTTGTCTTAGAGCATTAAACCCCGTCGGGCGCCACTGGAAATACGTTCTGCTTGTAACCAGAGACACCCGGCAACGGACGTTGGAGCGGCCGCGGCCTTGGTCGCGGAACTAAAAAAAAAAAAAAAGAGCATTAAACCAACGGGAGAAGAGACGCGCGCTATTTTGTACGAACAAAAGTATGCCACTTTCAGCGGGGGACGGGGGACGGGGGACGCACACTAATTTAATAGTTAACTACTAATGCATTTTTGAATCACGTCGCTATGCACTCACACAACAAAAATGTTGAACACTAATTTAAACTATACGCACACACTCACATTCACACACAGGGACCTCTATCAGTGACATCTCATTATTGTAAACAAGCTAGACCTTGACTATGTCGATATTATGTATCGATGTTTTGATGTTTCAAATGCTTGAAGATAATTATCAATTATCATATGTGATGACTTTGTTTACGTATTATAACGTCATTAAAATAATATTCATTATATTTATTAAATAGAATATGCATGCTTTAATGAGGCGTACAGGGGTTTTGCAAATAATTTGTAAGTCTTGTAAATTGAGCACTTTAAAATGAACACTAGTTGTCCAAAATAAATTCTATTAGAGTTATTTTAATCAGTCGTTGGACTCGTATGATATACGGGTACCAAAATAACAATAAATAAGGTTACTTATTTATATTAATTTTAAATAAGCGATAAATAAAAGGTTTTTTATTTTATTTAATACTTTTATTGTAAATTGTCAATATTTACCTACAAATGGTTTTTGTGTGAAAGAGTAACAAACATCCATACAGACTTTCGCCTTTATAATATTAGGTCTTTAGATATGAAATTGGCGTTTTATAGAACTGGCCAGTTTGACCTCCAAAATCCAGCATAGCTAGCCGTTAATCAGCAGAGATTGGTGAACTGCTCTAGCCCACTGCTGCTTCAGGACAACACTAGACCACACTAGATCAACAGACGGTCGCGAAAGTAGAGGAGGAATGTTAGAATAATGACCCATCACCTACCATACTCCCCGGACCTTGCTCCAACTGATTACCACTTTTTTCGGAATTTGGATGATTTCTTAATTGGAAAAAAAGTCAATTGAGACGAGGCAGTCCAAAACACTCCTAATACAGATATAAGATATAACAATAAGATAGGAACCTCTGTGTATAATTTTACAATATGAATCACAAAAAAAATTTTGGTCTTGGGCTGGACTCGAATCAGTGAGTAATCCCTTTCCAGGAGGAACGTTCTACCAGCTGACCACACCACCGTGATCATATTGTGTTAATATCGCGACTCCGACGCCAAGTCGACACAATATGATCACAAAATTAGATGTCTTGTGCTAGTGGTGTGTTGGTCAGTTGGTAGAACGTTCCTCCTGGAAAAGGGATATGTCGCTGGATCGACTCCAGCCGTGAGTAGTGATGAGCATACTTCAATGCTTCTAGGTGCTGCTACGCTGGCGTCATCCTGCGCTGCTGCATATTGAGCGGAGTGTTTTCGGTAACAGTACAAAAAGCGTGCGAAATTTCTCCCATAGGTTTAACATGTAAATTTTGGTTCCTCAAATAAATATTTCTTGTCGCCTTTTTTTAAATTTCTGACTCCGTCACATTTTTTGCACTTAAATCTAGTTTAATTTACCTACTTCAAAAATTTCTAGAATTCGCCAAGTAGTCACTGAGATACAGCGTTACATTTTCTTAATCGTATTGGAGTCGCTGTATGGGAGCTCCGTTCGCCTTCGGCTCACTCCGCTCAATAAAATATGATGCATAATTTCTAGATTGCGTAATAACTGTTATTGTTTTGTGAGTTAAAATTATATGCCTATCTCATTGCTTTCAAATACAGCAATATAATTATTTTTTTCATGTCACCCACAAATTTTTTGTTAATTTTTGACACGATAATTCCGTGTCCCTTCGTCCAGCATACTCACCATGGAATCCTGATATTTCATGAATGCCAAAAAATTGTGCTGAAATAGTGCTAATTAGTGCCCAAAGGAAAAAAATAGTGCTCTTATACTTAAGAAGTTACAGCCATAGTTCGATGAGTATGCTGGACAAAGGTTTCGCCCAGCATACTCACCTCCGTTTGTGGAATCTGTGTACGCTTCAACCATAATTCATACTTCAAAAAATTGTGCCCAAATAGTGCCAAATGGTGCCCAAAAAGAAAAAAACGGTGCTCTAATAACTCCGGAGTTATAGGCTTCGTTCATTGAGTATGCTGGGCGTAGGTTCTACGCCCAGCATACTCACTTCAGTACGCGAATACCGAACGAGCTATAGGTACAATTTACGGCTTATTGTGCTTGAAATAGTGCCCAATTTCAGTCCAATTTTCGCTTGACTTTTGACCTAGAAAACCATTATATTTAATTGTAAACGTTTACATAACATTAGATTTAGTACAGTCGAGTTCAAAACTTTCTAATAACTTACATTTTGTATAACAATTTTTTAACCCCCGACGCAAAAACGATGGAAATTTGACGTGTCTGTGTTTATGTGTGTGTGTCTGTGGCATCATAGCTCCCGAACGGATGCGATTTGGATTTTGTTTTTTTTGAAGGCGAATTAGTCGGCAGTATTCTTAGCTATGTGTGATAAAAATCGGTTCAGTCGTTTAATAGATACGGGGAGATGAGGTGGAAATAAAACAACAATTTGCCGATGGATAAATGCATGAAACGCACAAAGCGTTATTTTGTTCTAGAGTGGTATGCAGCAATAGTTATTTTATATTATCTCCGAAACTACATGACCAATTATAGTTATAGTGTAAAAGGCAAATTAATAGTATATCCGTGATATTCTTGTGATCATGAAAGAACTTATTTTGATAAGCATTAATATGTTGTTATTTAAATAGTTATTCAAAAATGAACATGCTGAAAAATACTTTATTAAACATAAAAGCATATATATCTACTAAAATATAAAAGAAAGAGATATGGTACTTATAGCCCAGCTGCTGCCAGCCCAGCAAATTATCTCAGATCGGCGCAGTATGCCTTAGGATCAGCTTTTGCTGGTGATTTTTTAAACACATTGTGATTATTATAAACTGTGATTGCTCAATTTATAGTTATTTGTAATTTAGTTATTGTGATTATAACATTGTAGCAGTAAATTTACAAAACTAGATAAGTAAGTGTTATTTTTGAGAAAGTTTTACTAATATTTGGAATACTATTGTTTATATATTTGAAACGACTATTTTTTCTATTTAAAATTGATTTTATTAGATTGTTGTACTAATGTTAGTCTTATTTTCAATGGTAGGTATAACAATATAAATAATATAATTGAAGATAATGACTATTAACAAAAGCTGTGAAATAGTTTTTAATTGCCGTGAAGTCTGATTACTTTAGCCCTAGGGGGTAACTTTAAATAGTGCTGGGTAGCCAAAGGTTAGAATTTGTAAATAACACTACCTTTTTAGGAATAACAATAGATTCTATATTACAATGGGGTGACCATATCACCATTTTAGCTAATAAGCTTAGCTCTGCTACATATGCTGTGAGACGGATTAGGCAGTTGACAGATGTAGCTACTGCTAGGCTAGTTTACTTTGGTTACTACCATAGCTTGATGTCCTATGGAATACTACTTTGGGGAATTGCGGCAGATATAGAAACAATTTTCATATTACAAAAGAAGGCATAGAAGGAAGATACCAGACAGGTCAGATCACGCGCCCGCTCTGCTGGATCTACTGCTGACGAGTCGCCCAGCCCAGTACAGTGTTTCGGTAGGAGCCCCACTGGGTAGTTCCGACCACTGTGTTGTTCACGCTGGCATGAAGGTGTCACGAAGGTGGCACTACTCATCAGCGGATTGGGACGGTCTACGCGATTATTATGCGTCCGTCCCCTGGAGCCAGCGCTGCTTTGTAGGAAAGGCTCCTTCGGATAGTGCTTCTGCTATTGCTGGCGAGATCAGTTTAGGGATGGATTATTACATCCCTTTCACTGATGTCGCCAGTATCCGCAGAGCCCGTCCCTGGTTCGGGCGAGATTGTGTCAAAGCTGTTCGACAAAAACAGTCGGCATATCGCGCCTGGATCAGGGCGCGGGCTGTGCGCGACCCAAACGTGGCCCACCTCAAAGCAGCGTACAACCGGGCCACAAAATCGAGTAAGAGGGCCTTTAAGAGAGCGGATGCCCAGCGCGTCGCGCGGCTTGGTCAGGAGCTCACTTCCCATCCCACGGGCAGCCGTGGATTCTGGCAACTGGCCAAAGCCGTGCAATCTAACTTTTGTCAGCCCTCGCTGCCACCGCTGCGTTACCCAGATGGAACACTGGCTCAGAAAGCCCAAGAGAAAGCGGATATGCTCGCAGACCTCTTTGCGGCTAATTCCCGGGTCGACGACCGTGGCCTGCAGCCCCCCGCCATCGCCAACTGTGGCCACACAATGCCTGATATTGTTATCAGGCAATGTGATGTACGGGCAGTGCTGCGGTCACTCGACACGCGGAAAGCCAGTGGCCCTGACGGCATTCCGGCGGTGGTGCTACGAAAATGTGCAGCTGAGTTGTCTCCAGTATTAACGCGTCTGTACCGCCTGTCATACTCTTCAGGGCTCGTGCCGGAGGTCTGGAAGGAGGCGAACGTACAACCGATCCCCAAGAAAGGGGATCGGTCCGATCCAGGCAACTATCGACCCATAGCTGTCACCTCAGTCATTTGCAAGGTGCTTGAGCTCCTTATAAATAAGCAGCTCATGCAATTCCTAGAGGATCACTCGCTAATCAATGATCGACAATACGGCTTCAGGCCAAAGCGATCAACGGGTGATCTTCTGGCATTCGTAACGCATGTCTGGGGTGGGGCTATGGAAAGGCACGGCGAGTCCTTGGCTATTAGCCTGGACATCGCCAAAGCCTTCGATAGGGTCTGGCATGCTTCGCTCCTTTCCAAGCTTCCGGCATATGGTCTACCTCCTCAACTGTGCAGCTGGATTGCCAGCTTTTTAAACGAGCGCCGAGTGCGGGTCCTCTGCGATGGCCAGGCTTCTCGCTTCTTGCAAGTGAATGCCGGGGTACCGCAGGGGTCCGTACTATCACCAACTCTCTTTCTTCTGCATATCAATGATATGCTATCCCTCGGGAACATTCATTGCTATGCAGATGACAGCACACTGCACGGGAGTTACTCGGTTCGTCCGACGGCGGGGCGATCTGAGATTGAGGAGGAGAGACGACGACTCGTGGCTGATCTCGACCGTAACCTCGACAGTATCTCTCAATGGGGTACCGAGAACCTGGTCGAGTTCAATGCCCGCAAAACACAGGCGTGTGCATTTACTGCGAAGAAATCCCCTTTCCTTCCCCTACCCTCTCTTCAGAATGCATGAACCAATGAACCAATGAAGGACAACCTTGATATCCTTGGCATAGACGTTCGTCGAGAGCTCAATAATAAAAACTACATCTAGGCTAGGCTAGCTTCGCGGAAACTAGGAATACTGAATAAGGTAAAGAGATTCTTTACACCGGACCAGAGGTGTCTGCTGTACAAGAGGCAGATTAGACCCTGCGTCGAATACTGCTCTCACCTCTGGGACGGCTCCGCGAAGTATCTGCTGGACGCTCTCGACGCTATGCAGCGACGGGCTATCCGTATTATAGATTGTCCGGAGGTAACGGGAAGCCTTGAGCCGCTAGTTCAGCGCCGAACAATAGCTTCCTTGGCCGCATTCTACCGTATTTACCACGGCGAGTGTTCTGAAGAGCTCTTCAATCTGATCCCACCCTCTTCCTTCCGATCCCGAACGACTCGTGCCGGGCAGAGATGCCACCCCCACACAGTGGATAGCATGTTCGCGAGAACCGAACGTTTTAAACGTTCGTTTCTCTGCCGAACGATAGTGGCCTGGAACGCCCTGCCTGTGCACGTGTTTCCTCCCACATATAATCCTGGGTTCTTTAAGCGGAGCGTGAAGAGGCACATCAGTAGGTCGTCAAGTTGAGGGCCACTCTCAATAGTAATGTGTGCTGTGAGAGTGGCCCACAATCGCTAGACGTCGTCACGACTTACCACCAGGCGGGCGGCGTCAATTTGGCGAACAAATATAAAAAAAAAATAAAAAAAAAAAAATAAAAAAAAAAAAAAAGGCAATCCGTGCCATTTATTGTTTAGGTAAGAGAGATTCTCTTAGGGAGCGATTTGAAGATATTAATATTTTAACTGTAGCTTCCCAATATATATTTGATAACATACTGTATGTCAGGAAAAATATATCTAGCTATACTAAAGTAAGTGACGTTACAGACAGAAATCTACGTAATAAAAATAAACTACTCCCTCCGTGTTATCGGCTTAGCAAGGTTAGTCATTCTTTCAAGGGGGAAGGTATACGCTTTTATAATAAATTGCCTGAATCGGTCCTTTGTATGTCCGACAATAAATTTAAAATCTTTATAAAGACCACTTTATGTCAAAAAACATATTATAAGACAATTGATTACCTTAACGATAAAAGTGTGTGGCTTGAGAATGGTGCAGGCGCCTCCTAAAATGCCGTAATTGTAGCGTATTTTGTACTTTGGTGACTATATACTTATGTATTTTTTTTTGGTGCATTATACACGCCCTTTTTGACTGACACGGGACCAATGTACATTCGTCCGCATTTAGTCTTAAGAAAATGTATAAATGAGTTAATTATTGAAAAAAAGTGACCGAGAGTTTTAGTGCCAGGTTCTTTCTCTCGGTTCTACTTATTGCTTTGCGAATCTGGCAGTACATGTAAATATAGAAGCAATGACATTTTTTTTAATTTAAGTACCTAACCTACTGTCGTTTGTAAGAGCCATTTAGTGACCTATACAAATAAATAAATTATTTCATTTCATTAGTAATAAATAATGTAAGCAATTAAAAATGTTTTTATTGTTAAACCTTTTATTAATAGAACTATTGGATCTTGTTGTAAATATAAAAAATTGTACATTAACAAAACTGTATAATATATTTCCTTTTTACAAATTGTCAAGATCTCAAATAGGTACCTACCTATTTTATTAATTTTATTGGCTGTAATAAACTATTAGTGCCCAGACATTTTTTTGGGAAATATTTCACCCTACAAGCAATGAAGTAATACGAGTAGATTTCATTTACGCTTACAATTTCAAAAAAAAATTAATAATAATTAAAATAAAATAAATTAGCATTTAATCGACAGTTTTTGATATGTGAGAAAATACCACAATTATTCCCAATCACATAACCGCCCACAATTAGAATTTTTAATATTTATATCCAAAAACATGTGTGAACGACTGTACCTCATTTAACGTTAGTATGTAGAAGTTTACAATTAAATTTAATGGTTTTCTAGGTCAAAAGTCAAGTGAAAATTGGACTGATATTGGGCACTATTTCAAGCACAATTTTTTAAGCCGTAAATTGTACCTATAGCTCGTTCGGTATTCGCGTAGTGAAGTGAGTATGCTGGGCGTAGAACCTACGCCCAGCATACTCACTGAACGAAGCCTATAACTCCGGAGTTATTACAGCACCGTTTTTTCATTTGGGCACCATTTGGCACTATTTGGGCACAATTTTTTGAAGTATGATTTATGGTTGAAGCGTACACAGATTCCACAAACGGAGGTGAGTATGCTGGGCGAAACCTTCGTCCAGCATACTCGTCGAACTATGGCTGTAATTTCTTAAGTATAAGAGCACTATTTTTTCCCTTTGGGCACTAATTAGCACTATTTCAGCACTATTTTTGGCATTCATGAAATATCAGGATTCCATGGTGAGTATGCTGGACGAAGGGACACATAATTCCGACTTCATAAAATTTTTCAAGGTTCTTAATTCGACAGCATTTTTTAATGTTTGTAACCTTATCTTTTGACTGGGTAAACCGATTTTGAAAAAATAATAATTGGTCCCATTTTGGTATCGACAAATACTTGCTCTCTCTCTCTCTCATTCCGATAATTTGAAGTCGGTTCTTGTGTCAATGTATAACGTGTTTTTACAGTAGTACCTACTACTTAGTTACATAATTTTATAAAAATACGGTGATACATATCTATGTACCTACAATGCTAAACTTTAAATAGGATATGAATAAAAATAAACCACCGCGAGACCCGAGGGGAAGGTTCAAGGTCTCCAAACCGAATTCCGCGCGAAGTCTCCTAAAAAGAAATCAACTTTTATTATACACCGTTTTACAAACGAATCTCTGTCGTTGCTAATTCCAGCCCAAATAATAATGTATCCCCTTTGCTGATATTTGTAAGAAACTGGTTTTTTATTTTATGTTCAACATCTTCTATTATGTAAGTAAGTATATGTTCCATAGATATAGGTACCTACCTATTTGCAAATAAATACTCGCAGGAAATTGAGTGATTATCCCCATGTTATGTCATATCTCGTTTTTAAACACAAATAAAGCAAGGGGAGGGTACCTTCCGGAGTATTCATGGACTTGTTTAACGGCTTCAACATTAACCCGGCGTTCTTTTTGTTCAGCCCCTCGCGACCAGCGCTCAAGGACAACTAGCCGCGCCAATTCAAGGTCATGTCAGGTGATTTAAATGCTAGGAACACGTATGCTAACGGTCCCATGTTATTTCTCAACTGTTGTATTGTGTATCTACCCCAATTTGATTCTTTGTAGTCCGTACGCGATTGTTAAACGTTATTGTTCGGTTAATTTTGATATGTATTTACAAATCAGCTCCAACATTGAATTGATTGACGTGAAAATTATGAACTCGTTGAAGTTTGTTCAATACGTTGTTATAAATATTAAGATGAGCATGACGAATGATGGCTAGACAATGCTGGTAACTTGACCATTCTTGGCCTATCAAATAAATCTAGGTACTTACTTATGACCTAAGGTCCAACGTAAGGTAGAAGCCAATATTCTATTAGGTAGGTATAATATGGGTACTAAATGTTGGAACTCGTGTTTATACATTACCTACTTAGTACAGATGTTACTAGTGGTCGCCCTATGGTCGAACAGTAGACCTCGCGAACAATAAAAACATTTTTTGAGATTAGATCCCCCCCTCCCCAATAAAAAAACTCACACTAAAATATTGTTTCTAGTGAAGGAATACTTGTCTCAAGTTTCGTGGAGATCGGATAATAAATGGGACCGCTAGCCCGGAAAAACATTAAAACGCTATTTGACCTTATTTACCCCATTTTCCCCTCAATCCAAAAAAAGCTTTCAATGAAAAAATTTAACTAAATCAAGGAACACTTGTGCCAAGTTTCGTGTAAAGATCGGATAAAAACTGTGGCTGCTAGCCCGGAACACACATACATACAGACGGACAAAAGCAAAATTGTCGAAATGTAGACGCTTCGCTCGCTCGGTCAACAATACATCTGTATGTACGGGGCAACCTATTGACATGACGGAACCCAATAAGTATACAAAGTGGTAAAATGTGGGCGTGTAATACATCTCTGCGTGCCTTCTCGGGGATATAGGCGTGATTATAGCTATGTACTTAGACAGAGGTGTTAATTAGGTCCACATTTCGTCAGTCACTGTTAGTACTCGTAAGACTAAACTATATTAGACGTGCTTATTGTCGTTTCCTAGCGAGCACTTTAAGTAGGTATTCATGCCAGAACCTCGTCCGTCAGTCAGCAGGGGCCCCGCGTGTAGGTGAGGATGACGACCGACGCCATAAGTCGCCGTGATCTCAAGGTTTGAGGTGTTGGGCTAGTGCAGTCTTGCTCAGTTGGGATCACGTTCCTCCTGGAAAGTAAAATTAGGTGAGGAAGGATAACTTTGGCAGCGGACATGATCAATCCCTTTTTCCTGACTTCACTCATCATTCACCGAGCCTTTTCCCAACTCAGTTGGGCTTTCTAGTCTAACTACGATTCGGCTGAACTTCGTTATTTTCAGTGAAGCGACTGCCGTCTGACCTCCACAACCCATGGGCGATATCGAAGTTATGTAGTTAGACCGGTCGGATTTTTTATTAAGGGCTCCAACTACCCTTAACAACTGCTATAAATGTTCGTATGACAACCGGGACCGACGGCTTAACGTACTCTCTGCGAGGCACGGAGGGGGTCTGTGTCGTAAGAAATGTTCACCCATCCTAAGACCGGCCTGACTAGATGTTGCTTGACCTTTGCAATGTGTGAACATTGTCGGTTACCACGAGCCCTGACTTCACTAATCCGTTACTTTAATATACCTAACTAAACCATAAAATATTACAATTTAAACAGAATAAATAACTAAAGATTAGGTAGGTATATTAATCTCAATATAAAGGCGCGGTTTAAGCTCAGCAGCTGTGCTATAGGAAGTCATGTAGAAAAGGCACAGATCTCCTCAGAGACGCACACCTGCGGCCCTTTGCAATCAACAAGGGCTGTCAAAACTATGTTGTGCGAAGTTAACATTTATGAATGTACAACTAGCTCTGCCCGCTAGATGACATGCTAAATTGATACGATACTTTTTATGGAATGGAATCAGGCGTTACCAAAAAATTCAACATCTTACCCCATTGTTTACCATACTTTTTGTTTTCTTTTTTAATTCCGCGGCCCAAGGCCGTGGGCGCTCTAACGTCCGTTGTCGGGCGTCTCTGGTTCACACGCAGAAGGTATTTCCAGTGGCGCCCAGATACCATACCGATGTTACTATTTGGTTTTCGCAACCATCATTTGTCAAAATTGACGGGCCAATATCCCATTTTTGATGGTTGTCGACATTTTGGATTTCCAAATAGATTGAGATCCACAAATAACTATACCATGTAGTTGAGATATATTTTGTGATCCACAGATAACTTTGTAAATTTATTAAATACATTTCGGATAAAGTCCGAGACGTCAAATTTTTTTATTAAATTCATTCGGCCGTTTTGGACATAATCCATGACATACGTGACATTATAGGTGACGGCAATAGGCTTGCCCCCTATTACGTGGGACTAAAAATACTGCATGGACTGGATGACTGTTTGGATGCATTACCATTCAGTTGGGGTGCACCCATAATTTTTGACAAATGATAGTTGCGAAAACCAAATGGTTTCATCGTGAATGTGGACCTTAAGTACCACTTATCTATCTTAACGTATTTTTTTATTAAATGTGGGTACCTACCACTTAGATACTACTACTTACAAAGGATAAATGTATTAAGTATTAACAACAACAATGTATTAAGTACGATGCGTCTATTTCTTTAATATAGGTAAGTACCTAGTAATTTTGGTAATGGCCGAAAGGAATAAATGCGTGAGGTCTAGTAAAAAAATGCAAATTAAATCGATCGATTTATAATGTACTCGCGAAAAATATATTATTTGGAAGTCGGTAGCCCTTGTATCGTACACAAAAGTTCACTTATCCCAAGTTGAATACGACAATCAGTGATAAAGAATAAAGAGTCTTGCGATACCTTTGAGGAAAAAAATGCTAACCAGATTCCCGCCTTTTGTGATTCAACTAGTTTCACTCGCGTTGCAGATGTCTTATTATTCCATAAGGATGTTACCCGTGCCCGAGGTATTATTTAAAAAAATATAATGTCAGTTTCCTGTATGAAATAATTTACATTTAAATAATTTCAAATGCAGTACATAGTTATGTAAAATATCTAATTTAAATTTAATTTCTATAAAGTAGGTATAACATAACGCATATACTTATAATACAGTATCTAAGTATTTTTAAAATGTAATTGAATAAACTTCTCAGGTGTCAAGAGGCACTATAATGTAGTTTCCGTTACGTTAACGAATATGAGATGGTATAAAATATTGTGGATAATGTTAACACATTGCAAAGGTTAAGCAACATGTAGTTAGGCCGGTCTTAGGATAGTAGGTGACCATTTCTTTTTTTGTGACATTTTTGTGACATTAAGACCCCTCCGTGCCTCGGAGAGCACGTTAAGCCCGATGTCATACGAAGATATTATGGCAGTCTTAGGGTTAGTTCTAGCCCTTAATCAAAAATCCGACTGGTAACTACGGAACATCGATATCGCCCATGGGTTGTGGAGGTCAGATGGCAGTCGCTTCACGGAAAATATCGAAGTTCAGCCGAATCGCAGTTAGACTGGAAAGCCGACCCCAACAGCGGTGGGAAAAGGCTCGGTTAATGATGATTAAATATTGTGGATAATTTATACAGGGCGTCCCAAGACCATACCACGTAGAGGGAAAGTGTGTCATGGTCTTGGGACGCCCTGTATAAGTATACTTTATACGATGCCATTTTAGCCATGAGCCCATGACATTTGGAGTCCAAATACCTTGGTTTTTTTGTGCTTGGAATCAATGTTTTATGAAATAAAACTTTCTAATCTCACCAGAAAGTAAACGTTTGTACTTAACATACGTTAGTGAAAAAGAAACCATAAACCACGATTAGGTAGAAATAATCTTATTCGGCTAACAATTTTTTTAAGTTAAAAAAAGCCATTTATTAGGTATTTATAATATAACTTAACTTTGAAGAAAACGTTCAACTTGGGGAACTATGTTTCAAAACCATTCTCTCCCCCTCACTCACATGACTCCTCGTTAGAACATAAACTTAAATGAAAAAATACCAACTTTCCCGAAAAGAATTGGTTCCTTGTCCGGTAAACGAGCATTCTTTATTTGAATAAACCAGGGGCCATTAAGCCATGGGTAATAAATCAATCAGCCAGTCAGATGATTCCTAATTCAAAACAAGTCGGTTGACGACAACCAAAAGGTTACGACCATAAAACCATTGACAAAACTTTTTTTATTATCAGCATAATGATAATCTATGAACATTATTAACACATTGACATATTTAATAAAAAAAAATACAATCACTTCTAATTCCAAATTTGAAACACGTTTTTCGTGATTTTGACGTCAGGGGTACGCCTACACTAATGACAGATTCGCGGGGTATTTGACCTTACGGAGATTTGTCAAAAAATACAAATAATTATGTACTTTAACAAGCCTATAATGTCGTCATGATTAATGACAAAATTATAAGGAGCCCTCAAGCTTAAGCGTATAATATTACAAATTTATTGATCACTTATGAGAAACAAAAGAAACAAAATTAGGCTTTATACCGCATGATGGTGGTGCCTACATATTTTAAAACGTGGGTAATATTAAAAAAAAATCGATGCGATCTTGGTGTTTAATATTATTATAAGTGTCAAGATTAAATTCAATTCCAATTCATTTATTCATTGCAAATATGGGTTACAATATAATGTTAAAACATGTAGGTAGGTACAGAATCAACATATTTTAGATTTCTTGTTGATCGCTATGTTGGCTTGTTATAGGACTCAATCTACATCTCTAGGGCCCGAGTCACCCTCGTCTGCACGCGGTACACCTGATGACAGACGGATGAGGTTCTGACAAATATACACAGCCCTTTTTATTTAATTCCGCGATACCGGGTCCGCTCTGTGTGGCCTCTTCGGAGGTTTGGTCGGAATGAAAGTCCCGCGTTTTTGGGATATACACAGACCTATGTACCTTAATATAAGTGACCGTCTATTGTAATTGGCCCTATTACATGAGACTGGCGAAAAGTGGATCCTTTTTTATAAGGAGTAACTTAATCTATTAGCACAGATATAAGAATACTATACTAGTATTAGTCACTTTATTTTAGACTAGTTGATCGCCGCAGCTCCGCTCGCGTGATTTATTTACTCGTTCCCGGTTAATTCCTAGTTAATAGTAGTGTATTAGCTGTTTACTGCGGTTCCGCGCGCGTTAAAAAGTTTTCTCTTTTCCAAATCCCACGGGAACACATTACCGGATAAACAGAAGTCTTTAGCACTAAGGGATACTGTACCTACTTACTTAGCTACATATTAGTTAAAGATTTTCTAAGTCTGTTCAGTAGTTTCTCGGGAATAACCAGTATGGTAAGTGAACCGATTTTTATCTGTGTCCGTTATCCAAACAAATCTTTCCTCTTTATAAAATACTAGCTGACTGATCGCCGCAGCTTCGCCCGCGTGATTTGGTTTACTCGTTACCAGTTCCCGTGGGAACACATTACCGGGATAAGTAGCCTATGTTACTCAGGGTGAATGTAGCTTTCCAATGGTAAAAGATTTTTTGAAATCGGCACAGAAGTTTTGGAGTTTATTCATTACAAACATACAAACCTCTCATCTTTATAATAGTAGTATAGACTGGCTGATCCCTTTTTACCCTTTGGGTACGGAACCCTAAAAAACTAAACGGGGAATAAGTTCGTGGTTCTGTGTGTGTGTATTGGTCTATAATATTTTAGAAAAAAGCCACGTGAGAATATATGTAATTTTACCTTCATTAGAACGAACCGTTTATCTAGAACACACGACCAAAGGCTAACGGGTTTGTCGGTACCAATTACATACTTGTATTTTGTAAGCATAAATTGTGTGGATGTGAAATTCTTTATCAATATTAAACGTCATACTAGTGGTTCTGTGAACCGTAGACTTCGGGAGCGGCTTTGTTTAGAAAATTTCTTCTTCAATTTTCTTTATTACTCTTTCATTTGTCATCCAATCCAAAAAATATCATTCAAATGTTATTCATTGTAAGCAAGGAGTGTCTGTGTAAAGTTTCATGCAAATCGGTTGATAAATACGGCCTCAAACATGATCTGACAGAACCCGTAGGTGGGTACAGACGAAAGAAATTCTCCCCAGTCTGCAAGTTAAAACGGAGCCATCGCGAGCTTCGCTCCCTCAGTCAATAATCACACTTATATCCCCGAGGGCGTAAGCAGAGGTGTTTTATACACTCATTTGTTGATCCTACGTAATAGCACTACCCGACCCAGACCGGCAGGTATACTTAGGATTAATTTAGTAAAGAATGCAACATCCGTCCTTACTGTTGGAGTTTAGGGTTCAGGGTACAAAACACTTGCCTCCTATGACGTGTGATGGGACCAACTAATTTGGGTAAATAATGCAAAATGTGGGTAGATATATATTTTTTGTATTTCAAAGCAATGAGTTTGCTTAAACTATCTCTTAAAATATTAAGAAAGAAATCTATATAAATACGCCAGTGAAGCCGCTTCTCCTCCTAAACTAAGAGTCGCACAGTCAAGTGTGGCACACCGTTGGAAAGGTCGTGGTCTCAAGTGGTGCGATAAGATTAGAAATTTGACAAAAAGTAAAAAAAAAAATATATTACTTGCGCAGTTTGCGCTAAGGGTTGCTAGTTATAAATAAATCACAAAAACTAATGTCATCGGCAGGACTCGAACCCACGGCCTTACCTTGAATGCTCTGACTTGAGCTACGATGACGTGGCTAGATATGTAATGTAATCCACCTGTGCCTACCTCCAGGAGGATATTTAGCGTGAAAACTACAATGGTATTATCTGCGGTATGTAAGAACTAAGAACACTAAACAATGCCATAAATAAAAGAATATGCTTTATACTCTAGTAACAATGTCTAGACTACATTTATGGACCTTTTGGAAATACGAAACAATAGCCACAATATTGGAATAACGCTTTTGCCGTCAGAAAAATGTTTTCGGATAATATTAAAAATAGAAAAAGTCGTACTCGTCTATGGTTCTCAACCTTTACTTAATGTAAAGACATGACGATGTTGTCAGCCTTTTAGAATAATTGCCAGTCGGCCATAAGGCGGAGGAATTCTTTGACTCGTGTTCAAAGATTTTAAGTTTTAGTTGAATAATTTAAAGAATATGATTGTGTATTTTTAAGCAAATTTAAGCTTTTCATATAAGTATGTATTAAAATAAATCGCAAAGCAATAGCCTTGAGGGGGGGGGGACTTGAACCACCGGCTATTCTCTTTTTTAGAAAGGGACGCTTATACCGACATACTATACACAACAATACTTAAATAAAATAACCAAATAAGCATGTACCTGTTACGAACTCTTTAGTATAGTTTGTAATGTTTTTAATGTGTGTTGGGAACCACTGGTAAATACCGCCTGTTTAAACTTTCTACTTATTTGTCCGAAAAATTTCAATAGATAGTTAAACTAATGTAAATCATAAAAGTTCATAGAAAAATAACGTACCAACACTAATTGTTAATATTGTTACCTACTCGATTACAATGAGCAAGTACCTGAGGCGGACATTCTTCGAAGTATAAAAAAAACATTGCTTTTGTCGATGGTTTCCGGGGACCAACCAAGAAAGAGCGCGCCTTTTTACAAAAACCGTTCGAAACAAAAATGGTAATTGTAGTTTTTCATATTATTTGTTTGTTGAAAGCACTACGTTTCCTTTAGTGACGAATATTGGATTTTATTGTACTTACAGAACGCCGATGGAATGGGGGACCATTGGGTTGTTTGATGTTCCGCTTGAAAAATAAATTTAAGAAGTGTATGTTTTAGCTTTAGTTTATTCGTTTCGTGCTAATTTCTTATCTCCCAAGCGCAGTGAAGTAGATATTAAAACAGAAGAAATCATTTTGTCGATCTGTAAACCGAAACTGCCTCACTGGCGCAGTGGTATGTGTATGCGAGTGCCGTTCCCTGAGGTCCCGGGTTCGATTCCCGGGTCGAATTAAATATTTGTGTGATCCACAAATGTTTTAGAAGGTATGTATTTAGAAATATATAAGTATGTTTATCAAAGTAATATATGTTTAGAGAAGGAAAAATCGACACAAAACCCTATACCAACCCGTCTGGCCTGCGTGGTAAAATTGTAGGCTAATGTCTCCCCTCTTTAGGGGAGGACTGTGCCCAGCAATAGGCGTCAAATGCGCTGAGATGATGATGATGATGGACCTGAACCTAAATTCAGACCGTCAAAACCTACAACAACAACAAACATGTCTTTAAAACCTATGTTTTAGATACCTATCTACCTTTCAATAATTTCTACAATTCGGGCTCTTACTAACATAACACTATTAATTGCTAAACGCTTAATCGATGCTTCTCAGGACCAGAAGGCTGGCTATTTTCTAGCCCAAAGAATAAGTATCGCCATCCAACGTGGCAACACAGCCAGCATTCTGGGAACATTCCCAGTCGGCAATGACGCGGAGGATTTTTTAAACGAAGTTTTGTAATGTAAATGTTTTTAGTGTATAATTATGTATATTGTAATTCTAAATGCTAACATAAATAAATAAGTATATGACATACTAGATCACTACGTAGGTACCAAGGTACTTACATTTACGAACATGCGTCGATATCTTCTTCCGGCATCATCACAAACTGGTAAGGTTCCCAGGCGTTGGATAGATTCAGATAACAATAACACATTGTCGGCATTTGACCTATAAAACTATACCCAGATTACTTTTATTTCCTATCACAGTAATATTTGACTGCTTCGGTGGCGTGGTCGGTAGTGCATCAGGCTTTCGACTCCGGAGTCTCGGGTTCGATTCCCGGGTCGAATCAAATATTTGTGTGATCCACATATGTTTGTTTCGGAGTTTGGGTGTTCTCTATGTATATTATGTAGGTATGTATTTAGAAATATATAAGCATGTTTATCAGTTGTCTAGATTCCATAGCACATGCTTATAGCTTAGTTTGTGCTAGATGACGTTATATTATGTGAGATCTTAGATCAAAAATACTTTGGTAACAATATTTATTTATTTGGCTTGCGTTTAATTCCCGCTTCGCACGGGTAGATAATATTTTCTATAATAAATATTATAGTTAGGGATAATGCAGCGTAAATGGTAAATTGTGAGTTTATTTTATCATCATTGACCGAGCCTTTTCCCAACTCAGTTGGGGTCGGCTTTCCAGTCTAACTGCGATTCGGCTGAACTTCGATATTTTCCGTGAAGCGACTGCCATCTGACCTTCACAACCCATGGGCGATATCGAAGTTCTGTAGTTAGACCGGTCGGATTTTTGATTTTAGGGCTCCAACTACCCCTTACGACTGCCATAGATGTTAGTATGACAACCGGGACCGACGGCTTAACGTGCTCTCCGAGGCACGGAGTTGTGAGTTTATTTTATAATGAACTAATTTCTGTATGGGTTTATTATAAAATTTATGTATGGGCTGTACCAATAGAAGTATTAAAACAACAACAATCGTCTCCTTTCACTCTCGTCATTTTCTCTAGTTTTATGTTACCGCCCGCCAGCTTGTTTGGAATGCTGATTTTGAAAACAACATTGTTTTATATCAAATCAAAATAATGTTAATACTCGTATAATAAATTGATTTACATAAATCATTGATTGTAATATGGAAAGCAACTGGGTTTCCGATCTAGCCAATATTTAAGGCGGAGTACGCATTAAGCTGTAAAAACGCGGCGTTTTTTTCTAGCGAACGGTTGATCCAATATTTCTACAATCTGCAATTTTTTTTACAACATTATCTTGTATTCTATGTAAATTAAGTAGATATCTTAATATAATTACCTAAATTATTCTTCTGTACAACAGTAGACTGGCTTGGGCCAGCTGGGCGAGATGTGTAGTCCCATAGGACTACTGACTTCTCTAGAGGCTGCATGTCTCGCGGCGATGAGACCGATCATGGAGGATTGGCTATCGTGCGTCCACAGATGATTAACGGGCTCGGGTGCTATGGTAAGTATCTGTTTCGCATTCATCGTGAGGTCACGCCCGAGCTTCCGGGCTTCCGGCGAAGACACGGCACTCCACTCTACACGTTGGTGGAACGCTCAGGGTGGACGAGTCAGCGTGGCTGTATCCTTCTGCGAGTAAGTCATGCTCGCGACGAAGAGAAAGAGGGAACGAACTCACCCTTTCCAGTAACACCCGAGCCAACCACACGACAGACGCCGCTATATAGGTTATAGGTGGCCAAAGGCCGCCAGCGCCACAGGGCCCCTTCGGGTTCCCTATGGTACCCGACGCGCACTCGGGCCGACAATGGACGATAAGAGGTAGAGTCTGAGGCCGCGGAGTGAAAAAAAATTTGTGGTGGTGGTTCACCTTCTACATGCGTAAAATAAAATAAAATAAAATAAAATAACGTTTATTATCTTTGAAATTTTCAGAAAATTATTTAGATTCGTCAGAAGTTGGTGTGACTCAGGCCGCCTTGTCATCTAAGAAATCATTAATACTATAATAAGCTTTATGGCACAATTTACTTTTTATTAGTTTTTTAAATTTATAAATTAAATAAATACCTTAAATAGTAAATTACCGTAAATTGCGTAAATTACCTTAGCGAAAGCTTTACCGCAAGATGCAAGATAAACAAAATACAAGCGTCCATTATGCAAAATTATTCACGTTTTAACACGTGTACCGTTCATCTCGCCACCCATTCATTCATGTAAAATTAATTCAATCCCATTCGTTGTTCTAGAAAAAAATAAAAATACATGTAGTTATGTGTTAATTACGCATCTCTGAAAAAAATAAGATGAACTAGGTACGTCATTCATTGATCTATTTGCACATACAAATTCACATCTTATACCTTGGAGGGGTAGACAGCAGTGTATTAAGTACACGTCTACATTTCGCCGATTGTAAAAAGTTGCCCTTAAACTACGCGGCTACTGAGGCTGGTTCGAGACCGATATCTCACGTTCTGACGATTTATTTATTTATTTCAAGAAATGGTCTATATATTTGCCCTGCAATTTTGCAATCTGTTGCTTGAGTAACAACAGCACAAGCACAGTTATGGGTAATAGCCTGGGCCTGGGTGGTCTTCGACTAAATCTTTTGTTTATTTGTTAACTTATTAAAATAACATTCGCATTATAGATAAAAGTTATAGCTAAAAAATCATTCATAACATAAATAATTTACTATAAATGCCGGTTTATTTTATCGGTTTAAAAAAATCAAACTTATTTTAAAGATAAAATTTGAAAATCTTAGGAACTACCAATTCATAAATTCTTTTTGTGTTGAATATTCCATATACCCAAGGAAGCCCTTTTTTTAAATTCGCGCCCTGGGCCTCCGTCATGCACTGAAAGAATTCACAGCGGCGCCCGGCGGCAAGGAACCCATTTGCCACAGAGGATTAAATAAATGCTCTCTGCCTTGGCTACAAAACTAAACGTCGTAATGATGTATAGCTATTTTATGGCGAGTATTTCATGTCCCGTGGCTTTGTCTGTGTTAACGAGTTCACTAACAAAGGGAAGGTAGCTTGTTAACAACGAATTAGTTGCGTTACTTACGTTACTTTACGAGGCATGCGTCATTTTGATTTAATAGACTGTGTTTTACCGAATAGAATAGTCGTTACTCGTTACCGTTATTTGTAAAATATTCTATACTATAATAAAACAGTACAAATAGTGTGTATGTAAGTCTGTAGGTAAAATTAATCAATTTACGATTTAAGATTTCTGGACTTAACGCGTAATTTACCTTGTTTGGCCCTGACGTTTCGACCGAGTTACATCGGGCCGTGGTCACAGGCTAAAAAAAAAAATATCCAATTTACAAAAACCGGTCAAGTGCGAGTCGGACTACAATGGGTTCCGTACCAAAACGGCAATAAATCACGTTTGTTGTATGGGAGCCCCCTTCAATATTTATTATATATATTATGTTTTTTAGTATTTGTTGTTATACGGGCAACAGAAATACCTACATCATCTGTGAAAATTACAACTTTCTAACTATCACGGTGAGAGTAGAGAGTGGCCCTCAACTTGACGACCTCCTGATGTGCCTCTTCACGCTCCGCTTAAAGAACCCGGGATTATATGTGGGAGGAAACACGTGCACAGGCAGGGCGTTCCAGGCCACTATCGTTCGGCAGATAAACGAACGTTTAAAACGCTCGGTTCTCGCGAACATGCTATCCACTGTGTGGGTGTGGCATCTCTGCCCGGCACGCGTTGTTCGGGATCGGAAGGAAGAGGGTGGGCTCAGATTGAAGAGCTCTTCAGAACACTCGCCGTGGTAAATACGGTAGAATGCGGCCAAGGAAGCTATTGTTCGAGGCTGAGCTAGCGGCTCAAGGCTTCCCGTTACCTCCGGACAATCTATAATACGGATAGCCCGTCGCTGCATAGCGTCGAGAGCGTCCAGCAGATACTTCGCGGAGCCGTCCCAGATGTGAGAGCAGTATTCGACGCAGGGTCTAATCTGCGTTTTGTACAGCAGACACCTCAGGTCCGGTGTAAAGAATCTCTTAACCTTATTCAGTATTCCTAGTTTCCGCGAAGCTAGCCCTATACGTCTTTCGAAGTAGTTTTTATTATTGAGCTCTCGACGAACGTCTATGCCAAGGATGTCAAGGTTTTCCTTTATTGGTAATAATGCATTCTGAAGAGAGGGTAGGGGAAGGAAAGGGGATTTCTTCGCTGTAAATGCACACGCCTGTGTTTTGCGGGCATTGAACTCGACCAGGTTCTCGGTATCCCATTGAGAGATACAGTCCAGGTTCCTGTCGAGATCAGCCACGAGATGTAGTCTATACTCCTCAATCTCCAACCGCCCTGCCGCCGGACGAGCCCAGTAGCTCCCGTGCAATGTGCTGTCATCTGCATAGCAATGAATGCTCCCGAGGGATAGCATATCATTGATGTGCAGAAGGAAGGGAGTTGGTGACAGCACGGACCCCTGCGGTACCCACTTATTCACTTGCAAAAAACGAGCCTGGCCATCGCAGAGGACCCGCTTTCGGCGTTCGTTCAGAAAGCTGGCCATCCAGCTGCACAGTTGAGGAGGTAGACTATATGCCGGAAGCTTGGAAAGGAGCGAAGCATGCCAGACTCTATCGAAGGCTTTGGCGATGTCCAGGCTAATCGCCAAGGACTCGCCGTGCCTTTCCATAACCTCACCCCAGACATGCGTTACGAATGCCAGAAGATCACCCGTTGATCGTTTTGGCCTGCAGCCGTATTGCCGATCATTTAGTAGCGAGTGATCTTCGAGGTATCACATGAGCTGCTTGTTGATGAGGAGCTCAAACACCTTGCAGATGACTGAGGTGACAGCTATGGGTCGATAGTTGCCCGGATCAGACCGATCCCCTTTCTTGGGGATCGGTTGTACGTTCGCCTCTTTCCAGACCTCCGGCACGATTCCTGTAGAGTAAGACAGGCGGTACAGACGAGTTAGTACAGGAGACAACTCAGCTGCGCATTTCCATAGTACCACCGCTGGAATGCCGTCAGGGCCACTGGCTTTCCGCGTGTCTAGTGATCGCAGCACTGCCCGTACATCGCATTGCCTGAGTACAATGTCAGGCATAGTGTGGCCACAGTTGACGATGGCGGGGGGCTGCAGGCCACGGTCGTCGACCCGGGAATTAGCCGCAAAGAGGTCTGCGAGCATATCCGCTTTCTCTTGGGCTTTGTGAGCCAGTGTTCCATCTGGGTAACGCAGCGGTGGCAGCGAGGGCTGACAGATGTTAGATTGCACGGCTTTGGCCAGTTGCCAGTATCCACGGCTGCCCGTGGGATGGGAAGTGAGCTCCTGACCAAGCCGCGCGATGCGCTGGGCATCCGCTCTCTTACAGGCCCTCTTGCTGGATTTTGTGGCCCGGTTGTACGCTGCTTTGAGGTGACCCACGTTTGGGTCGCGCACAGTCCGGGCCCTGATCCAGGCGCGATATGCCGACTGTTTTTGTCGAACAGCTTTGGCACAATCTCGCCCGAAGCAGGGACGGGCTCTGCGGATACTGGCGACATCAGTGAAAGGGATGTAATATTCCATCCCTAAACTGATCTCGCCAGCAATCGCAGAAGCGCTATCCGAGGGAGCCTTTCCTACTAAAGCAGCGCTGGCTCCAGGGGACGGACGCATAATAATCGCGTAGACCGTCCCAATCCGCTGACGAGTAGTGCCATAGTCGTCGTGATATTTGTACAGCACGTGCAGGAGGTGATACCTTCATGCCAGCGTGAACAACACAGTGGTCGGAACTACCCAATGGGGCTCCTACCGAAACACTGTACTGGGCTGGGTGACTCGTCAGCAGTAAATCCAGCAGAGCGGGCGCGTGATCTGACCTGTCTGGTATCCGGGTGATCCCGCATACCATCTGGGTCAGACCGTGGGAGAGAGCGAACGCATTGGCGGCCCTACCCGCATGATCAGTCTTGAGGGACCCCAGCCATTCAATGTCCATTGAAGTCCCCCAGAAATACTAGGTCAGCGTTCGGGAACCGCACCTGCGCTTCATGCGCCGTCTCGCTGAGGTACTGGAAGAGCTTTGTTGTCTCAGAATCCCCTGTGTGGGAACGGTAGACGCACACGTAAATCTGGCTCATAGAGCCATGGTCTACGTGCAGCCAAAGGACGGAATTGGAGGGGTTCTCTAGGCAGCGCAACCGACGGCAGCAAACATCCGCCCTAACGAACACGCACACCCCGGCTTTGTCTCGAAATTGTTCCTCGATGACATAGCCGGGGTAACACAGGTAAGACGTGTCGTCAGGGCGGCGTATTTGTGTCTCCGTGAGGAACATCACAGCGGGCCGTGCCGTCTCAAGGTGATGGTGGACGGCATCGAGGTTCGCATGGAGTCCACAGACGTTAGTTAACTCCACCTAGAAAAGTGAAGTTGTGGGGTTTCCTAGGGCCGCTGTGAAACGTTTACTTTTTTTTTGTTTTAGGTGACATTTTGTATTGATATAGTTTTAGGAATGACATAATGGTAATGAAATAATATTGTAATAATAATTGTCGAAAGTTGTGACAAAAATTTAATAATTTAATGTTTGCATGCCGTGATCTATCCGGCGAAACATGATGTAACCTTAGACAGTTAACAAAACCCATGTCAACCATGTTTATTTCTAGGTAGACCGGTCGGATTTGAGCGTGTACGCCGTCTATGCGCAATTTGACTCACTCACTTTTCAAACCTGTTAATATCGTGAACTACTTATCTTACAAAAATGTTAATTACTAATAACTTTAGGAAATTTTGTAGTCTCAATAGTTAGTAGAGAAAATATTTCGATTAATACAGTATTTGTGCATTCTATTAAGATAACCTAACGGAGATTTTCTCAATTACCCTTTCAGCATCAATTTCGAAGCTGCAAATATATGAAACTACTGACAAAATTAATTAACAAAAAATATTAACCAATCGATAAGATCCTTAGGAAAATAGTTAGTTGAAAAGATTTTATGATTTAGGTATATTATTACAAGAAATTAAAATTCAAACAATGTGAAATATTAGGAAATTTAAAAGGTTTTTTCACCGATTTATCTTATTAAATTCAATATAATAATAGTTCAACTTAAAAGATCAATATCTTTTTAAAATACCTAATTTGAATTTTTAATAAATTTATTACTATTAATTTTCTATAAATTTTTGAAAACTATAATAAAACGTAGCGCGTCAATCTATTCAAATCAGTTCGCCGCGTGGCTTTCTAGAGTGAGGATGTGTCGCTCGGCGCTCTGATTGACCTGTGTTCACCTTTGCCGTGCGTATAAGGATAGTAGACATTTATAGCGTCATCGACAAATCTTGGTACTTTGGTTTGTAAAATATTATATGATTTTTTTTATGGCAGACAATATTTTTAGTCACAACAAATTATTTTTCAACCGCAATGGGAAATAAAACCATGTTATTTTTAGCGAAGAAACGAAAACGAAAAAAATATACAAATTTGGAAAAGCCAAGAGCTAAAAGGTATATATGATATATTTGCTATACTAGCTTCAACCCTCGGCTTCGCCAAATTAAAATATACACTTTTGCATCCTTATATTATATCCTTATATAATATGGTGACTTTGAGATGCATGAAAACATATTTATATACTAATAAGTGACTTAGCTTGTAGTGTTTAGTGGTACTTTTTACTATTAGTCTACTAGAGCCAGGTTTTATTTCAGAAAGGCCCGTTAACCATGGCAATTTCAATTGTATTTCAATGGCATATATTTACACGATTAACATCTATACGATTTTATTTAAAAACGTTGATATTATTTTATCCTAAGTCTGTTTCGTTTTCATATTTTTTTTATTTAATTACTGTATGATACTAACGCTTGCTTTAAAATAACAAGGTTTGTGTGGTTATTGGTTTATGGTTTCACTACAGGCAATGTAAAAGAAACTCAAGTGATGAAGGAGTAACGGGAACAGATGAGTATGACCATACAAAATGTCATGACGAAGGAGCAAAATGGTAGACCCACGAAAGTCCAGGTCGATGCCGCTGAGAACTACGACATATTAATTGAATTTATAAAGATGTTATTTCCTTCTTTTCTTTTGTTTCATTTCTCGCTACACTAAATTCCACTCCCTTGTTTGACCGAAAGGAATTGGCAAATGTTCACTTCCCAAAAAAATATTTCGCAAAATTTCATTTGCCAAATTATTACTTAGCAAAAAATCTATTCACAAAAACTTTTAACGCAATCCTAAGGTTTTGGAAATTAACTTTTAAACTATAACTAGTACTTTAACATTTTTTATTTAATCAAATATTTCAGTTGGAATAACAGTTTGTACGCAAAATCAAATAAGCCAAATATTTTGTATAGTCAGTTTTCAATTCTCCCTTTCCTATTCAGTCAAATGCTTCAATGACAAAAATGTGTTAAAGAAAAAATTAACCTAATCTAAATAGTTCAGTTCCGGGTAACCTACTAAAAACAATCTTTTTTTCTATTAATGCAAGTTGTGGGTGCTAAGGGGCTCTACCAACATCTTTAGGGCCCCAGCGACCTCACCTGCTAGTGGCGCACCTGCTGATAAACGGACGAGGCTTGTTAATTTATGGTACCTATGGAATGGCTTCGGCCCCTACGTGGGTACCAGGTGGTACAACAGTGTTGGTCCGGGGGGGTACCACCGTGCAGCTGTGCTAAAGCCCCCCAAGTAACCCAGCCCAGGCTGGGTTGCGTTAGGGGTTCAGCAGCTGCACCGCCGGGCCCGGGGCGATGTATGGTGCAGCAGGCATGGGACCAGTGGGGGCGAAACGGAGTCTAGTGTGGGTGGTGTGGGTCGATTCGCCGGCCAGGGAGACCCTTAGCAACGGCGTTGCCGCGGCCACCCGCAACACAATCATGGGGCCCGCCTGGGACCAACCACCCCAGGAGGCTGCCCCACATGTTGCGCATAATCCTGATGTGGGATCGCCGCTCCTTGTCACTTACTGCTGCACCAAATGTCGCCCTGTCTTCACGCTTCTTCTTCTTCAAAATCTACAATGGCAGTGCAACAAAGAAAAAATAAACGTTACACAGGGGCCCTAGGAAACCCCACAACTTCACTTTTCGAGGTGGAGTTCACTAACGTCCGTGGACTCCATGCGAACCTCGATGCCGTCCACCATCACCTTGAGACGGCACGGCCCGCTGTGATGTTCCTCACGGAGACACAAATACGCCGCCCTGACGACACGTCTTACCTGTGTTACCCCGGCTATGTCATCGAGGAACAATTTCGAGACAAAGCCGGGGTGTGCGTGTTCGTTAGGTCGGATGTTTGCTGCCACCGGTTGCGCTGCCTAGAGAACCCCTCCAATTCCGTCCTTTGGCTGCACGTAGACCATGGCTCTATGAGCCAGATCTACGTGTGCGTCTACCGATCCCACACAGGGGATTCTGAGACAACAAAGCTCTTCCAGTACCTCAGCGAGACGGCTGATGAAGCGCAGGTGCGGTTCCCGAACGCTGACTTAGTATTTCTGGGGGACTTCAATGGCCATCACATTGAATGGCTGGGGTCCCTCAAGACTGATCATGCGGATAGAGCCGCCCATGCGTTCGCTCTCTCCCACGGTCTGACCCAGATGGTATGCGGGATCACCCGGATACCAGACAGGTCAGATCACGCGCCCGCTCTGCTGGATCTACTGCTGACGAGTCGCCCAGCCCAGTACATGTTTCGGTAGGAGTCCCACTGGGTATTTCCGACCACTGTGTTGTTCACGCTGGCATGAAGGTGTCACCTCCTGCACGTCCTGTACAAACGTCACGACGACTATGGCACTACTCGTCAGCGGATTGGGACGGTCTACGCGATTATTATGCGTCCGTCCCCTGGAGCCAGCGCTGCTTTGTAGGAAAGGCTCCTTCGGATAGTGCTTCTGCGATTGCTGGCGAGATCAGTTTAGGGATGGATTATTACATCCCTTTCACTGATGTCGCCAGTATCCGCAGAGCCCGTCCCTGGTTCGGGCGAGATTGTGCCAAAGCTGTTAGACAAAAACAGTCGGCATATCGCGCCTGGATCAGGGCCCGGGCTGTGCGCGACCCAAACGTGGGCCACCTCAAAGCAGCGTACAACCGGGCCACAAAATCGAGTAAGAGGGCCTTTAAGAGAGCGGATGCCCAGTGCGTCGCGCGGCTTGGTCAGGAGCTCACTTCCCATCCCATGGGCAGCCGTGGATTCTGGCAACTGGCCAAAGCCGTGCAATCTAACTTTTGTCAGCCCTCGCTGCCACCGCTGCGTTACCCAGATGGAACACTGGCTCACAAAGCCCAAGAGAAAGCGGATATGCTCGCAGACCTCTTTGCGGCCAATTCCCGGGTCGACGACCGTGGCCTGCAGCCCCCGCCATCGCCAACTGTGGCCACACAATGCCTGATATTGTTATCAGGCAATGTGATGTACGGGCAGTGCTGCAGTCACTCGACACGCGGAAAGCCAGTGGCCCTGATGGCATTCCGGCGGTGGTGCTACGAAAATGTGCAGCTGAGTTGTCTGCAGTATTAACGCGTCTGTACCGCCTGTCTTACTCTTCAGGGCTCGTGCCGGAGGTCTGGAAGGAGGCGAACGTACAACCGATCCCCAAGAAAGGGGATCGATCCGATCCAGGCAACTATCGACCCATAGCTCTCACCTCAGTCATTTGCAAGGTGCTTGAGCTCCTTATAAATAAGCAGCTCATGCAATACCTAGAGGATCACTCGCTAATCAATGATCGACAATACGGCTTCAGGCCAAAACGATCAACGGGTGATCTTCTGGCATTCGTAACGCATGTCTGGGGTGGGGCTATGAAAAGGCACGGCGAGTCCTTGGCTATTAGCCTGGACATCGCCAAAGCCTTGTATAGGGTCTGGCATGCTTCGCTCCTTTGTGTGTAAGTGAATGCCGGGGTACCGCAGGGGTCCGTACTATCACCAACTCTCTTTCTACTGCATATCAATGATATGCTATTTCTCGGGAACATTCATTGCTATGCAGATGACAGCACACTGCACGGGAGTTACTCGGTTCGTCCGACGGCGGGGCGATCTGAGATTGAGGAGGAGAGACGACGACTCGTGGCTGATCTCGACCGTAACCTCGATAGTATCTCTCAATGGGGTACCGAGAACCTGGTCGAGTTCAATGCCCGCAAAACACAGGCGTGTGCATTTACTGCGAAGAAATCCCCTTTCCTTCCCCTACCCTCTCTTCAGAATGCATTATTACAAATGAAGGACAACCTTGATATCCTTGGCATAGACGTTCGTCGAGAGCTCAATAATAAAACCTACATCGAAAGATGTATAGGGCTAGCTTCGCGGAAACTAGGAATACTGAATAAGGTAAAGAGATTCTTTACACCGGACCAGAGGTGTCTGCTGTACAAGACGCAGATTAGACCCTGCGTCGAATACTGCTCTCACCTCTGGGACGGCTCCGCGAAGTATCTGCTGGACGCTCTCGACGCTATGCAGCGACGGGTTATCCGTATTATAGATTGTCCGGAGGTAACGGGAAGCCTTGAGCCGCTAGTTCAGCGCCGAACAACAGCTTCCTTGACCGCATTCTACCGTATTTATCACGGCGAGTGTTCTGAAGAGCTCTTCAATCTGATCCCACCCTCTTCCTTCCGATCCCGAACGACTCGTGCCGGGCAGAGATGCCACTCCCACACAGTGGATAGCATGTTCGTTAGAACCGAACGTTTTAAACGTTCGTTTCTCTGCCGAACGATAGTGGCCTAGAACGCCCTGCCTGTGCACGTGTTTCCTCCCACATATAATCCTGGGTTCTTTAAGCGGAGCGTGAAGAGGCACATCAGCAGGTCGTCAAGTTGAGGGCCACTCTCTATAGTATTACGTGCTGTGAGAGTGGCCCATAATCGCTAGACGTCGTCACGACTTACCACCAGGCGGGCGGCGTCAATTTGGCGAACCAAACATAAAAAAGAAAAAAAAAAAAAAAAAGTTGTTTCTGGCGTAGGAGGTCACAGTTTTAACCTAACCTAACCTACCCATTTTGTTTACTTCCCATATTTTTTGTCTTAACAAATCATTTCACCATAAGTTTATTGTCTGAAGATTGTTTACTGTAATTAATCATTCGAAGACCAAATGCCCTAATGACATTATACTTGGTAGGTAATATTTTGCCAAGTAAAAATTTGACCAAAAAAAAATATGCGTACTAAAATCATTCGAAATATTGCAATGGTATAAAAAAAGGTTGGTAAAATTTGTTTGGGTAATGAAAATTTTTCAAAATCTTTTCGGCAAAACGGCAGGTACCCGTAAAATAAACTACTAAGTTTTAATTGAATACCAAAAACAATCATAAAATTATGATATTTTTTTTCAAACTAACTACACTAGAACTATAGTGTTCACTTGAACGGATCAAGATATATTAGTTTGATTATAGCACGCCAGCGCTTCACACACAGTTACACTCGTGTCGCGCTTCTTCTGTACACGCCATAGATGTTTGTATGAAACCGATCGGAGATGTCTTAAGAAATGTTAACCCATCCTAAGACCGGCCTGACTTGATGTTGCTTAACCTTTGCAACATGTTTACAAAATTGGATACCACTAGACCACAAGCCCTATGCTACTATTTTAAAGAGGAAAGATTTGTATTTTTGTGTGTATGTTTGTAATGAATAAACTCAAAAACTACTGTGCCGATTTGAAAAATTCTTTCACCATTGGAAAGCTACATTCACCCTGAGTAACATAACTTTTTATTCCGGTAATGTGTTCCCACGGGAACCGGGAACGAGTAAACTAAATCACGCGAACGGAGCTGCGGCGATCAGCTAGTATTAAATAATATTCATTAGTCACTATTAAGTGTTAACTTTTGAACCGAGTTCACTAAAGTAGGTATGCGTAAGAAGTGTTTCGGAGACTCGACACTAGTGTTTACACTAGACTATGTGTATGTACAGTTACGTTTGAATAATGTTTTAATTGGAGTGCCACAATACAAAGATCTTCAGTAGGTCAAGTACGAAGCGAGGATGAGACGGCTTCATAACTTTTTCTCGATCCACTCTATTTTTAGGGTTCCGTAACCAAAGGGTAAAACGGGAACCCTATTCGTGAGACTTTGCTGTCCGTCCGTCCGTCCGTCTGTCTTGTGCTGTATCATGAACCGTTATAGTTAGAAAGTTGAAATTTTCACAGATGATGTATTTCTGTTGCCTCTATAGCAACAAATACTAAAAAACAGAATGCAATGCATGCTACTGTTGCAAAAAACTGAGCGAAGTGTTAAATTTTCGAACGACAACGATTTATTTTTTTATGTTCAAACTTTTTGTTCTAAACCACCCTCACGCCACACGTTATCACTGTGGTAAGTTTGAAGGAGATCGGTTCAGGCGTTTAGGAGGAGTATGCGGACAGATGAAATACATGAGTCGCCTAAGATTGAGCTTCGCTCAATAATAAATATTGAATGGGGCTCGCATACAATAGACGTGTTTTTTTACCCTTTTGGTACATTGTGCGCGAGTCCGACTCGCACTTGGCTTTTTTATACACTATTGGTCGCCCGTCGTAAAACACTATTTGGGCTTCTTCCCCCATTTCCCTCTGAATTAAAAAGCTCAAGATGAATATTATTTTGAATCAAGACATAAAGTTTATTAGATAGGTATCGGACAAAAACTGCTAGCCCACACCACACATACAGACAGACAGCAAAATTGTCCAATCTCAAAATATAGACGCCTAACAATCGCAAAAAATACTTGAAGTTGTAAGTATTACTGACTTGTACTCGCTTTACCTTGTTCAGTATTCCTAGTTTCCGCGAAGCTAGTCCAATACATCTCTCAATGTATTTTGTGTTATTGAGCTCTCGACGAACGTCTATGCCAAGGATGCCTAGATTGTCCTTCATTGGTAATATTGCATTCTGAAGAGTGGGTAGGGGAAGGAAAGGGGATTTTTTCGCTGTAAATGCACACGCCTGTGTTTTGCGGGCATTGAACTCGACCAAGTTCTCGGCACCCCATTGGGAGATACTGTCGAGGTTTCGGTCGAGATCAGCTACGAGATGTCATCGTCTCTCCTCCTCTATCACAGATCGCCGGTTGTCTCTTGTTTGTGACACGGCATTGACCATAGAGTTGATATTGAGGCATTAACGTCATAATTATTGGTCAAATTATGCTGGTACTTTCCTGACAACCCTAACGTTCGAATGATGTTCTCTGTAAACAAAAGAATGTGTTTTAATAAACGTCGGAGTGCAAGTTCTGTACGTAAGTACTATTCCCTATTCTGTGGTAATACTTACAAAATCACGTGTGTATCTGCGAAGAGGTAGATACAGATCGCCAGTCACTTTGATCCCACGTAATAAGGTGCGAACCTATCTTCGTTACCGGGCATTTCAAGTATTCAAGAAGAATCAAAGGATCAATTTCATTTATTCAGTTTAGGCACATAAAGAGCACATATGAATGTCAAAATTTTACAATTTTGTCAAGTAATATAATAAAAATACTAAATTAAGTACATAAATACATAAATAACCATTAGAAAATGATTCTTTCGCTGGTTCGGTAAGTTGGTTCTCCTGAGAAGAGACCAGCAAGAAACTCAGGTAGATTATCCATTTTCTTTTTTAATATTGTTTTGTTTACATTGTTACAATTACCTAGTTTATATTGTATTATTATATTATATTATTATATTATATTGTATTATTTTTGCCAGAACCTTGTTCGTCTATCAGCAGGTAAGGATAACCTGGGCTCTGGACATGTTGATAATACACCTTAGCCTATATCCCCAAGGGCGTAGGCAGAGTGGCATTACATTATACCTGAGGTTCCCGTTCCCGGGTTCCTGTTTTACCTTTTGGGTACGAAACCCTAAAAAAGCATACAGTCGAATTGAGAACTTCTCCTTTTTTGGAGGTCGGTTAATAACTAAATAAATTACTTACAGGACAAGCAAGGCGGTAGGAATAGTTTGTACGATATGGCAGGAAATATCAAAGTAATGTTGGATAGAAACAGGCGTTACTTGGCGAAAATCCATGACAAAACAATGGTAAGTAAAATGTTTTTAAGAAAAACCTTTTAAATTTATATAATAGCATTAATTTTTCGCAGAATTAAAAGGACAACAAAACGTCGACAATTGTTTCGCCTCTAAACGAGGCATTATCAAGACTGTCTCAGAGAGAACAGCTGTTCTCTCTGAGACAGTCTTGAAAATGCCTCGTTTAAAAGGTTTTTTCTTAAAAACATTTTACTTACCATTGTTTTGTCAAAGTAATGTGTTGATTTGGGCATTTATTGTTAAATTCCGCGAGACCGCGGCCGCTCCCTTGTCCATTGCTGCGGGCGTCTCTGGTGATACGAAGAAGGTATTTCCAGTGGCGCCCGGCGGACTTTGGCCACCCGTGTGACCTCTTCGAGGGGTTTGGTCGGTATGAAAATCCTGCGTCGTTTCTGCTGCAGCACGCAACCCTTCTAGGCTTCTGTAAGGGGGGCGGGTGGCTATCCCGCCGTCCTCAGGCCCCGATCATGGAGGTTGATAGTCCTGGCCGCTGACTGTGGAAGTCAGCTGGGAGGGTACGCTCCCTCTCCCTCTCGGTTGATTTGGGCATGTCATCGAAATTTTCTGCGATATCGACAAACTCTTCCGATGCCATATTCATGCTGCTGCAATCGTCGATCTCAGGACCACTGAAGTAACTGTTTCACGAAGGTCTATGTGCCAATTTTAATCTAAATATGGTCAACAGTTAGCTGGTACTCGTATTTGAATTAACAAACATACAAACGCCTTCATAAACTTTCACATACTATAAATAAAACAGTAGAAATGGTTTTTATGTACATTTAATAAAGTTAACAAAAAAATTTGTAGAGGCGATACAAATAGATTTATTCATAAAACATTATTTTGTCTTGTCTGGCTGTCTGTATTTGTACGGTAAGTACCTGAACGGATTTTGATGTAGATTTACCGAGCACATTATAGGCGTTCGTTTTAAAAATCGGATGTCAGGAAAATGGCCCATTCCTAATAGTAGGTACCTACCTATTGTGTATTATGAGAGGAGCCCTCAATAGCTAGCCGCCACCACAGCTTCTCATCAGGTGGGCAGCGTCACTTTGACGATCCTTATTTCATTATAAAACAAAAGCTTTTGTTTTATATATAAAAAAATCCGCGGATCCTACCGCGTGATAGGCTCGTTCCCAATTCCCACTGGAACAGATTACCGGGATAAAAAGTAGCCTATACACTAAGGTATAATGTAGCCACATTATTACCGGGCGCCACTGGAAATACCTCCTGGTGTGTACCAGAGACGACCGCAGCAATGGACATGGGAGCGGCCGCGGTCTCGCGGAATAAAAAAAAAGGAAAAACAAAGCTACATTATTAGTAAAATAACTTTTAAAATCCGTTCAGTAGTTACGGTTCAGAGCCTGTTCAATGCAAAGAAACAATTACTTACTGTTTATAATATTAATTTAGTAAAGACACAGGTGGAGCTGCGGAAATCAGCTAGTTCATAATATTAGTGGGCTAAAAGGGCTTCGTCATTGTGAGGCCTTAATGATATTACTTTTTTACGGTCATGTCTTATAATAAGTCAGAGTGAGCTTATCATGGAACTAAAAATACAACCACAATAACGAAAATAAACATCTTAATGAATGATGTGAATAGAGTGAGCGAATATTTTACATAGTTTGTAAGAGTGATTTGGCTTAGTACGTTCTATGTGTACTGTATATTGATCTTATTGTTGGTGATGATTACCATAGCATTGAAATTATTTTATTTAGAATAAGAATTATACAATATACATAATAAAACAATACAATTCAAACTAACTAAATATGTACATTACCTATACGAATTATACCTTATAAAATTACATCTAAATCCTAACATGCGTCAAAGAACTCCTCCGCCTCGTCACCGACTGGCAATGTTCCAAGAAGGCTAGCAGCATTACCCAGTTGTATGGCAATGCTTATTCTTTGTGCCAAATACTAACCAGCCTTCTGGTCTTGAGAAGTGTCGATCATGAGTTCAGATAAATTTTTGAATAGGCCGTGAACATTTACCATAGTTATTACTTAAGGTGTTTTTCTATGTAAGTATATTAACGGTCTTATTACTATTATTACTAATAAGGTTTTTAGTTAATACATATTAGCGTTTCATTATAAATAAGGGGGTAAGTATATTATTTACAATTCACAAGCGTAACTATATCTAGTACCTAAATATTTAAATCTACAAAGTAAATTCAAAATTGAATATATGGTACCTAGATGACGGTACCATAGCCGGGGACGCTCAGACTGTTCTAACTGACTTAGTAATGATAAAACAAAATTTTGATCTCATTGGCTTACATTTAAATTTTAATAAGTCTGAACTCTTCATTAACGACAAAATAAACACAACCTCTGCTCAATCCATAGTTAATAATTTTAATAGCGTAGCCCCAAATATCAATATAGTAACAAAGAACAGTCTAAGCCTCCTTGGTTCACCTATTTTTGATGAGGCCATTCCACCACTTCTAACAAATTCGGTTTCTAAATTTAATGAATTTTCGGACCGCCTCCTTAAAATTAGCAGCCATTCCGCTCTTTTCATCATTAAGTTTTGTCTATTTGTTCCTAAATTTACGTACCTGCTCCGCTGCTGCCCAGTGTGGAAATTTCCCCATCTAATCCAAGACTTGGACAATACAATAAAATTCCAAATTGAAGCTATCATAAATATCAGACTAAGCGAGCAGGCATGGACCCAAGCCTCCCTACCAATTTGGTGGCCTGGGAACCCGAAAAATCTCTACTGTAGCACTGCCAGCATTTCTGTCCTCAATCCATAGCTCGTCTCACCTCGCAGGAAAAATCCTTAAAGCCCCCGCGACTACAAACTGTGAGATCGCGAGCTTGGTCGAGGCTGAAACTGCCTGGCTAGCTGGACCGAGTCCAAATTTCCCTCCCACTCTCAAAAATCAGAAGGCCTGGGACAACATTTCATGCCAACATATTTTACAAACCCTCATTGATACCTCGTCATCTTTAAAAAATCACGCCAGGCTGGAAGCAGTGTCAAGACAGGAATCCGGACACTGGCTCCATGCCTACCCATCCCCCAACACTGGTACTTTCATTGAACACAACACTCTCCGACTCGCCATCGGTCTCCGGCTGGGGGCCGAGGTTTGTGTAGAACATAGTTGTGCTTCTTGTGGAGCGAGTGTGGATCGCCTAGGTCACCATGGGCTTGCCTGCTCTTCAAGTGCTGGCCCATGGTGGCCATGCTGGCCCTATCCCGCCATGCCGCGATCAACGACATCCTGCGACGGTGTCTCGTCAGTGTAAACGTCCCTGCGATTCTGGAGCCCCAGCACATTGCACGGGACGATGGTAAGAGACCTGACGGGATGTCGATGATACCATGGAGGATGGGTCGCCCACTAGTGTGGGACGCCACGTGTGCCGACACACTAGCTGCGTCCTATCTTCCGGCAACTGCCAAACGTGCCGGTGCGGCGGCCGAGGTACGTGAGCGCTCGAAGGTGGGCAAGTACAGTTGTCTCGGCACTCAATACGACTTTGTCGCATTTGGTGTCGAGACACTGGGCCCGTGGGGCCCGGGCGCGCACTCGCTTTTCAAGGAGCTCAGCAAACGGCTCAGGGAGGTAACGGGAGACTTACGAGCCGGCGGATTTCTCGCGCAGCGGATAAGCATCGCCATACAGCGCGGGAATGCCGCCGCCATGATGGGCACCCTACCGCGGGGCCCAAACTTTTTACATTTTTTTTAAAATAGTAATAATTAAATTTAGTATTAATTTCATTTTATATTGTACCTAGTATATAATAATGTATATTGTAAATCCTATTGTAAATAAAATTCCGTCTATATTATGAAAAAAAAAAAAAAAAAAAAAATTGTGGAATGGTTTAAATCTTGTAAATTTCAAGTACACATTTAATAGTTTATGGTCATTAATAATTTAACGATGTATACATTTTACCTACCTATTTAAATAAAATTTATCGAAAAAAAAAAACAAAAAAAAAAACGTTAAAAGTTAATTTAGTAGTATTAAATATTTTGGATATTGGCACCCATGTAGATCTTTAATTAAGGCGACAACTCGCATTTTCTCTATTGACCGAAGCTACTATTTAACATTCCTACTGCCTCGGTGGCGCAGTGGTATGAGTGTGCGACTGCGGTCCCTGAGGTCCCAGGTTCGATTCCGGGTCGAATCAAATTATTTGTGTGATCCACAAGTCGAATCAAATTATTTGTGTGATCCACAAATTTTTGTTTTGGAGTTTAGGTATTTTCTATGTATAATATGTATGTATTTAGAAATATATAAGTATGTTTATCAGTCGTCTAGATCCCATAGCACAAGCCTGTAGCTTAATTTGGGCTAGATGACGGTGTGTGAGAAAATCCAAAAAAAAAAGAAATGTTTTTGATGATATTTGGTATACTGAATGTATCCTGTTGTTGGCAGGCCGGCTGTCACTCTGTGATATTTGACCTCCGGCCCGGTACCGGTACCCGAGCCGAGTATCATGGATACAAAGAAATAATACCACTCTGAACTGGTTTAAATAGTGTGCTTTGTTTTAAGTAGTTTAAAGTAATAAATTTGATTATTTGTTAAACTATGAAATGCCACCAGAGCACCAATAGATTGGCTTACCTTAACATAAAGCAATCTGTAGTAATAAAGAGGAGAGATTTAATTGTCTGTTTACATTGTATAGGCTCTGCAACTGCTGAATCGATTTGAAAAATCATTATACAAAAGCTACATTAATAGCGAGTAACTAAGGCTAAGTAACATCACGCTACGATCAATACAAAAATAAAATTAGAACATTGTCACACAACGTCATCTAGCCAAAAAAATAATTGATTTTTCGCTATTTCTTATAGTTCCGGATTTGGCCATCCAAGCCCACTTGAAAAATTCACCCTATATGGATTACAAAATAAATAATAAAATAAAAATGTTAGGACATTTCCTTCAGAAGCTTGTGATATGAGTACTAAATAAACTGATATAAATACTTTTTTTTGTAAATACATACATTTATACATAGGAAACATCCAGACTTCAGTACAAACGTATATGTCATCACACAAAGTTTGTCCCGACCGGGAATCGAACCCGAGACTCCGGCGTTGAAAGCGGGTGCACTACCGACTACGCTACCGAAGCAGTCAACAACAACGAGAATGTACCCATGTGACATAGTACGAGTACCTAAGTATATCTACTTAAGGTACTTACAGAAATAAAAATGGTTTCCATGGGAGTCTTAACCACTGGAATGTAACTGTTCACCCTCTTAATCGTTAAAGGGTGTGAAGATAAGATACTTAACAACTTAATACAAGTAATTTTAATTATTGTTCTTGGTCTAATTATATGTACTTGCATTCTGTATGACTGCAAAGTATTTTGGTCTGTATATCTATATATGTACCAAGATTAATTTTTAAATGGCACTAAATCTGTTTTTTTTTACAAGTGCTCGAATTAAGTTTTATCAAGTTTAAGTTTAATCAGAACATCATTGTTAGATTCCTAAAAGCTGTGCCCGTGTTACAATACTAGTTGTGATTGTTCTTGAGGTTGGTGGTCAAGAGATTGTTCTTTTCTTTTTTATGACCTCTGCTTGTAGCAATTTGCCAATATAAAAGAACATAATAAAAAAAAAAAGAAAGCGAGTATTGCGGGTGGTGTTTTAAAAGTGACAGTTTGATGTGTCATTCTAAATGAACGTAAGTTAGTGGGGGCTGCCGTGAGCCGGGCCGATCAACGTTCCCATTTGCCCGGCCGCGCGTTGTTAATTGAAGTGCTTCAAGCACTTCAATTAAGTGGTAAAGGACATCATGGAGTTGAAGCCACGAACCACGGTGTCTGTCTTCGTCTTCATCTCTGCCACGTGCGTGATGCCGTCGCTGCCTCGGTAGACCTTAACGATGGGGCCTAACGTAGTTACACCTGTGTTATAATATAATACTAGTTGTGCCCGCGTGTTTTCGAGCATTTTTAACTGTTTAGTCAAATAATTTTGCAAATAAAACAACACCTTTTTACAAATTTTTAATGTCTTATGTATAATTAAAAGTGTACAAAATCTATATCATCAATCAAGCTTCTAGCTTCAAATATATTTAATTTCCCACACAAAAAACCACCGTTTTCCATTTCTAATTATGAATACGGTTCCCAAGATGCTCGATCGGTTGTATCAGGTCATCTAGTTTCTGAATCAATTAAATTTTAGCTATTTTAATGCTGTTTTAGTAGTAATCTATACTACTATTATAAAGAGGAAAGATTTGTATGTTTGTAATGAATAAACTAAAAAACTACTGTGCCGATTTCAATAATTCTTTCACCATTTGAAAGCTACATTCACCCTGAGTAACATAGGCTATTTTTTTATCCCGGTAATGTGTTCCCATGGGTAACGAGTAAACTAAATCACGCGGGCGGAGCTGCGGCGATCAGCTAGTTTGAATATAAAATGGTAATAAATTTCATTTTTATGTTTGTTTGATAGGCCACTTGGTGTAGTGACATTGATTTGGTGCACAATGCACTAAAATGTGCTTAGGAGACCAAACTAGATAACAGACGCTATTATTTTGTAGTTACGTAGGTATATTATACTTATCTAACTTATTTATATTTACAAGCAAAAAAAAACTAGTCAAGTGCGAGCCGTACTCGCGCACCGAGGTTTCTGTACAAACCTAAAATTATGCTTCTAGCAATTTTTCCTTTATCTGTGCTATAAAACGTTGCTTCATTCCAAACAAGATCAAGTTCATGGGAAGTACCCACCCTGTAGGTTTAGATTCCCTTGCGGGTGTCAAAAATTTAAGGCTAAACGGCTGTATCTTTTGATTGCGTTGGTTAAGTTTGAATTTTCATAGTTTCAAGGGACAGTAGAACAGAATATTTGATATGAATTTCAGATTGATACCTTCACGCGCTCCTGAGAAAAAGACAACAAAGTGATCCTATAAGGGATTCCGTTTTTCCTTTCGAGGTACGGAACCCTAAATTCGATTCAAAATGTTAATTTATCAGCAATTATTATTTTTAAAGAAAAAGACACATTGAGCTAATAACTCCTCCTCTCTGTTTTGTCTTAGCTGACACCCACTACTCCGCCCGCTGGGAATAGTTTTGTAGTTCTCAATTCCCACGTGAACACTTTCCCGGGATAAAAAGTAGCCTAATTTACTTCTTATAACACCAGCTATCTGTCAGTGAAAGGCCTGTTAAAATCCGTCCAGTCATTTTTGAGACTAGTCGGTACAAACTATAACAGGTATACTAAATAATAGGGCTGTTTCGGATGAAGTCTTGCCGATATAATGCATCTGGCAGCTAAAGTTCTGCTGGGGTTGGTTTAAGAGATTGGCCGGTACAGGCAGACAGATACACAATTTAGTTAATGTAGTATTATATTGTATTTATTGTTAATGAAATTTTGATAATTACTTGTTAATATGTATAATTGTATTAATTTTGTATTACAACACGTTCCCACAGACAAACTGTGAAAACAGTTTTGTGGGACATAGTATTAAATTATAAGCAATACTATGTACTTATTAAATAAATAAATAATAATAAAAAACGGGCAGACAGGGAAAATTGTGAAAATATATTAGGATTATTACCTAAGTATGTCAGAAAAGACATGCAAGAACAGTACCTAAACTAAAGTAACAGTAGTCAGTGATTTAGTAGTAAAGTCATTTTATTTACCTATGTGTAAGTATAGATTGTCAAGTCGTCAAGTAAAATCTAAATACAAAAGACTGAAAATGTGAAAAAAAAATGTATCAAACTTGTGGAATTTTTACCAACATTTCCCATACAAGTTGTGGATATATATGTACCTATGTATCGTTCGCTGTGTGGGTAGCTTTATAACGGTCGGCCCGAATGGGACCGGTCTGCGCGGCCGAGGTGCGCATACGCAAGCCCGCGAACCCGCGAACTGATGACGCGGTATCGTATCATCGCGGCCGGTAACCGAACGGATATTTGAGGTAATACTAGCTGGGCTGGAGGTTTCCCGAATAAACAGATCATTATAGGACTTTAAATGATTTCAGATGGAGACAAAGATTATTAATGTAATAAAATAAGAGTTTATTATTCCCACGGGAACGCATTATCACACACACACATATCACGCCTATATCCTTGAAGGAGTAGGCAGAGGTGCACTACACACCCACAATTGGCCAGTACTTTTAGTCCCACGTAATTGGGAACAAGCCTTATGCCGTCACCGGGCACATTTATAATGGGTTCAGTCCAAATGGCCGATTGAATTAAATAAAAAGTAACAGCTATATTGTAATTTTGAAAAAAAAATTGAAACACGTTGCCGTGCGATGAAATGTTGATGAAAGGCAACAAAATCTTACGTGCTAGCCGCTATGGCACAGCCAATTAAAGTCCTGGGCGTCTCGGACTATCGGGATAAAACTACGGATAATGTTACTGAAAGAATTATCAAAATTGGTTCAGATGTTTCGGAGCCTACTAATATAAACAAACAATCAAGTATAGACTCAGTTCGTCCAGGTGCAACACAAGTAGTTATTTGTACTGGTGAAAGAATTTATGATGATAATATTTGATGTTATTCGTAACAAACATACAAAAATACATTTTTCATCTCATATAAATAATATTAGTGTAGACCCGTGGTAGGCACAGATATATGAATATTTTATTGGGCATAGCGCATAGGTAACTCTTACTAGAGGTGCAACGAGGCACCTATGCAGTAGCTATACACATGTCACAACTGCACATCATCAGAGAATGAACCTTGAACGTTTACATAAGCGACACTTCTAACAACTGTGCCATTTAAGCAGTCATCCGTGCATGAATTGCGTCTAAGCCATTTAACCTTGATACCTCACCCTCGGCTTCAAACCTGTATACCAAGGGGTGGCAATAGTTATAAGGTCACTAGTGTTACACCTGGGCCACAACGGTGTTATTAATTATCCACCACAAGTGGTTAAATGAGACAGCCAGTTTGTTGTTATACTATTATGATGACTTGGTTCTCTACTGGGAACGAAACTAGACCCACCATTTCGGGTATATATAGGTACGCTTTCTTCCCGAAGTTTTCTTCCCACGAGTTAATATTTTGCGGGAAGAATTCGGAATAAAATAAAACATCGTGGTAAGACGTGCGCTGTCTCTAACTTCTTTCAAAAATATGCTAATACTCGTAGATTACTACCTTTCTCTACCCAATATTTAGACTGTCTATGTATTTTGTGTATTTTAATTATTTACGTAAGTATTCTTTCTTTTCCTACGATATTATTACTACCTAAATAAGTTTATTAGTTCATTTATATTGTTATCCTACTCTGTCTTATCTTTATTTTATTATTTATTAAGCTTTATTTTATTTTCTCTTACATGAATTGTACACTATCCTTTTAATTTATTTAACTCCATCCGAAGGTTGTCTGGAAGAGATCGCTTTTAGCGATGAGGCCGCCTTTTGTAATGTCTTTAAGTTATGTCTACAAATTTTTTTGTTTCCTTGTTCTGTATAATAAGGAGTATTTGTATTGTACAATTTAAAATTGAAACTGGAATAACTTTTAGAATAAAAACGATAAATATAGGTATTCGTGGGAAGGGGACAAAGTGACCGAGTGATGAACAAAATCACTGTTGAAAAATAGAATTGTCATATACCTCTGCCTACCTACTTTGAGAAACAGGTGCTTTATATGTGGGTATAATTATATACGTAATACATATTGATCAAAGGGTGCAAAATGGTCATATCATACATCTCCTGAACCCAAATCATTCTCATACACCGCGCTGACATACTGACGAGACTCTAGCAAATAAATACAGTGTCCGGAATAGACTTGCCTCCTATAAGTACCTATTACACGGGACCAACAAGTGACTGTCGAAATGTGGACGTTATAAAATGATTTTGTGTGTGTTTATTGAACAAATGGCAGCAGGTCAAAGGCACTATGTGCGACCTCCAATATCCCCCGAAACTTAAGGGAAAGATTTACAAGGCTGCGGCTGTATGGATTGTTAAGTTTGGCCGTAAAAGTGGTTTAAAGAAGGGAGGAAAGTGGTTAGAAAAGTAAAAAACGTATGAATGTAGAGGGCTTCAGAAGTAGAGGTAGGCCCAAAAAAAACGATGGATGGAGTGCGTGAAACAGGTAATGGCCAAGAAACGGGTGACTGAGAAGATGACGTGTGACAGAGATGTGTGCAGTAGGAAAACCAAAATAAGGTATACTTTTCCAATACATTGTGCTTTCGTTTAATATGTGTAAAAAGTTCTAAAAAATGTTTTTATAAAAAAGCCATGAAGGGGACGGCTCGTAAATTAAAATAAAACTGTGGAATTTCTAAGTGTGTTTTTAGGTTTATAATCTAACAAAAGTGTGTAGAAGTGCTTGTGATCTTTGTGGCAAAATATAAACATAAGTGTTTGATTTATTGGACTGTTCGTAAGAGGGCCGTTGTCACATTTCTTTAGTTAATAAATAACTGTGTGGTTTACTTTAACTGGCTTAAGTACTACAACTTTTTTAGATTTTATTTAACGCGCCACACGAAGAAAACTTAATGTACAACCCGTGGCTGATAACTGCTCCTCAAAATACAGCCGTACGTGAAGGGTCCAAAAAAAAAGTTAAGAATAAGTATTCCTGTCATTCTCAAATTGTTCTTCATTTACAAATTTTGGTTTGAAATAATGTTACTACAATAGTACACATTTTAATGAGAACTATGTATTCTTTTGGTTTGAATAAAGTTATAATTATTGTATAATAAAATGTTACGACCTTGAAACGAGTATTTACTTATGTTTGATAAAGAGTATGTCCACAGGTACTTACTTTAAAACAGAACTCATTAATTATATTACTTACAATGCACAATAGCCTATACTCACAGATGAAAGAGTATTATACTAGTAAACTAGTTAGTAGGTAGGTATACCCAATCTCACCCATAGGTACTAAGAAATGGGGCCGTACCTACCCTCAAGAATCAAAGAATCAATCAAAGAATCAATTTCATTTATTCAGTTTAGGCACATAAAGAGCACATATGAATGTCAAAATTTTACAATTTTATGTCAAGCACTATTATAAAAATACTAAATTAATTAGGTACATAAATAACCATTTGAAAATTATTTACGTAGCGACTGTTATTTAAGTAAAATTCCCAATAGAAGAGTAATTTTTAGACACAGCGGTCTATAAACTATATTGGGCTATTTAATAGGGTGTAATTATTTGTCATGGCGATGAACTTCCAATGCTTTTTTTTTAAATCCGCTAGACCGCGGCCGCTCCCATGTCCATTGCTGTGGGCGTCTCTGATACACACCAGAAGGTAGTCCCAGTGGCGTCCGGCAGTCTTTGGCCACCTGTGTGGTCTCGGGGGGGAGGACTTCCTATGCTACAGTAAAGTATACCTCTGACTTGAGCTAAGTTTTAAAAAGTCGCAGGTAATATTCAAAAAATGATTTTTCACTTCATCTTCCAAAGCATTTTCTTCACACACCCACATTCCGCCAGTAAGTATCTCAACAAAACGAATAATTATTGTTGATAACCAGGCACTTTTCTAATCTTTAACAGAGACGTACTTTTATAAAATCATAATAATCCACCAATATTTAACAGTGCGTTTAGTGCGTAGTGTTTTTTGGTAGACGAAGCGCAAACCTCAAGAACTAGTTCAAATTGAACATTATTTTTTCGTTGAATAGTCAAGTTGGGGAAGGCTATAGAAGGGAAATATAATATCATGCTACGACTATAATAGAACCGGAGCCACAATGAAAAATGTTGAAAAAACGGGACCGTTATACGATGTCCGCTAGTCTCAGTATAAAACCTAACGCGTAACATCGCCGTCCCTTTGTATAGCGCTGCTAATCTCCAGAAGCATCTTCAATACAAGAAATGAGTGTTTAATAAGCGATCTATCACTGCATCATACATTACAGCACGTGTGTGCGGTCGGATGTGTGTGTGCACAAACGTATGCGTACGCGCACCTAGCAGCTGTCGCCGCAGCTGCGTGCTCGCGCGCAGATTGTCGACCTGTCCGTGTACTGCCTCGGAACCGAACTGCGATGATTTCGGTTTTATTTTTCTTTTTAATGTACTTATGCAGATATTAAATTAGGACAGCTACATACATATTATTTCTAAATAGAGAGCTTTGGATTGTACGAGTATAAGATGGCAGTCGCTTTACGGAAAATATAGAAGTTCGTTCGCTTCGCAGTTAGACTTGAATGCCGACCCCAATTGGGTTGGCAAAAAGCTCTGTGGATAATTATGAAATATATACCTATATTATTTATTATTAGCATACTAAAAAAATAGTCGTGCTGCGCTGAGGCCCGGAGCACGCAACCAGATTCTCTCACCGACGCGGATAAAACCCGACCCAACCCAGACAGAGGCCACACAGGTGGCCAAAGTCCGCCGGGCGCCACTGTAAATACCTCCTAGTGAGTACTAGAGACCTCCGGCAATGGACGCAGGAGCGGCCGCGACCTTAGGCCGCGGAACTTAAAAACAAGGGCTCTAATATGTGGGTGGGACCGTTTTACATCCTTGGCAGGGATTCCATGCCACGTGAAAAGGCGTCTTAACACTTTTACATTTTATCTGACGTCCTCATAACTATTCCAACCAAAATATTTTTTTTTGAATTCGATCCAGTAGTTCCTGAGATTAACGCGTTTAAACAAACAAAATAATACTCTTCAGCTCTATAATATTAGTATAGATTACTACGGTACAAATGATCATATATACCCGTGATCGTTCACGTAACAGTATCACATGATTAGCCCAAAGGGTTGTGCCATGTGACAAATTGACCTAAAAGAGGGCTAAGATGCGCCAGGATGCCCATCCCGACGTAGGGCCAAGGGGCGGGGGTGGGCAGCAGATGTTAGCGCAGCTGGGTAGCACGCGCCCTTGCACCTTTACGCACCTTTCATAAGCTTTTTTCTTTATAATGTGAATAGGTCTCTTGGTCTAAAGGAAGACAACACAAATAATGGCGATTTTAAGTTGTTACATTTTTCATTTTATTTCCGCTTGTCTCCCCGCAGGTCAGATTAGACAGAACATCGTTACGCCGGCGCTTTGAGGTTATCCTTCCGCACCTATGAGATTAGCTTAATTTCTATGTTTAATAGTAATCACCATCATTCACCGAGCCTTTTCCCCAACTCAGTTGGGGTTGGCTTTCTAGTCTAACTGCGATTCGGCTGAACTATTTATTGGTGCATATGTTTTATACTAATCATATGCACCAATAAATACTCCATTGTAATGGGCGCAATTACTGTGAAGATGTTTGGATGTGTAATTCTTATTTTTATTTGTACAAAACGCGTTGTGTCCCTCCTCACGGCTATCATTGGTCAATAGATATTAAGTAAAACTACTTACGCTTTAATAAGAAGTTTTGCAGATGTTATATTTAAGATTTAAATCCATATAATTTAGTTTTTTTTTTATTTCCGCGAGAATGCGGCCGCTCCCATGTCCATTGCTGCGGGCGTCTCTGGTGACCCCAGAAGGTATTTCCAGTGGCGCCCGGCGGACTTTGGCCACCTGTGTGGCCTCTTCGGGGGTTATTGTGTGTTATAGTCAGACGAAAACAACTCAGAATTACATATTTCTAGGTTGTGCTTCTTTGTGTACAGGTGTACAAACTATGTTACACTTGTATTTGATTGATTGGGAGTTTAGATCCAAAGGACTGTTCGTATGAGCTTAAAGATTTTTTATCAGACCGTATGGCGCGGTTTCGATACGTACCCCTACTAAAATAGAATTAATGTAAATTAATTGTGAATAGAAGTGAACAATGAATAGATATGGTTATTTATAGATCTATCTGATTATGATATTTTTGAAAGATGAGCTTAGAGGTGGAGTAGTAAAGGAACTCCATGGAACTCAAGTCTACCTCAACTCGCATAAATAAAGTTAGTAAGTAATTTAAACACGCATCCATATAATCACGCATGTTTCCACCAAAGGGTAGGTAGTTTATTTACTATCAAAAAGTGGGTATATTATAGACCCACTTTTTGATAGTAAATGTTGGTACCACGTAATAAGTATAAGCCTATTGCCGCTAAACGGGCACTTTTAAGTTTACCAGAGCCTCCATTGATTGGCAGACACTTGCGGGTGAGGTTAAATGGGAAAAGGTGGGTGTGTTATGCATCTCTGCTAACCCCCTCAGGGATATAGGCGTGATTGTGTGCATAAGCCACGAGATGATTTAGATACCTTCACTTGAAATGCGACCGCGTGGGTTGTTAGGTAAGTCAAGGCAAGAGTGGTGGTCGCCGCGTCAGCTAATTATTGCATAGCCTAAACATCCGGCTTTGCTCGTTCTCAGTCATGAAGCCTTGACAACTGCGAGTGTCAGCGAATTCTCTCAATGACGTATTCGCTGATAAACTACGACAATAACATGGGTTAGTCACTGGGAGTTCCGTGAAAAATTGAACAGTAAAATTATTGTAATTCGCATCCGAAATTAAGTAGATATAGAGAATAATTAACAGACTTACATCACGCCTATATCCTCGAAGGGGTATTACACATCCACACTTTGCCAGTAATAATGTTGCGCCCGTTACCGGACACTTGGTATAGAAAACTCATAACCACCCTGTAATTCAAACCAAAATATTAAGATCTGGGACAGATGTTACAAGCCACGAAATAGAATCTCTGCAAGCCGAGTCTCCAAGCTCTACATCGACTGGGAATTTTATGCCCTTCTATTGCCGTCAACTCGGTATTTGTATGCATGTTTATCCGTTTGATCAGCGTTAGTTAAGGTTAGATTGGAGACACCCAGTTCAATGAACTGATTATGTAACTTTTTTTTTTCTTTTTTTAATTTGCGTTCCTTTGCCAAGGGCAAAGCCTATTTAACAACCATATTTTATTCTTACATCTAACAATTTTTAACAAAACTTTCTTATTTTATAACTTCACAATATTCTGTATTTTATCTTATTCTAACAATGGCAAACAGTTTTTAATTTATTTCTTTACCCAATAGGTTTTCATTTCATAGATCCATCCATCCTTCAGTTATGTTTCTTGTCTTACTTATACAAGCATACCCTTCTCACAATTATTCTATTTTTATTTTCTATTTTAATCTTATGTTTTATTGACGTGTTTATGATTATGTAACTTTGGTAGCAGGTTGCCTAGTATTACCAATTACCAATTACCAGAGAAAGAAGTAGGTATGCCAGGATCGTAACAAATGGTATTTGCCTACCCCAGTGGGAAAGAGGTGTGATGTTTGTTTGTATGTCCTGTGTAAAAGTTTTTATAGGGGACGCTTTTCACGTAGGTAGATACTACGGACCCGTTTCTGGGGTCTTCATCCTCCACGTAGAGACAAAACAGCAATAAGCTCCTATTAACCAACAGACTGGCGAAATATGGGACTTTGTTTGCGCATTAGGGGATAATAAAGTGATTTTTTATTTGACTTAAATGACTTTGTGCCAGAAAATGTTTCAATTCCTAGTGGAAGAAACTCGAAACCAATTCGTTTTGTGTCCTTGTAAAATCTTTTGTCTATTAAGTAATAATATTAATAGTATGGGTTCGGCAAATATTCTCAAACTTTATATCTAAAGGTGAGAGATTTTTTTCAAATCGGCCGTTTCTGAGCCTTTTCTATGCAAACAACACTGAAAAACAAAAGTGTCAATATGTCCTGTTTATAATACTAGTATAGATAGATATATAGTTGATATTTACTAAATTAAAATTGTAAAGGACAATTTTAGACTGGATATCAAGTTATTTAGTTGTGGCTTTTGGTGCAAAATATAAATGTTTACATACCTCATTGCTTTAACTACATATTATTATCTATTTGTAAAGGGCTCAAAAAGTATACATTATGCTATGTCAAGGACGGACACGTGCGTGAAAATAAAGAGTGATTCGCTTCATGAGTTTAAATTACTCAATGTAAGTATAGAACTTCTATTTTCTTAATGTAGTTCGGGAATCATCGTATTTCCAAATGCAACCGAATATTAATTATCATGTCTATCAATTATTAAGTATATCAATATAATAACTCGAATATCGAACTACGTACTATATTTTATGTTTTGTTTTGATTTAATGTACATACAGTCTTCTTTATTAATTATTTATATGTCAATTTCATAAATAATATACTTAGTAGGCGTGTTAGACCTCGAATTTCTCCGTTAATCGGATTGGTATCATTAATAGGTATTTTATTGCCTTTAATTCTTTCAAATTGGTAACGGCACATAAATATAGATAACTATAAAAGTCTCATAAAAATTGGTGCAGTAGTAATGTGGTGCAAAATAGCGATTACGACTGTTTATGTAAATTAAAAGATATTTGCATTAATAAATTTTTATCTAATAATAAATAGGCACTAACTGGGTAGAAAAAATCCTTCACATTATGAGCAACAGAAAAAGTTCCCAGAAGACAGAATTTAGATTTTGAATTATTTCACTTGTCTCATTGTCGTTATGCACACCACAATTTGATGAATATACCTAGATAACAAAAGTGCCGAAGTAATCGGAAACTCGAAACAATACATGGTAAATATCCCGAAAACTTTAAATAATTATATAATATTTTAAATAAAGTTTGAGAGCCACTGACGTATATTATGCCAAGGACGATATTGTTGTTAAATAGTTTGAAGTATTGTTCGTATTTACCAATCACAACTCATAAACCCACGTACCTGAAGCCGATATAGGTACCTATCTATTCTTTGTCTCAATTTGCAAGCCCAACACAATGCTAGTATTATTTTCACATTTTCTATTCTAAAAATATGAAAGGAGGTTGATTTTTTTGCGAATACACAACTCCGAATGCGAATTTTGTTCATTTTAGAACAAAAGGAAGCAACTTAGCAGAACAAAGCAATACATATCTGACACACTGCATTATTAACCTTACTACTAAACATATTAAGGTTGGTTTCGTTTTTTAAGAGGTTAAAAATATGTTTGTCAAAGGCACTGCCATGGCCGCGAAGCAATTCTTGGAAAACATAAAAATGGACGCTTCGGCGATCGAAATTTTTGTTAACTACCTACCTATTGTTGTTAATCTCGATAAAGTGTTGCCAGTGCGGTTGAAATAGACCATAGCCAATTTTAAGAAAGTAATACCTACCTAATCTACATAATATATAGAAATGGGGAATGTAATTTTTGTCCCCCCTTAGCTCTCGAGAACTGCTTATGCTCCAATGATGGTTGACCCGTCTATGGACAGCCCTCAATCTGAAGGCAAGCCAAAAAATCGAATATTTGACCTAGCCCTAAGGGGTCAAAAGTTATAGGCCAAAACCTATGACGTGGTGCGGCGCGAAGCACCGCGCAAGATACCGTAAGTTATAGAAATAAAAAGGGTAACCAAGGAGATTGTTGCCCGTTCTTCTCCTTGCTAATTTGCCTTTTGGAACGTGTTAGGAGATTCATGCCCGTGAGAGGCTACATTTAGATTTTTTGATTTATTATCTGTTTCCTGCGGGTCTGCCCGCGTGGACAAGTTTTATCGGTGCCAATTGACAGAAACACTGTCCTTATCGCTGCTTCGGTGGCGTGGTCGGTAGTGCATCGGCTTTCGACTCCGGAGTCTCGGGTTCGATTCCCAAGTCGAATCAAATATTTGTGTGATCCACAAATGTTTGTTTCGGAGTTTGCGTGTTTTCTATGTATAATATGTATGTATTTAGAAATATATAAGTATGTTTATCAGTTGTCTAGATCCCATTGCACAAGCTGATAGCTTAGTTTGGGCTAGATGACGTTGTGTGAGAATGTCCAAAAAATATTTATTTATTTATTATTATCCCAATTATTTGTGGTCGTCGCAACATGTCTTTCTCCTTCACATATCCTTGTCACACATTTTGTTTTCAGTCACTCCTTTCCTTGTCATATCGTTTTTCATGCATTCCATATTATATCGATAGGTCCTATGTTTAACGGCTCTTTTTTTTTCAATTCTGCGAGGTCGCTGCCGTCCGTTTCTAAAATATATGTGTTTTATAAATATATATGTTTTATAAATATGAAAATTTTATCGACATCACAGCGGGGTTTGAACAGGGTTTTATTGGGTTCAAAAGGTACCTACATAATGGTACCTACCGGCTTAGAGAATGGTTATTGATTTTCTACTGCTAATTTACAGCAATAGGCTTATGCCCCCTATTACGTGGGACCAACCAAATTAGAGGTTGAATGTGGGTATTCACCTCTGCTTATCCACTCAGGATAAAGGCATGATTGAATGTATATGTAGATAATGCAACTACATATTAGTGAAAGAATTTTCTAAATCAGTGGTTTACAAGATTTACATACATTTTACCTCTAAAATATTAAAACAATGGTAAGTAAAAATTTTTTTAAGAAAAAACTTTTTAGCATTAATTAATAGCATTAATTTTTCGCAGAATCAAAAGGACAACAAAACGTCAAAACGGGCTTAAAATATTCCATACCTAAATCATTTAACAATAAAAAATCTTTAGAACCTTTGGCAGTAGATGCGGAGGTGGCAATCATTAGAAATAAGGGTGACATAATGTTGAAGGCACTGGTTGCACAAAAAATCGATTCTGTTTGTTTGTCTGGTACTTTTAACTCCGAATTGACTGTACAAAGGTCGATTCGCAACAAACTTAGGGACGGGGATGTGGTTCTGAGTAAGGCTGATAAGGGTAACACCGTGGTTTTGATCCCGAGGGAGGATTACATGGCAAGAGTCAATGACATCATTTCATCTGATGATTTTCAACACTTAACCTTCAATCCTACAGCTAAGTTCCAGGCAGAACTAAAGCTTGCTTTGAAATCCACGTCTTATTTATTCCCTGAGAACTCTTCGTTGCATAAAACTTTGATAAACATGAATCCCAGTTGTCCGTTGTTTTATGGCCTTCCAAAAATACACAAGGAAGGGTGCCCAATTAGACCTGTTGTCGCATACAGGGGCGCGCCGGCATATAATTTGTCGAAGTTTTTGAACACAATCATTAAAGAAGCAATAGATTTTAACCCAAAATTTTCTATAAAAAATAGTACTGACCTCATAAACAAGATTAAAAATATTAAGTTACCGTCCAATGCTCAACTTGTGTCTTTGGACGTGAAAAGTTTATTCACTAACGTACCGTATAATGAAGTATTAGATATTTTGAGACACAAATTAACAATAAAAAGGGTAAATTTTAATAAAATAGAGGAAATTTATAACCTAACAAGATTGTGTATGACTCAGAATTACTTTCAGTTCAACAACAGTTTTTTTCTACAGAGGAATGGTCTGGCTATGGGGTCGCCACTCAGTCCTTTAATAGCTGAAATATTTATGGATGCATTCGAGACTAACCACATAGTTGGGAACGTTCATGTCTTGTACTATTTTAGATATGTGGATGATATTATTATATGTTGGACAGGAACAAAACGTCAGCTCAGTGTCCTTGTCTCCAAGTTGAACTCAGTACACCCTAGAATTGATTTTTCACTAGAGTTGGAGTCAGATTCCACTCTCAATTTCTTGGACCTTTCAATTACTAGAAGGAACGGTGTTCATGAGTTCCGTATCTATAGGAAACCAACAGTTACAGACACAGTTATTCCTTACTCATCCAATCATCCATGGCAACATAAAATGGCAGCTTTCCACAGCTTACTGAGCAGGTTACTGGCGGTACCGTTGAGCCCACAGGCATTTGGTGAAGAATTGTCCATCATTTGCTACATAGCACAAAGTAATGGCTATGACGTAGGAATGGTTCACTCATTATTAAATAAAAAACGTAGAAAGGCTAGTTTTCATTTATTATATCCGATTCAAGATCCACCTAGGAAGTACACGGCCTGTTTGCCGTTCGTGGGTCCCGTCTCGTTGAGTATAGCTAAGATCATGAGGGAAAGTAATATATTTGTTGCTTTTAGAACTCAGAATGCCTTGAGGGAGCTGTGTAATGGCAAGGATTCGGTGTCGGTCTCACGCAGATCAGGTGTTTATTTGTTGAGTTGTGATGAATGTGGTTTGAAGTATGTGGGACAGACTGGCAGGTCCTTCGATATTAGATATAAGGAACATAGAGCGGCGTCCCGCAATGGTTGTCCCGAAAGGTCCCTCTTCGCGAAGCATCTTCTTGACACTGGTCATTCCTTGAACAATAGTAACACTTTTAAAGTTTTACGGTTATGTGAGAAAGGGTTCAAGTTAAGTGTTTGGGAAAGGCTAGAAATAGTTAGAAGAGATGCGGACACCTTACTCAATGAACAAATAGATTTTCACACATCTCCCTTACTTAATCTGTTTGCGAACAGACAGACACATTAACTGTTGTTGGTTTGTATGTGTTGTTTGGGTTTTCTATGCAACTTATCAAGAGACAGTAATTAAATCAAACAGATAAGGTCAAGTATTGGTGAATACCTATTTTTGGAACTTAGTTAGCATGATCTGAGGTTTCTACCCACATTGGTTATTGTAAAGAATCCTACATCGCGATAATGAAATTTGCACGCGTTTACTTATAAGCAAACACGTTCCAACCACGAATTTTGCTGTTCTCTCTGAGACAGTCTTGATAATGCCTCGTTTAGAGGCGAAACAATTGTCGACGTTTTGTTGTCCTTTTGATTCTGCGAAAAATTAATGCTATTAATTAATGCTAAAAAGTTTTTTCTTAAAAAAATTTTTACTTACCATTGTTTTGTCATGGATTTTCGCCAAGTAACGCCTGTTTCTATCCAATATCTAAAATATTAGTAACCTACCTGTTTTATATATATAAAAAAGGGGTTTACAGAATATTGTTTATAAGTGTATTATAAATACCCGCATAATATGTATAGTTGGGAGCAAGAGAAGAACCACCTCCGAGTTAGAAACCCTCATGCGGCTAGTCAAATGTGCTTCTTAGCTTTGAGGACTTGTGAAATGTGAGGGGATTCAGAAAACACAAAAGGCTGGGTGGAGGGTGAAATGTTTTTCAGCTGTTAAGAAAAGTGTTGTCGTTAATAAACATATTAAACATGATACATGTTATACCTACTTTAATAACATGGGTGCTATTTATGTTAAATTAATTGCTTTTTTTTACTTAGACGGAATGTTAAATGCGCTATAAAATTTACCAACTGAGATAATGTTATTCTAAAGTATATTATGGTTATGTATCTAATTAACACGAAGGAACAATTAAAATTGTGTAATATAAAACTGTACCATATTATTTACATACTTGTGGACACCCGCGGCTGCGCTTGAGTGGATTAGTTTTCGCGTTCCCGATTACCACAAAAACGCATTCTCGGGATAAAGGAGAAATACAGGCATTCAAACCATTATCATGATAATTCAATTCGAATATTTTTTAATTTTTTAATATTTTTTTTTAGTAATAATAATACTTAATATAATATAGATATTTTTTTACATTCTCACACAACATCATCGAGCCCAAACTAAGCTATAAGCTTGTGCTATGGGATTTAGACTACTGATATATACTTATACTAGTGGTCGCCCGCGACTTTGTCCGCGTGGTAATTTGGATTTTTTCCCGTTCCCGTCGCGCCGCGTCATATTTTGAACAATTCACACAATATCTTTATAAATTGTAGCCTATGTGTTATTCTGATGTATAAGCTATATTATTGTAAAGTTTCATTAAAATCCATTCAGTAGTTTTTACGTGAAAGAGTAACAAACATCCATCCATCCATACATACATACATACATACTCACAAACTTTCGCGTTTTTAATATTAGTAGGATATATTTCTTAATACATAGGTAATTGATAGAAAACACCCAAACTCCGAAACAAACATTTATTGTGGATCACACAAATATTTGATTCGACTCGGGTATCGAACCCGAGACTCTAGAGTCGAATGCCAATGCACTACCGACCACATCACCGAAGCAGTTAAATTTGTTTTTTTAGATTTCATATTTAAAAAAAAAATCCTCTAATTTTAGTAACTAATTTTAGAAAAGTAAAAAAACAAAATTTAAGGACAGACGGGATACTTCTACGGTAGGTTTAGTACAATTTTTTTTTTACATCCGAAATGTGACGTCATCAAGTGTTACAATATTTTTATCATTCACCACGTGGTATCTGCGTGCTAGTTAAGTTGTGGGCATTTTTATGTGTTCCTCTGTTTAGTGTTGGTAGGTCTGGCCGGTATGGTACGTAATCTATGGCAATTGCCGCGAGACGCAGGTAGCGCGGGCTGGACGGTTTGAAAGTCGAATATCGGGGATGCCAGCCAAAAAATTAAATTACCATTAAAGTAACATTTTGTGATAGGGCCACACCAAAGGATTTAAAAGACTAGAACGACATTGTCGATGACTGTTAGTTTGTTTTGTAAATAAATATTGATTTCTTTTTTGAGAGAGCAAATCATGCAAAATGCCGTAGGCAAACGGCATCGGTATGAGGATATACAGAGCGAGACAGCAGTTTATGATTTCGATGAGTGAGTTTCCAAGAAACTTGATGAAAATAAACAAAAGACTTTACTTCAGATCAAGATCGGGAGCAAGAGTAATTTATTGACCTTTAAATAACCTCTCATTCTTAATACGAGTACAATACAACATAACTAGTTAAGAAAGTGCTTGTTAAGTTGGCTTGGATTGGCAGAGAGTATGTATGGCAAGGCTGTGGTCTTGGATCTCATGCAAGACTGAATGTAAATAGATAAATCGGTACCAATATTTTTAAGTAAGTATACTTACTAGGTACCTATTTGTGATTATAATCATTTAAGAAGTCCATTCTTGCATAGTACAAACTAGAAAATAACTAATTAGTTATTATTTTGTATCTATTAAATTCCTATCACAAACTTAATTCACTATAATTGTGACCAATGAACTTTGATTCGAATCTCGCGAAAAGCTTGACTTATGCGTCATTGCGACCGCCGACACGTTGCAAGAGCTAAACATGTCAAGGATCACAACTTTCTAATGTTACTACTTAACACGTACATTTTTCCCATACTCATCGAAAAGAATTCTAGCTGACAACACAGTCGGGAAGTTCAGGAACCACTTCCCAGAACGATAAAGGGCCGGTGAGGAGAGGGAGCGCGCGGGGGGGAAGACGGCGCGACAGCTGCGCGTGCGTCGCTCGCCCCACACTTCACATCATTCTGTCGCCGGCCGCCGCGAGATGCAGACGCACGCATCTAACTATCGCGAAATACGCGCGTAACATTCAGTTGAACTCGAGTGCGTGACTTCAAACTTTCAAGTTATAAATGAGGAAGTATTCATTCATAATATCTGGAGGTGAGGAACCATACGGAGGCATCGAACCGTCGTCGAAGGACAAGTTGGGTGCGGCGCAGGAGCGGCCGTCGGCATCCTTTGTCCGGGAGGCCCGTGTGGATGGGCGGTGACTGGGGCTATATTCAGTTTATATGTGCGATATTGCACCAGTCCCGGCCTATCCAAGCGGGCCCGGCCATCGAAGACCGCTATACAGGCACTCAGCATCCGCGGCGCGCAGTCCCGTTACCCGGCCGGTCGGTCGTTCACTGCAGTGGCCACGCTTAGGACGCGATTTGGTGTAAAAGTTGTGCCTTATATCAAATTGCACCAATCCCGGCCTGCCTGTGGTCACTTTTTCATGTGAACGACCCTTCATCGAGGAATACAAGACACGTGGTGACCATATATACAGGTATTAAGATGAATAGATATCCTCACACGGAAAAAAATGTATTTAACGGTTTGTGTAAAATGAATTGTATTTTATCGTTACTAGGTCAATACCAAAACTGGTCAGATTAGTATTTAAAATTTTATAATTATTGGTAGGTAGGTGGGTTTCGTTTTATTTTCTTGTAGAGATGAACCTTTCTGTTTTACTTAACCGACTGTACTTATGTATACCTGTACCTATGTATATATTTTTGATAGTAGAAAGTTTCGAGGTGAGTGATTCATTTTGTAAGAAAGTTATTCATTTCGAGGTAACAGAATTGATATAGTAGACACCGGTCGATGCAGGCAGCAGACCGGTTTTGCCGTAAATCGTAATGTGCCATGTATTAAGAATTCTTGTTATATAGACCGCCAAAATGACGAGCACTAAAAAGAAATTACATATTACTTGAAAACTGGACTCAGCTAATCACTTTTGGATCAGCTGATCTATTCAAGTTTTTGGAGTTGTCCTCTTTTTATTAGGTAGGTACTTACTCGTTAGGTATTTCATTATTTACTCAACCTACTTAACAGCCAATCTGAAAAAAAATCTTCATTCATATTTATACGAGATTGATAATTCAATACCTAAATTTCTGAAATTTATTGAGAGTCGAGTTTAAATATTGAAATTGGCAGTTAGCAAATATAAATAGGTAGCTATCGCTCTTTTTAATATATTTATTTTCTTTACTTCTTTACTTAATAAATTCATCAATTTATTAAGCAAAGTTAATTCGTAAGTAAATTTTTAAAAAGCAAATTCTTAAAGCTTCAGTTTTTCTCGTTCATGTTTTACATAATCACGAAACCAATCATAGGATAAGTTCATGCCAGCAGAGGTTACATTAGTAAGATAGTGTTTGCTGGAAATCGTGTACAACCTACGGTAAATTACAGCCTTAGCGTACACAGTTATTTCTAATGACGGTAGGTTGCTACACGGTTTCGGTAAAAGTTAAGATCAGTTATAAAAAAGTAAGTCGAATGTATTTAACAAAATATGTAGACTTTTTTTTAATCACTTAAAACTGGTTGACAACTATTTTGGCGGCAATTTCCGGATTCGCTGCTCATAAAAAAATCAACTTTCTGCATCAAGCGTCATTCTTAACTGTACTGTATAATAGTCCGCTTAATTAACGTTTTTGTAACGTGTTTTTGATATGTAGCCTAACAGATTTCACACCGAACGACATTTTTATGCTAACTAATAAGTTAAGCTTATCTGTGCTTAGTTATTTTGTGTTATGCGGAATGTATTATCGCATGAGGTCGACGTGAATCAAGCGGAAAGATGATTCACTGAGCAAGTTGAGAAGTCTTGCAACCGTTATGATTTAAATTGCAACAGCTGTCATGGGGCATCTAAGAATTGCGGTACCAACATACCTTTGTACTATTAACAGAGAGTTTATCGTTTATAAGTAGGTACTTACTTACAAGTTTACTTGTTGTCGGTGTGGCCACGCTATCTTTATAACTTATGGCCTATGGTTCAAAAACTTCTACCCACTTATTATGAAACAAGCACGACGGGTTAACTGCTTTAATCGACTTAAAAAAAGGATTATGTTCGAGTGTTTGTTTTATTAACCGACTTAAAAAAATGGAGATTCTCAATGCAACTTTGTTTTTTCTATGTTCATCATTTTTCACTGGGTGAACCGATTGTTTTTTAATTTGAATGCTAACTGGATTCCCCGGAATTGGATTGGAATTCCCCGGAATGGCATTCCCTAGTAATTTGAAGTCGGTTTTTGTGACGTTTTTTAATATTGGGTACTAGCAGATGCCTACTAGCTATACTAGCTACCTATAGCCTACGGGGCACAGTTATCTACCTGCCATAGAAAGTCCTATCCAGCCATTTTAAAGATTAATCGGAACAGGCAAACAAACAGAGAATTAAAAGAAAAGTCATTTTAAGTTACGATTTCGGGGCCTAAACGCGTAAACGAACCAATATCCTATTCAGCCTGTAAATGAACCGATGTAACTCGGTCGAAACGTCAGGCCATATTATTAAAAGATAATTTACGCTAAGTCCCGAAATCGTAACTTTTAAAATGATCAGAACCCGAAAGTCTAAAAACCCGACAGCATTTAACCTGATTTATTTAAATTTCCAATATACATAGTTAGTTAAGACCACGCAGGGTCTATCCGAGTATAGGGTCTATCCGCAATTCCTAAACTAACTTTTACAATAAACAAAACATTTCATTGGTAGAAATAAAATAAAAAACAAACATTAAGCATGTGTGGATTATGATATACAAACGCGTATGTGTACGAGAGGATGTGATTGTATGTTGTTGTCTCTTTTCTTAGTGTCAAGTTCTGGTAATTTACATTTAATAATGTGCTTTTGTAAAGATTTTGCAGGTCGTCAGGTACCTTCTTTAAGAAGACAGGAACCAAGCAATCGTCAACTTTTTCTCCATACCTACACATTTTAAGTTTTAGGTAGTATACACCTATTTATTTGCGTGTGATATTTAACTACGAGTATAAGCAGGGATTCCAATATAACTTCAAAACATATATATATATATACAAAATGAGTGACGCCTGCTCATATTAAATATCTGGATTAGGTCAGGTTTTTTTATTATTTAATTATTCATTTTTATTTACAGAATTTTTATTGAGACCAGTCTTCGAAATCCATCCAGCCATTAGGCCTGTAAAAGCCCATAAAAACTACCCACATACATACGCGCAAAAAACATAACCTTCGCTGACCTAGTCGGGTAAAAATCAAAATGGATTTTCAATATAATATTTAAGTAAGTACTTTAATACCTATGCATTTAGTGAAAAGTGAAAAACTGAGATTGAGGTCTTCTGCAACTTATTATAATCTATTAATAGATTCCCATGGTATTATGGGGATCGAGAAAACTATTCTATCGCAAGTATAGTCGAGAGTATCTGCTGATATACGATTAATTAATATAAGAATGCCTTTAGTTACCGGTAGGGTAGGGTTCATTTAAAAATGAGTTTAGAAACCAACTCATAGATTACCTACCTGCATTTAAAAGCATATAATAAACATTAATAGTCCGAGACACTCAGGACTTTAATTGGCTTTACCATAGCGGCTGCCACGTAAAATTTTGTGGCACAATTTTTTTTCACAATTACCATATAGCTGCTACTTTTTATTAAATTAATTTGGCTATTTTGGATATAACCCATTATAAATGTGACCGGTGACGGATATAGGCTTGCCCCCTAGTATGTGGGACTAAAAATACTGGCAAATTGTGGGTGTAATGCTCCTCTGCCTACCCCTTCAGGGATATAGGCGTGATATATGTGTGTGTATGTGTGTGTGTGTGTCTAATAAACAGTAAAGGTTAACTAATTAGTGATACATATTATGGTAAATAGGTACAGTGACATAAAGTTGCAGTAATTAATAATTATTGAACAGAAATTTGTGAGAATTGACTTTTTATATTTTTTTTAACTTTATTCCTTATCTATATAAAGAAATGGGGAATATAATTTTTGTCCCCCCTTAGATCTCGAGAACTGCTTATGCTCCAATGATGGTTGACCCGTCTATGGATAGCCCTCGATCTGGAGGCAAGCCAAAAAATCAAAAATTTGACCTAGCCCAAAGGGGTCAAATTTTATAGGCCAAAACCTATGGCGTGGTGCTATGCGAAGCTCCGCGCAAGACACCGTAGTAGTTATTAACATAAAGCTAAACTTTACCCTATTACTTTATTACTTTTTCGGTTTCGACAATCCCGAATCTGACATCCGCGATAAATTAATCCTTTCATTAAACTCTCTTTTACTTAGTTCAGTTTTCCTTAACTTATACTTATTCGTTTTGGCAAAACGTTAATAAGCAATATAGTGAATTTGTGACTTAACACATAATTATAAATATTGGTTTAACATTGCATGTATACAACACTAACTAATTACCTCGGCTCGGCCTGCGTGATTTAGTTTTCCCATTCTCTATTCCCACGGTAAGACATTACCGGAAAACGTATACTATATAGCACTCAAGGATAATGTAACTACATTTTAGTGAGATTTTTTTTTAATCAGTCAATAGTTTCAGGACCTATTCATGCCTATATACCCAAAGGGGCAGGCAGAGGCGCATTACACACTCACAATTTGCCAGTATTATTAGTCCCACGTAATAGGGGGGGGGGGGGCAAGCCTATTGCCGTCACCGGGCACTCTAGAAAGTGGGTTATGTCCAAAATGGCCAAATTCATTTAATAAAATAAGCAGCTATATTATAATTTTGAATACTAAATTTAAAACCCGTTGCCTTGCGATGAAATGCTAATGAAAGGCAACAAAATCTTACGTGCCAGCCGCTGTGGCACAGCCAATTAAAGCCCTGGGCATCTCGGACTTGATAATATTACTTGTAAATTTTAGATAAGATGAAACTTACATAAATCACGCATGTTTTCGAAAGGGGCAGACATATAGCCGGATAGCCCCCACTCTTTCCCAGTGATATCAATGCTCCTACTTAAGTAACAGGAAGCAAGGCTTACCATTAATAGGATTTATTTTTACAGAATACTGGATTTCAATGCCAAAATGGGCCGTGACAATTTACATACTTAGGTAACTTACCTATTCAAATGCAATGTTCAAAGACTTGCAAAGGTCATACAAAGTATAAAACAAAGTCTGTTAATCCCTATGTATGCTTAGATCTTTAAAACTACGCAACGGATTTTGATGGGGTTTTCGCCAATGGATAGAGTGGTTCTCGAGGAAGGTTTTTGTGTATATAATTTGTCAAGCGGGCGAAGCTGCGGGCGTCAGCTAGTAAAGATATACTTTTTAAAAAGAATATTATATCGGTCACTACATACCTACTTATTTGTTTTCCTCCAAGAGAAATAGATACTAAGGCTATAGTTAAAAAAAACATTCTTTGTCACTTTTTCCTCCAAGAATTATATTTCCCTATGTAACTAAAAATAGTTTATTATTTCATTCTTAATAGTAAACTACGACACCAGTATGTACTATGCCTTATTATGTGACCATGCTTATAGCAAGCTTAAAAAATGTTATGTCATTCAAGAAATAGCCTACGCATCCTTCCCGCCCTTTATGGTTCGATTTTTGAAGGTTATTCATATTCAACACGTTTATTTTTAATCTAAATAAAATTTAAAAATAGAATTTTGTGCGCTAAGAACACATGCGGTTACGACGACGGTGTCATGGCCGATTTCGGTGTGTCTAACTGTTATTTGTTTACTCTGCCGATAGATTCACAATGGTCGAAAGAAACTGATAGATCTGCCATCATTATGTGCGCTGCCAATGAACTACCTCTTATACTGTACGGAGTGACCTTAGGTCATTGACATCCTTTCTAATTAGGTTATTAAGGTTATGCAGGCAAAAGAAACATAATTCACGGAATTTTATTAGATAAGCAACGAGACTAAACACTGTTAAAGTTTCAAGTGTTTAGTAGAACTTTGAAGTAAATATTAAGTTCCTGTTCTTCATCATAACATACTCGTAGTATAAAATAAAGTCACCCGTTCCGTATGAGGTATGCTTAGATCTTTAAAACTACGCAACGGATTTTGATAGGGTTTTCACCAATAGATAGAGTGATTCTCCAGGAAGGCTTTTGTGTATATAATTTGTCAAGCGGGCGAAGCCAAGAGCGTCCGCTAGTAAATTTATAAGCTTACAGCATAATTTTGTTGCAGAGAGGAATAGGTTACGTAAAGAAACAATGGTTGGATTTATACGATAACTATTTATTTAGACATATACCTACAAGAAATCACATCTTTACCCTCGCCATGGGTAAGCAGAGGCGTTCGTTACGCCCAGAATGGTGTTGATTAACTTTAGTTCACTTGTTCCATTAAAAAGAACCATGGAACTACTGAGAAAAATAAATCTCACTAGTTCCATGGATCAACTACAGTGGAACTAGTGAGACCAGTTCGACTAAGTTTTGTTTCATTTGTTACATTATCTAAGTGGATGGGATTGCATGGAACTACTGAGAAAAAAATCTCACTAGTTCCATGGATCAACTACGGTGGAACTAGTCCGACCAGTTCGACTAAGTTTTGTTTCATTTGTTCCATTATCTAAGCGGATGGGAGTGCATGGAACTACTGAGAAAAAAATCTCACTAGTTCCATGGATCAACTAGGGTGGAACTAGTCAGACCAGTTCGACTAAGTTTTGTTTCATTTGTTCCATTATCTAAGCGGATGGGATTGCATGGAACTACTGAGAAAAAAAATTTCACTAGTTCCATGGATCAACTACGGTGGAACTAGTCAGACCAGCAGGGTCATTCATAACCGTCCGAAACTTCCGTTGTCGACACCGAGCGGTGAGTGGTCTCTTCGGAAGCACAAACGCTATTCAGAGGTCCGAATTCGATAATTTTTGACAGATTTACTCGGCAGGGAAGACTTAGATTTACGATATCTTTTCCGACAGCTAAAAGGTGACGGGAAAGTTTCCACTGGGTAATAATTATGATTGTTAATTACAATTCTAAATCACTGGGCATTATAACTCACATAATTTAAGCATTTTTAAGATAATAGTACTTACCTAGTTTCTTGTTACATACTTGTTTGGTCGTCCGGACAAAAAAGTAAGTAGGTACCTACCTATGTAAAAAGAAACTAATTCTAGTGTTATAGAAATATAGGCAGGTACTTACCGACTATATACTGCTGTACCTATAGGTTTTAGCTGGCTTGTAACATCTTAACATACCCAGTGTGTAGGTACCTATTTTACTTTATGCTATGGCATAGTATAGGTAAAATACCGTAAAACAAAGTCGTTTCCCGCTGTCTGTCCCTAGGTATGCTTAGACCTTTAAAATACGCAACCCACTTTAATGCGGTTGTTTAATAGATACCTTGAGTTGATCAAGAGGAAGATTTCAGTATATTATTTGTCCAGCGAGCAGCCGTGAGCACCTGCTAATATTCTAATATAGTGATAGGTGGTTTTATCAGTCATTAACAGTCAGGCAGGGTAGGGGATGGGAGAAATGCCTGTGTAGCATGAGTCAAGAAACTGTCTCATTAGCCAGTCTACAATGGTTTTAAATACATCACAAGTAATTAGAAAGTTGATAAATTTCCATAATGAAGTTAATGAACATACATACATGTTATTTAGAATTTATTTATAAAAATATACATTATTATATACTAGGTACAATAGAAAATGAAATTAATACTAAATTTAATTATTACTATTTTAAAAAAAATGTAAAAAGTTTGGGCCCCGCGGTAGGGTGCCCGTCATGGCGGCGGCATTCCCGCGCTGTATGGCGATGCTTATCCGCTGCGCGAGAAATCCGCCGGCTCGTAAGTCTCCCGTAACCTCCCTGAGCCGTTTGCTGAGCTCCTTGAAAAGCGAGTGGGCGCCCGGGCCCCACGGTCCCAGTGTCTCGACACCAAATGCGACAAAGTCGTATTGAGTGCCGAGACAACTGTACTTGTCCACCTTCGAGCGCTCACGTACCTCGGCCGCCGCGCCGGCACGTTTGGCAGTTGCCGGAAGATAGGACGCAGCTAGTGTGTCGGCACACGTGGCGTCCCACACTAGTGGGCGACCCATCCTCCATGGTATCATCGACATCCCGTCAGGTCTCTTACCATCGTACATACATTATATTATTATCACCTACAATACCGAGGAGGTACGCAAACGTGAATTACACACCCACACTTTGCCAGTAATTTTGTTGACCACACGTTATAGCAGACAACCCTATTGCCATCACCAGCCACTTTAGAAAATCCAAGCAAGGTAAATGAAACACAAAGGATAATAAATATAATTCACAAGTTAGTATTGATAAAAAGATTGGTACATTACGTCGTTTTGTAAATTTATTTACAATAAGAATTACAATATACAAAATAAACATAATTATAGACTAAAAATATTTACATTACAAAATATCGTTTAAAAAATCCTCCGCGTCATTGCCGACTGGGAAGGTTCCCAGAATGCTGGCTGTGTTGCCACGTTGGATGGCGATACTTATTCTTTGGGCCAGAAAAAAGCCAGCCTTCTGGTCCTGAGAAGCATCGATTAGGCGTTTAGCAATGTCTCTATAAAGGCGGCGAGCACTCGGACCCCATGACCCCAGTGTCTCAACCCCAAACGGCTCAAATATGTAATCACCTGCTAGGTTAGCATATTTACGCCGTTTAAAGTCTTCAGCCGATGCAGCAGCAGCGCCGGCACATCCGGATGTGCTTGGAAGGTGTGAAGGTGCTAAGGTGTCAACACATGTAGCGTCCCACACCAAAGGCCTTCCCATCTTCCACGGTAGCAACGACATACCGTCCGGTCTCTTTCCATCGCTTCGTGCTAAACCATTTGGTTCACGTACGGCCGGAAGACCTGCGGTGGAAAGAGCCCTACGAATTATGTCGTTTAGAATAGCGTGCAGAGGTATACGACCTGCGCTATTGCTACAAGAAAGGCCATGGTGTCCCAGATTATCGACGGCCACTCCACAGGTGCAATGATGCGGGGATACACAAGGTGTACCCAGCCGAAGGCAAGTGGCAATGCGGAAGGTTTTGTCGTCCAACATTGTACCGATGTTGGGCGATGGGAGCGCCTGGATCCATAACCCTGACTCCCATTCTCCAACAGTTAGTAGGCGTGCACGCTCTGAAATATTGACAGAAGTGTCAATTAGTGTATTAATTCTCAATTTACAGAGCGGTGAATCCCACTGTCGCTGTGAGCCTAGGCGTGAGGGCAGGTCAGTGTCGGGGCAAGACATCCTCCAAGCATTTATGGCATCGGTCTTGCATCGCACCTCGGAATCAATCAGTGTATTTGACAAAATTTTCCTGACTAATTCTTCAGTGCTATGGACCGACGACAGAAATGCTGGCAGACTGACATCTGTGACTCTACGAATACCTAGCCCGCCCAAGCGAACTGGAAGAGACGCTTGGACCCAGGCCCGGTCATTAATATTTACATTTAAAATTTTACACAAAGAATTTTGTATTAAGTTGTCTAGTCTGCCCAAAATTTCTACATTTTTCCAAAATTGTCCTGAACGGAGGGCATGTGTAAATTAGGGTGCGAAAAGACAAAAACGAAGAATAGTGAAAGCTGAATGAATACTGATATTACATAGACTATCAATAACCTGATCAAAATTTTGAATTTTTTCCTCGATAAAAGTGGAAAAGCCATCTTCTAAAATCGGGGACCCTAGAAGGCGTAAAGAAGTTTTGTCCAAAACTTTTATGTTGGGGGCCAGACAGTTCAATTTGGAGATTGTTGTTAATTTATCTGTGTTTTCAGATATAAAAATCTCACATTTATTCGGGTTCAGTTCTAAGCCAATTGACTGAAACTCGTTCTTTATTAGGGCTAAATCTTGTGAAACTGTCTCTACTTTTCCCCCTAAAGTCCCGTCGTCTAGATACCAAATGTTAAATTTGGATTTTATTTTTTGAATTATTGGGTTAATGGCCAAACTGAAGATGACTGGTCCCAACGGATCACCTTGCTGACATCCAACGGCTGAATTCAAAAGGTGGTCTTTATAAATTAATTTTGTTGGCTGACTATAGCATTGCCAAAGAAAATTAAATATTTTGGGGGTTTCTAATTTGGCCTGTGTCAGCAAGGTGTACCTGTTTACAGAGTTGAAGGCGTTTTTCAGGTCAACTTTCAAGATGACCTCTCCATCTTCGCTACTGTCAAGGTATGTTGAAAGCGCATGGATTGCGGCCTCACAACCTCCTTTTGAACCAACACCTAATTGAAAGGGCTGAAATTTGGTAGTAAGCTCCGTACTATAAGAACGACAACAAATTTTGGCTGCCAAACTCCGCAAAGTGCTACCTACGGCAATGGGACGAATGCCACCATCCTTCTTGTTAAGGGCACATAAATTGGCCCCATACAAAATATCTGTGATGCCACTGTCCACATTGCCTGAGAGCATGAGTTGACTAGAGCTGTTAGCTCCCTCAGAAGTGCATCACCAGCTTCCCCAGCGCTCGGACACAACAGATCCTTAAGGTGCTGTGGTGTCAGACCGTCAAGTCCACCAGCTGATCCAAAACGAAAGGAGTCAACAGCTGTGCGCACATCCTTGACAGTAGATTCAAGATTTTCTGTATCGTTGTTCGGAGGATCAGGGAAAGAGAGGTCAGCTGCGGATGGTGGGTGCTTACTCTGCAAGCCCGTCAAAGTTTCTACAGAATAAGGAGCCAGCACGTCGCTACTAAAAAGTAGCCTTGCCGCCCCACTGATGTCACCTTCCCTTACTTTATTCTCTACAAGTTTTAATTTCTTGGCCTGAGAATAATCAGGGGCCGAAATGTGGATTGAATTTAAAATGTTAAAATTGTTTGTACAATTTTCCCAATAGTCACAGATATAATCGTTTACATCTTTATGTTGGAACATTTGGTTCATTATAATAATAATATTATGGCCTTGCGACAGTCAGCTAAACATTTTCACATAACATTCATACAAATATATGCCTTTAATTGGAAAAACAGTTTTGTAAGAGATAAAATTACAGATTTAGCAGAGTAGAACATAACTTGCTGGCCCTTAATAATCTGAAACAATAGTGAATAAATTGAGTTCATTGTAAATTAGATTAAAATTAATACAAATGAATCAAATACAAAACTTTTTCAAGAGACTCAGGATATCCGTTGGTAGCCTTGCGCTACTAACTTCATAATTAAATGCAGAGCCTATCTCACCCCAAAAGCTAACTACACAGCTTAGCATGTAGGTACAGTCCCGAGACTGTATTTAGAGATGCATCCGGGACGGGGTATTACAAGATCGCTTTGGAATACTTTTGATATTTATTGACATATTAGACATTAAATATAGGATGTCCAACACACCACCTCGGTGACACAATGGTACTATGTACGGACTGCCACGCTCGAGGTCTCGGGTTCGATTCCCGGGTCTGGTGGATAATGTATAATTATCTTTAGAATTTTACCCAGATAATTATCCCAGTCTGGAACTTGTGCCAGGTAAATGGCAATAGGCTCGCCCCCTATTACATGGGACCTATCATAGCTGGCGAGATGTGTGTGTGTTTGCACACCTCTGCCTACCCCTTCGGGGAAAAAGGCGTGATGCTATGTTATATATATAACACAACATCTTGGTCCGGCCTAATACATAACATGTGCCCCGGTTGTAGAGGGGTCCCACCAAGATTTTATGGACCCAAGTCAACCCGATAAGCGGCAATAGGCTCGCCACCTATTATGTGGGACTAACAATTTAAATTATAATGTAATAAGTAATAGTAACTAAGTTTTGTACTTTTAAATTTTCCATATAAGTTGTAACATCTCACACTCACGTTGTTTAATGCTTCAATGTTTTGACTTTGCCTCGAGCAAGATCTTCATGCATGCCCCTTCATGAAGGCCAATAAATAACCACTGGTTTTGTTTACGGGACACTCTTTTCTGTAAAATTGCAGTTTATTTATTATACATAGGGATATATGAGGTAAAAATTAAGAACAAAGTAACAAACAAAACAAGTAGGTAAATAAAAGAAAATACTTACATACACTCGTACCTACACATTGATTTATATTAGAAGTATTTGTCTTAGTAAAATTACCATAGGTACTTATTGCACAGATATTATACAGGCATATAGCTGGGCACTGACGATGAAACCATTTAGATTTCGCAACTATCATTTGTGAAAAATTACGGGCCAATATCCCTTTTTTAAACATTTTGGATTTCCAAATAGATTGAGATCCATCCCTTTAGGTGCTTGTTAGGTTAGTAAAACTGTCAAAACTTGACTTAAATAATAACATTAGAATCTACGTTCACAAAACTAGTTTATACTAAAAAACGAAAGAGATTATTGTTTTCGCTAATATTATAATTTAACTTGGAAAATATTTATTATACATTAAGAATTACAATATATAAAATAAACATAATTATAGACTAAAAATATTTACATTACAAAATATCGTTTAAAAAATCCTCCGCGTCAGTGCCGACTGGGAAGGTTCCCAGAATGCTGGCTGTGTTGCCACGTTGTATCGCGATACTTATTCTTTGGGCCCGAAAATAGCCAGCCTTCTGGTCCTGAGAAGCATCGATTAGGCGTTTAGCAATGTCTCTATAAAGGCGGCGAGCACTCGGACCCCATGACCCCAGTGTCTCAACCCCAAACGGCTCAAATATGTAATCACCTGCTAGGTTAGCATATTTACGCCGTTTAAAACCTTCAGCCGATGCAGCAGCAAGAATCAAGAATCAATCAAGAATCAATTTCATTTATTCAGTTTAGGCACATAAAGAGCACATATGAATGTCAAAATTTTACAATTTTGTCAAGTAATATTATAAAAATACTAAATTAAGTAAGTACATAAATAACCATTAGAAAATGATTCTTTCGCTGGTTCGGTAATTTGGATAGCAGCGCCGGCACATCCGGATGTGCTTGGAAGGTGTGAAGGTGCTAAGGTGTCAACGCATGTAGCGTCCCACACCAAAGGCCTTCCCATCTTCCACGGTAGCAACGACATACCGTCCGGTCTCTTTCCATCGCTTCGTGCTAAACCATTTGGTTCGCGTACGGCCGGAACACCTGCGGTGGAAAGAGCCCTACGAATTATGTCGTTTAGAATAGCGTGCCGAGGTATACGACCTGCGCTTCTGCTACAAGAAAGGCCATGGTGTCCCAGATTATCGACGGCTACTCCACAGGTGCAATGATGCGGGTATACGCAAGTGGCAATGCGGAAGGTTTTGTCGTCCAACATTGTACCGATGTTGGGCGATGGGAGCGCCTGGATCCATAATATGATTATACATTTAATTTAAAGCTCCCAGCCACATACTTTGCAAAATAAACAGTAAATATATTAAAATCGCAGTTTGTAAATTTCTACCATCATCATTTGTTTTCTACCCTTTATTATTCTCCGTAAATGCATCTACGAATCGAGCAAGAAAAGTGCCTCCCGATAGAGTTTGTGAATTGCATTTTTGGATCCGTTCGGTGTGGTGATCGACCTCGGTGTGTGCTGTCAAATCCGAGATGACAACTTATCGAGTGGTTGTGAATCACCTAGCAGTTCGACTAAGTTTTGTTTCATTTGTTCCGTTATCTAAGCGGATGGGATTGCATGGAACTACTGAGAAAAAATAAGTCTCACTAGTTCCTGATACTAAGTTTTCGCCAGTCACAGTTGGTTTCACGTACCAACAGACGACACAGAGTGCCCGGAAAGGCCAATACTCTCCTATGACCAATGCCCCTATGGGTGAAAGTATTGTCCTTTCTGGGCACTCAGTATCTCGACTCTCGTCCGCAGGGGCACGACGTGCCAGTGAAGATGACTTGAGCCCTAGAGATGATGATATGACCCCTTATCACTTACAATTTATTTAATTTGTTGTTTTTAAAACTAGTCATTGCAGATATAGAATATTAATAGGTAAAACGTTTCTAACACGCTACTAATGTGTTAGGGAGAGAACTCTAGCCGTAGGTTACTTTGACACAAAATCTGCGAACATTATTTCTATCAGATTCTAAGCACTCAAACACCTATTTCAGGGGCATTAGGTGCATCACCATGGCGATATCGGCAGTGTATCTACACTACTAGAAAGTTATCCCTGCTTGTTTCACACATCAAAGGTGGAAATTAAAAGTTATTGCTACTTTTAAACTATATATTGTCCCTTCCGCAGGTGTGTGTAATGTCAGAAGTCTAAACAATTTACTGCACTAGCAAAGCGACCCGCCAAGCGCCCATGGACCGCCGGGCGCCACTGGAAATACCTTGGTTTGCGCGGGTTTGCGCGGACTTAAAAAGAAAAAACAAAACTAGCAAAGCAATTAATTTGAGTAATACACTGTTTACTAAACGTAATGTTTACTTATTTAACGTAGTCGTATCATAATTGTGTATGTTATATAAACCGTGTAATTCGTTACGAAGATTACTCGCTAAGATGTTTTTATGATAATTGGAATGGGCTGGTGCTTTGTTATTAAATTAAAAGTGAGTGAGCACAACGGTCTAGTGATTTTATGTCAAGGCCTCGGTTCCCTACCCTAACGTAACCCACATGGCCTGCATGGTCTATACAAGTTTATTGAATTATTAAATTAATATTCCAGGAAGAATGAAAAAGTTAAGGGTCTATTTATACTGTCGATTGACGGCGTGCGGTGGAATCTGCTACACTTATTGCACAAAAACACATAAACTTTTCCACTGTTATAATTTTATTTTTAGTGACCGGTTTCACCTCACGGCATCATCAGAGATTTCAATATAGTTATACATATAGTGAAAGAGGCACTTGCAAAAACTCTATCACTCAAATCATCGTCACTGCTATTCTATTTATTGATGGCTTTCACTGTCCACAAAGTCAGCCTATGTCAGTAACATAGAAAAGTTAAAAATATGCAAGGTCTGTCTGTCTGTTCACGATAAACTCAAAAATTTGTGCACGGATTTGCATGCTGCTTTCACTAATGGATAGACTGGTTCTCGACGAAGGTTTTGGTATATAAATTGTCGAAGCCCTTGTCGACCGCTACTTAATTTATAAAATACAAACATTGCATTATTTATTACATAAAATTTCCTAATAATGTTAATAAAATTAAGTTTATTCCGAACTATTTTATGTATCAGAACAATGTTTTTCTTCTCCTGGAAAATTAACTTTGCTTGACTTATGGGAGTTTCTGAAATATTCGATTAATTGAAGAATTTAAAGTAATGTTCTACACGCTTATGAAAAAAAAAAATTACCGCAAACCCAACTCATATCACTGATTGTTCTTACCTTTGTTGGCTTTTTATGATCTGAGTTTTCATCTTTTATAAAATGACGTATCTTGTCGTCGGCGTAGGTCGCGTATACACCGTGAAAGTACCACCGCTTACAAAAATAAATATTTTCGATAACAGAACCGACAAGAAGTATTTATTACTTTGAAAAACAAACACATTCTTTTTTTACAAAAAAATTAAAATTGATGTACCTAGTCTAGGCATCAAATGAGTACTCGTGGTAACTCACTGCCTTAAAAAATCCTAGTCTATCCAGAGGCGCTCGGAAGTAGAAGTAGGCGGACCGAAAAATAAAAAAAGAAACTACATCAATTTAAAGAACTTTACAAAAAAATGCAATTGTTTTTCAAAGTAATACGTCCAATCGGTTCTGGGTGTCTACTCTGAAAACAAGTTTACGATTCAATCCGATGGAACTTTATTTGACAGCTTTTGTATCGGAATGCTGACTCTAAAGGCATTTCATCTGTCCAATAATTCGAAACTGACAGAAGTTTCATCCAGAGACTTGGGATGCCGCTCGCTTCGCTCCTTTAATAGACCAACAGAGCGTGGGAAAGAGAAGTCTGGAGAAGTCATCATCATTCGAACATTGCCTATGAGTAATAAAGATTGACGATGACGTACTTTTATATATGTGTGTCAGTGACAAGAATTTTCCGTAGTTTTCTCCGTAGTTCTCTAGTTTGTGACCAAGGGCTAAACTAGTAGAATAAGTTAATATAACATCTTGTAACTGTTCTCATGTAGCCTGATATAAACGATAAAAAAAAATTAACTGAGAATGATTTTTTTTCTACCGTCAACCCCGTGTGGGGTATGATTAGATAGGTCTTTTAAAAATATTAAGAAGTTGCAAAAACAACTTTTTGAAATGAATCTGTTTTCGAGATATTCAACTTTAAAACCCATATTTTCGTTAAAACAGGGCGTTTCCTTTAAAAACTGTGTATCTTTCTACATACTATATCTATGGTTTTATCTATGGGTTCATATTTATTTACTCGAAGATGTCATTCTAGAAGGCTACGAGCGATTTAAATCGCCGACGCCATCGCGATTCCTTAAACACAAATGCGTTACCCGACTTGGAATTTGTAGGAAATTAGAGGCTAAGTCGAGAACTGTTTGAGGAATTATGCCGGGACATTGTGCCTCTATTACCCCCAAAGCGGAATAGTCGTGGAATTGAACCCATTATGAAGGTTTGTTGGACATATAAATGCATATAATTAGTGACTGTCCTATTTGATATGAATAACATTTATTAAAACAATTTTAGATCTTATTTGCACTTAACTTTTACGCCACGAGGCAGCTATCAAGGCTCCGTGGGTCAGAACATAGATGCCCCGATGTCACAGCAAGCCGTATCCCGCTGTTTACGAGAGGTCACGTCTGCAATGAACTCTCCTCATATTCTCCGGAAATTCATAAAATTTCCTCAAAATGCAACTGTTAGAAATTACATCAAAAGGAAGTGAGTTCCATGAACAGTCTAGTAATTTTGCTAATTGTACTTTTATTTTAGTGTTGTTTGATTCTAGTACGTTTAATTTACAGGTTCAATTAAAAATATTATTTACCAGGGGTCCATGGGTGCATTGATTGCACCCATATTGCCATTGTGAGACTCCGAGAACACGAGGAGAGGTTCATTAATAGAAAACATTTTCACTCTATTAATGCCTAAGTGGTATGTAAAAAATAAGTAGATAATGAAATGGGTTGTGTAATAAGAATAACATAGATGTATTACATACCTATTAGACTTAAATCATATTAATTGAATGTTTTAGATATGTGTCTCAAATGGGGTCATATTAAATGTGGATGCGGCATATGGTGGAGCAACACATGATGCTTTCATTTAGTAATTAGTAATTTAGTAATTTTGGACATTCTCACACAACGTCATCTAGCCCAAATTAAGCTAATATAAGCTTGTGTTATGGGAACTAGACGACTGATAAACATACTTATATACTTATTTCTAAATACATACATATTATACATAGAAAATACCCAAACTTCGAAACAAACATTTGTGGATCACACAAATAATTTGAATCGACCCGGAATCGAACCTGTGACCTCAGGGGCGGCAGTCGCATACTCATACCACTGAGCCACCGAGGCAGTCAAAATTTGGGCACAAAGTGAAATTAGGCATCACTTAGAAAACCTAGAAACGGAACCTAATCTATTAGGTACCTACATATAATTCATACATAAAGGACGGCGAATGTCACGACGTCGGCCTTTGTAATAAGTAATGAATATTAAATCTTGATATATAGATAAGTACTAAAGTCTCATTTTTGCAAGTGATTCAGCCTACCCTCTTCGGGATATATGATGATACCGGTACAAAATGCCAAAGAAAAAAGTCCAGAGGGGCGCTTTAATAACATTCAAAAAAGTGCCCGTTGTGATTGAACGCACATTTGGCATTCTTAAGGGTAGATGGAGGGTCTCTTGGCGGCGAGAGAGCTTCACTATCAACCAGCCTTGTCGGCCGTCAAAATAATACTTGCCTGCTGTGTTTTGCACAATATCTGCGTTATGCTGCGCTGGCTTGAGTGAGGTTACGCTGTCATCAAATGACATTCAGGAAGAAAATGTTCGACAGGGAGACCGAAACCCATCTGTAATACAAGTTCCATCTATAGCCAGCGCATTAATGCGGGGACAAATAGAAAGGGCAAGATTAGTTCAGTTATTGGACGGGATTAATTGATCCCTTTGAGTTTCGTCATGTCCGTCCGCCCCCGTCTTACCTTCCAAATAGTAGAAAGATGGAGTAGTGGTGAGAACATTTGTAACATTTTTTGGGATTTTACCTTCATTCCACCTCCCCCTAAACACAAATACCTTACGATAAAAAAAGGAACACTTGTGCCAAGTTTAGTGAAAATCGGATAAAAACTATGGCTGCTAGCCCGGAACACATCACATACAGAGAGACAGACAGCCGAAAGCAAAATTGTCCAAACTCGGAATGTAGTCGCTTCGCTCGCTTGGTTACTAAATATTTTTGGACATTCTCACACAGTCATCTAGCCCAAATTAAGCTGTTCATACCTACTCATACCACTGCGCCCCCGAGGCAGTAAAGATGAAACTTCTTTTCCACGTATGTATATAGTATTGTGTATAGTACTGAAAACCAGATATACTGAGGCAGGTATGCTCGCCTCAGTACATGCTGAGTGCCATCCTATCTGTGCATCGTGCAATTTGCCATATAATGTAGCTTAGTACTTAGTTCTTCTTCGTCGATAGGGTGTACGTGGCTGGTGGCTGGCTAGGAAAGAATGTGGACTATCACTATTGCAAATTACAAACTACGAGACTTGTAGAATCTAGAATGCAGCACGTGCTTACCACGTATTTCCTGTCCTGCCATGTCTGTCATACGTCACACATCACAAGCACACTTGTCACTCGTCACGTCAAACTTTGCGTCTGTGGCGATTGTTACCACAGTAAATAAATGTGGAACTTGAACTAAATTTAAATTTTAAATAATGAAAGTGATTTATAATGTAAAATGTTGTGATGCACAAATAAAACGCTTTCTCTAAAACATTATTTTAATAACCAGTGTCCATCGTTGGCAACATTGGCTTCTGCTGCTGTAGACAAAATTAGGTACTACTATAATACAACTTAGTACTGACTGTAATGAAGCCTTAGAATAAAATAATTTAACATCAGTTTCAGAACAAACCAGTGTCAACACATTGAATTCTAGCCCAGAAGAAGCACCGACGTTCCACCCGCGCGAGAGCTCATGGGAGTTCTTGCCCGAATAAATAACGCCATGAAAGGTGGCAAAAATCTTTCGGGCAGGAAGAAGACCGTGGCGTCGCTCGTTTCCAACGCCCAAGCGTCACTCGACGAGCTCCTCGCGCGGAGCGATACCGCGAAGGAGGCCAAACTTAGGCGACAGGTGGCCAGTCTAGAGACTGACCTCGCGGCCTCCCAGAAGCAGCTGGAGGCCCTGCGACAGGAGGTCGCAAGCCTGACCAAGTTAGTCAAAGGGCCTCCAGTGAACCAGACACGGACCCCGATGGTTGAACCGGCAACCAAGACCGCGCCCAAGGCTGCGCCCAACACGGCGTCCAACGCGGAGCCCGTATTACCGCCTCAGCCCGGGACATCTATGACGGCAGTTTTGGTGGCGATAGAGAGGCGCCTCGCAGTCTTAGAGGACCGGGCGTACCGGCCCCCGCTGGCGCGACCCGCGTTTTCGTACGCGGCTGCCGCCAGTGGGACTCTCGCACCTGGGTCTGTCGCCCGCCCAGCTCTGCTCATGTCCGCCTCGCAAGCAAACCGGACACCGGCTAAACCGGCCACGACGGGAAAGCCGACGAAAAAGAAAAAGGGGAGGCCTACTGCTACCCCCGCTACCTCCGTGTCCCGTTTCGCTACAGCTGCACATCCTTCTAGAGAAGAGGGATGGCAAGTAGTTGGAGAGAAAAAGAGGCGGAAAAAGGCCGCCAAAAAAGCGGTTCAAGCCGCCGCGGCGAAGGCGCCGAAGAGGCCCCGCCCCCCTCGCTCTACCGCCGTCGTCCTGACGGTGACGACGGCGGGTGCGGAGAGGGGTGTGGGGTACGCCGATGTTTTGAGGAAGGTCAAAACCTCGGTGGACCTCAAGGCCCTCGAGATACAGGGGGGCTCCGGTGCAAGACCACCCGCACCGGGGCTCGCCTACTCGAGGTCTCCGGCGCCTCCAGCGGCCCCAAAGCGGACGCCCTTGCGGCTAGGCTAAGGGACACGCTAGACACAGAAGCCGTCCGCGTCTCCAGACCCACTAAATGTGCAGCATTGCGCATTTCGGGCCTGGATGACGCGGCCACGACGGATGAGCTAATCTCCGCCGTCGTGGAGGCGGGCGGCTGTCCCCATGACCACGTGAGGGCTGGAGAGATCTCCTTCAGCCCTACCGGTCATGGAACGACAGTCGTCCAGTGCCCCGTCGCTGCGGCACTTAAAATTGCGGACGAACGGAGCCTCCTTATAGGGGGATTCCTCAAGGCGCAGGTGCACCTCCTGCGTGCCCGGGAAATCAGGTGTTTCCGGTGCATGATGGTGGGGCACGTAGGAGTGCAGTGTGCAGTGGAAGACACCGTGGGTGATCGGTGCTTCCGCTGCAGCCGGCCCGGTCACAAGTCCAACGCCTGTGACGCACCGCCTCGCTGCTACAGATGTGAGGCGGAGGGCAAGACGGCGGACCATAGGGTCGGCAGCCGTTCCTGCGCCGCTTCGAGGCCAAAACCTCGTCCGATCGCTGAAGGCAGCGGGGGTGTCGCTACCGCGCGCCCAGATTCGCGGCGGGATGCTGATATGGACGTCCATTAATGGACACCCATATCCGCATCCTGCAGATGAATTTCAACCACTGCCGCACTGCTCAGGATCTTCTGTACCAGAGCATCGCGCAGTGGTCCATAGATCTGGTCGTGGTCGCCGAGCCGTACTATGCCCACCCGGGCAGCCTGGTGGCGCAAGACGGCTTGGCCTGCATCTTTGGGGGGTCCGCACGCACCTCGCACCTTGCAATTATTGCAAACGGTCGAGGCTGTGTTGCTGCGGAATATGAAGGGGTGGCAGTCGTGGCCGCGTACATCTCGCCGAACAACATTAACGACGCTCAGTATGACTATGACTCACTGAGCTCGACGTCGTCTTCACTGCGTGTCGTCCTCGCCCTGTCCTTCTCCTGGGAGACTTTAACGTCTGGTCTACGGCGTGGGGCTCCCGGATAACCAATGGCAGGGGGAGATTACTTGAGGACTGGGCCACTACACGTGGACTAGAGCTCCTCAACCGGGGGAATGTCGCCACCTTTTGGCGGTCGGGGGTCAGCTCGGTCGTAGACTTAACGTTCGCGACCCCTGCCCTCGCCCGTCGTATTATGGGCTGGTGCGTGGAGGAGGGTGTGGAGACGCACTCGGACCACCGATACATCCGGTTCGAGGTCGTCCCCCCACCTAACCTTCCACAGCCGGTACCGAATCCCCCGGAACCGCGTTGGGCGCTCAAGAGTCTAGACCGGGAGGCTCTCCTGGAGGCATCCATCGTGCAGGCCTGGATTCCGGCGCCGGACAGGCCTGTCGACGTGGATGCCGAGGCGGAGTGGTTCAGGAGAGCCATGTCGCAAATCTGCGATGCGGCGATGCCTAGGGTTACACCTGGGCCGGCCAGGAAGCAGGTGTACTGGTGGTCGTCGGAGATTGCACAGCTGCGTGCAGCATGCGTCTCCGCCCGCCGCCAGTACACCAGGTTTCGCCGGAGGCATCGTCGACCAGACGACGCGGCAGCCCGGGAGGCGGAGCTATATGCGTCCTACAGAGAGGCTAAGGGCACCCTCCAGGAAGCGATCACGCGGGCTAAGACGACAGCCCGCGAGGAGCTCCTGGAGTCCCTGGAGCGGAACCCATGGGGGCGCCCGTACCTGCAGGTCAGAGGTAAACTCCGACCGAGGGCGCTCCCACTGACCCAGAGTCTCCAGCCTGATCGGCTGGAGGGGGTCTTGGGCTCTCTGTTTCCGACGAGCGCGGAGGAGCACATCCCTCCGCGCATGGCTCCGTCCCAGACGCCCAATGCGGATAGCAGCAGCGAAGACGACGTACCCGAAGTCAGAGAGGGTGAGTTAGGAGCGGTGGTACTTCGGCTCAGTCGCCGGAAAACCACCGCCCCTGGACCCGATGGCATTCCGGGCCGTGTATGGGTCCTGGCCCTCGAGGAACTCGGGCCTCGACTGAGGGGGCTCTTCAGCGCATGCCTCGAAAGGGGCCAGTTTCCCAAGGTGTGGAGGACGGGGAAACTGGTCCTGATCCGGAAAGCGGGGCGGCCGGTGGACTCACCGTCGGGTTACCGGCCGATCGTGTTGCTCGATGAGGTGTGTAAGCTCTTTGAGCGAATTATTGCGGAACGCCTCGTCGAGCATCTCACGCGTGTGGGCCCAGACCTGGCGGACAACCAGTACGGTTTCCGTCGGGGACGGTCCACCGTGAGCGCGATCATGCGCGTGAAGACCCTGGCGGAGGAAGCTGTCTCGCGGGGCGAGGTGGTGTTGGCGGTGTCTCTTGACATCGCCAACGCGTTAAACACCTTACCCTGGAGTTGCGTTAGGGAGGCATTGGTATACCATGAAGTGCCTCTCTACCTCCGTCGTATTGTCGGGGCATATTTATCCGAGAGGGCTATAACTTACCCTAGCTGGCTCGGGCCAGCTCGGCGAGATGTGTCGTGCGGTGTTCCTCAGGGGTCGGTCCTAGGACCTCTCCTGTGGAACATCGGATACGACTGGGTGTTGCGGGGTGCGTTGCCTGAGGGCGTCAGCGTAACTTGCTACGCTGACGATACCCTCGTCACGGCGCGGGGAGCAACGCACCAGGAGGCAACACTCAAGGTCACGACTGGGGTTGCTGAAGTCGTGGGTCGGATACGGCGGCTGGGACTGGACGTGGCACTGAATAAGTCCGAGGCTCTGTGTTTTCACGGACCTCGGCGCGGGCCACCTCCAGGATCCAGTGTAAATGTAGGGAGCGTTAGCATCGGCATCGAGCCCACAATGAAGTATCTGGGGCTCGTACTCGATAGCCGGTGGAATTTCGGACCACACTTCCGAAGTTTGGTCCCCAAAGTGACGGGGGCGACAGCTGCGCTGTCGCGACTGATACCCAACTTAAAGGGACCCAACGCTTCCTGCAGGAGACTGTACCTAGTGATCGTGCGGAGTATGGCCGTGTACGGGGCTCCCGTATGGGCGCCGAGTCTGACGGCCAACAACGCTGCTGTTTTACACAGATCGTTGAGGACCTTGGCCGTCAGAACAATAAGAGGGTACCGCACGATCTCCCTAGAGGCTGCATGTCTCCTAGCCGCGACCCCTCCATGGGACCTGGAAGCGAGAGCCCTTGCGGCATTGTTCCAATGGCACAAGGAGGCGCTGGAGCGGGACCACAGGCCTGCGTCTCGAGAAATCGAGGATCAGCGGTCCCAGCTCCGCCAGGATCTCATGGAGACATGGAAGTTGCGACTTCAGCAACCAAAGTGGGGAACCACCACCATCGCGGCGGTGAGACCGATCATGGAGGAGTGGCTGCAGAGGCAGCACGGAGGCCTCACGTATCGTGCGACACAGGTCATCACCGGGCACGGAAACTTCGGTGAGTATCTGTTTCGCATGCATCGTGAGGTCACACCCGCGTGTCAACACTGCGAGACTTCCGGCGTAGACACGGCATTCCACACGTTGGTGGAATGCTCAGCATGGGCGAGTCAGCGCCGGGACCTCGTTGTGGGCCTGGGCGTAGATACGCTCTGGCTGGAGACCATGCTACGAGCCATGGTCTCTAGCGAGAGTCAGTGGAACGCGGCCGTTTCCTTCTGCGAGCAGGTAATGCTCGTGAAGGAGTCGGCCGGTAGGGTGAGGGAGCGTACCCTCCCCGCTGAGTTCCGAAGTGTGCGGCGAGGTCGCCGCAGACGTGACTACGCCCAGGACCATCGACCTCCATGATCGGGGCCTGAGGACGATGGATTAGCAACCCACCGTCCTTACAGAAGCAGGCTAGAAGGGCTGCGTGATGTGGGGCTGCACCCCACGCACGCCTTCACTCACCGACGCGGGATAAAACCCGACCCCAAAGATGCGGGGTAACACCCGACCACCACGCAGTGGCCACGCGGATGGCCAAGGTCCGCCGGGCGCCACCGGGAATTCTCTTAGTCTCTACCGGAGGCGCTCGGCAATGGACGCAGGTGCGGCCGCGCCCAAGGTCGCGGATTAAAAAAAAAAAAAAAAAAAAAAAAGCCCAGAAGAAGGAAAAACAAATAGTCCAAAAAAGAGGAGAGGTATGAATAAAAAAAGACTGCTTAGACTCTCAGATATCTAGGGAAATTATACGCATCTTCATCATCTAAAAATGTTGCAAAAAGGGCGATGGGTAGAACTAAAAGTGCCGGCTTAAATGTAAAACCGCAAAAAATATTTGAGTCATTTTGGAATTTGGGCTCATTATCACGTCAAAGGGATTATATCACTATGAATTTAGTTAATATATTTCCTAAATATCAATATAAAAGACTCGATAGTAACAGAAAACCAAAGAATGCTTTTCATTTCGAAGTAAATGGTATAAGAACTAGAGTGTGCAAAACATTCTTTAAAAATACTTTTGGTTGGTATTAGCGACCGACCCATTAGAACAGTGTTAGACAAAAAATCGAGCAAGGTATAGTGGCCCATGAACAAAGAGGCAAACATGGTAATAAAAAAACTATTTCTGAAGAGGCATTAAATAAAGTACGACGTCACATTAATAGTATACCTAGAATCGAAAGTCAATATTTGCGTAAACAAACTACAAGAGAATTTATTGATGGAGGAAAGACCCTAGCAGATTTATACAGGGCACTTGAGTGCATCGAAAAAAACATTCACTTTTTCAGATACATATCTACAGTAAAGTTTTTAAAACGGGCTTTAATATCAGCTTTTATGTACCAAAAAAAGATCAGTGTAATCTTTGCACAGCGTATAAAATTGCAGATGTAAAAGAAAATTTAGAAGATAAATATCAATGTCATTTAAAAGAAAAGAATGAAAGTAGAATAGAGAAAGAAACTGACAAAAAAATAATAACTGTATTGTATCATGTTATGACTTGCAGGCTGTAATGACTGTGCCTAACGGACACATATCAATATTTTATTATAAAAGTAAATTAAACTACTTCTGAATATATAAATAATTAATTTTTCTATTTCTGAACTGGGCAAAGATCACACTGAATGCTTTTTTTGGACAGTAGAAGGTCAAAGAGGTGTAAACGAAATTGCGACGTGTGTGTTCAAATATTTAGAAAAAATGTCCTTATTACATCCAGATTTTGATTTTATATTATATTCAGACAATTGCTGTGGGCAACAAAAAATCAATTCATGCTGTCGCTATATTTATATGCTCTAAAAACTTTACCAATAAAATCTATAACTCATAAATTCCTCATCAAAGAACACACCCAAAATGAGGGAGATTCGGTACATTCGACGATTGAGAAAGAAGTAAAGAAAATGTTAAAATCTGGTCCTATTTTTGTTCGAGATCAATATATTGCAGCAATAAAGAACGCACGGAAGAAAGGAAATGACATTTAAAGCCTTTCTCAAACCAATTTTTCAAAAAATACGCAAAGAGAAAAAAATAATCTAGGTGATATTAAAATTATAAGAATGGTAAAAGATTTAAATGAGCCTGCTAAAATCAATGTGTTAAACAATCAATATGTATTTTATAAAAACTCTAACTTAGAACGAAATTTTAAGGAGATTAGACTAGAAGTAAATAGGGTAGCTACTCGTTGGCAACAGTCTACGGATAATAGGCAAGTTTCTAGTGCCAACAATCTACTAAAACCTCTTAACACAGCTAAACTTCCTGTGGCTGAACGAATGAAAAACGACATTAAGTCGTTGATTTAACAAAATCTTATTCCAAGCTACGAGTATTATGTTTCTGCTTATTTTATTAATATCCTTTACGAATCTGTTTATTGATCTTAATTATTAGTACTTTGTTCGTATTTTGATATGAAAATAATATTGATTTTAGAAGTATTTTGGCTTTACTTTTAAGGTTTTTAAATACATATAAGTCATTTAAAGACAATTTGAATGTTAATATTAAAAGTTTAATTGTTACAAGTTTATAAAAACCGCTTTATGTTGTTATTTTATTACGTAAGGTTATTGAAGTCTTGCCAATTCTCTCATAAAGTCTGAAACTATTATTTAAAACTGTATTTGCTAGCTGTTACAATGGCAAATAAGTTTAATGTTACAATTTTTTTATAATAAAGATTACAATAAATATATTTTCTAAATAAAAACAAATTTTTACTTTAATATTTTATTCGAATATGGGTATTTGCGTCAGTAGGTTGTTGTAAAGTAAAAAATACTGAACTATTTTATTAATGGAATAATGTCACTAAAAATGTTTTTGGAAGAATTAGTTATTTAAAACACTTTTTCATTCAAAAAATACTAATACTAATTTTTTTTAAATTCCGCGGCCCAAGGCCGCGGCCGCTCTAACGTCCGTTGCCGGGCGTCTCTGGTTACTAGCAGAGGGTATGTCCAGTGGCGCCCGGCGGTGCTTGCTACCCTCTACAATAAAAACCATCATATATCATTTCATTACTCTGTAAGGTGTAAAAATCGCAAATGCTGTTTTTAAAAACATTAAATGCTTTTACTGAAAAAACTGCTTTTTTGGATAATGTCAGTCTTCTTATCAATGTGCGATATGTATCATTAAGTTATTTATAGTTTTATATTCAAATAAATAAAATAAAGGCGCAATATAATACAATTTAGAATATGACGTCCATAAATTTTATTTGTCTTTTAAATTTATTTAATTATTACTGTTATTTCGTTCGGGTCGGTCGGTACGGTATTTCAAGCTGAAAGCCATGCGATTCTAGAAGCGGCCACGGCAATAGCTGCCAGAGAGGTAAGGTACTCTAGTATTCGAATTCTCTCAGACAGCAAGTCAGTGTTACAAGCCCTTGACAGCAACACTGTCAAATCAGGCCTCATCTACAACTGTCATCAGCGCTTGGCTGAGATAAGTAAGTCCAACCACGTCACACTACAGTGGATTAAAGGACACAGCGGCTCAAGAGGTAATGACGCAGCGGACGAGCTTGCCAGAAGGGGCTCGAGCCTAACGTCCATTGGCCCAGAGCCGATCCTACCAATTCCGGTAGGTACTATACGTACACTTCTGGCACACAAAACTTACACACAACACAACACACTGTGGACAGGTCTGTCGGACTGTCGGCAAGCGAGGGAGGCTTTGCCTGTACTCAATCGTCGACTAGCCGGCAGACTTGCGACGTTGAAAAAATCCCATCTCCGTCTATTCACAAGTGTCATTACGGGGCATTGCCTCCTAAACAAACACCTATACACTATCGGTGTTACAGACAGTCCCCTTTGCAGGGCTTGCATGGCTGAGGAAGAGACGGTCAGTCATCTAATCCTGCGCTGCGAGGAAGTCCAAAACTACAGGGCAAGGCATCTCGGGTCTCCAGGATCAATCCCTGAAGCTCTGCGCAACGTGCGGGGCCTGTTGGCGTTCCTGGAAGAGATCGGTTGGCTCGAGTGAGAGAGTCCCACCCACACGCAAAACCCGCGCAATAGACGTGGACTTGCGGAGATCAGCCCGTGACTACAAGTACAAGTACAAGTACAAGTCGGGTCGGTCGGACATCCGACGCAACCTATAAAATCGTATGTGGCATTTCGGAGTAGCACTGCTGTTATCGAAACTGAAGCCAAAATATTTTTTTAACCGTGGTACTTTCACGTTGTTTAGTGGAGGCGATTATAAAGACTTAAAATTTAATGCTTGTATGCATCTTGTATATTGAGGGACATCGTGAAACTTGCAAAGGAATAAATAAACTACTACATAATATAACAATATTTAGGTCAAAACGATTTATTTTAAAAGTTACAAAACATTATTATGCTGCGTAGCTCTGCGCGTCTTGAACTGATGAAGGTGGTGTACCTTGCTTTGTGCCAGTCCATACTGAGCCACTACATAGGTACCTACGGAGGTGCTGTTGCTGTGCACATACATGTTGATTAAGGAGAGAGCCTAGGAACTTCATGGTGTGCTGTTACAAACCTAATCTCAACCCAACTGTATGAGTTAAGTGTTGACGGTGGTGAGACAATTGTTTGTGCTTACGACGGTTCTTAAGCAGCATCTTGATACGCGTTACGACAGTGATCTCTCCAGACGAAACCATCTAGTGGCAGAATCTAGGTCCATAAACACGTCTTTCATTGATCAATTTAACTTTTTTCTTTACAACAAATTTCACTTAATTCTAGATATTTACTACGTTAATCATCACAACTGCAGAGTGAGGGTTAGTGCCTGGCTTCTCCATCTTCAGCGTACCTGTTTGGTGATTGAGGAGCTGTTAGTTGTACCCTCTGTACTTAAATTCAACAATTTTCACTTACATTTACGCCCAATAATTGCTTCCTTATTGCTTCTATTCACTTTCAATCTTTCATTCACATGAACAGATCAGATCAGGGATGTCAGAGATCCCTAATAAAAATATATGTAACTATCACGACAGTAAAGTTATAAATAAGTCGATATCTTCGATTTATCCACAAAAGTTATTATGTGACTAGTGCCTGACAGAAAACATACAGCAACAACAACTTAGTTCTGCGAAATGATGTATGACGTGTTAGTCTTATGACTCAAAATAGTTAATATAATCTATTTAGAGTTATATGTATTATATATATGTGGCGTTAATTATGATTAATAAACGTTGACATTTATTTGTCAGTCAGTTCAATAAAATTGCTGGTTTTAATTATGGATTTCGTAATTATAAATAGAGGAAAGGAACAATTTTATTGCACAGCAGTTTTTCAGTTATATTGAATACACATACATTCAATTTACATTAATAAAAACTCCATTTGGAGATGTAACAAATGGAAGAGGACCAAGTGTAAAGGTTGTGTTACAATTTCTCCGGTAAGTGTGAAACATATTTTTTCAATGAAATAGCAATTTTGATACTTCTATTGATGACAAATGTATTGAAAAATTTCGTATGAAAATCGCGTGCATTGGTCATTAGGTAACCTATTTCAACAACTATATGCAATTCATATGGACATATACAGCAGTATAAATGAAACAAAAGTAACACCGGTTATGTTTGCGTTGCTAAGTCATAAAAGTAAAGAAATATACTCAATTTTTTTCGAGTTAATTAAGTCACAAGTTAACATAAAAACTGATAAAGAGTGGGAACCAGAAAAGATTTCTATTGATATTGAACAGGCGGTTATTCAAGTTTTGAGAGATAAATTTCCAGGAGTAACAATAAAGGGATGTTACTTTCATTTCGTTAAATGTTTAAAACGAAATGCAAAAGCCCTTCGCTTAAACACATTAGTAATTGACAAAATGATTATTGAATTGTCTTGTAAGTTGCTATTGCTACCACACGATAAAATCGAAGAACGATGGGCATATATATGTCATTGTATGGACAGTAAGTAATGCACAAAATATTAGATTTGTTGAGTTTAAGAAATAAGACAATGGATGAAAAACAATTTCTACAAAGTATGGTGCGTATTCGGTGAGCGGCATCGAACCAGTAACGCTGTCGAGGTTTGGCACCGAAAACTAAATCGGAAAGCCCTAAAAAGGCAAATTTATTACGAATGCTAAATATTGTATTTCGTGAATTATTAATCTATAATGAAAACGCACAAAAGCGTAGACAGTATGTTATAAGTACGGATGAATTTATTACGAATGCCCAAATGAATTTATTGCATGGAAATTTATCCGTTGAAGGTTTTTTAGATAAAATGGTATTGTACTCTAAACTTCTTATAAAGTGATCTTAACTTTTATTTCATATTTAATTATACAAACATTCATATTATTTGACAGAGAATTCTCGTCTTTGTTTTAAAATGACATAAATTGCAAAATAATTTCTGTTAAAAGTAACAGAAATTATTTTGCAATTTATGTAATTTTAAAACAAAGACGAGAATTCTCTGTACTTTCTTTATTTTCCATTTAATAATATTTTATTAGTAAAGACTAATAAAATATTATTAAATGGAAAATAAAGAAGAAGAAACGGATTTTAATAAAATAAGAGACATACGTAAGATAGTTATTGCCAAGTTATTTCTACTTAAACCGAAGTCATTAATGGATTTAGCAATGCATGAAATGGTTACTATACTAAAAACTAAATTCTATGTTTTTCTGAACAATGACCATAAATTTTCAATTTTTGAACAGGTTAGTCATGTGTAGCTCGCTTAGGTGTACATAGTCTATAATTTGTTGAGCACTTACCCGTGGTCCCACCGCTACGACCCACTAGTGGAACCACGGGGAATTTTTTTCCCCGTGGTCCCACTGCCTTGTCCACGGTACTATGGGGAAAAAAAATTACCCGTAGTCCCACTATATTAGAGATGTGCCGCAAAGAGTTTATTATCAACATACCTATCTCTTTGCATTTTCCTGTTATTACTTCTCTGTCATTTCAAAGTCATATAGTTAAAGGCTCGTAGGTTCTTTTCTAATATTGTTTTCAGCATTTACATGGACATTTAGTTTGGTGTATTTTAAAATAATTGATAGTTAATATTTCCATAAATATGGGTGACGAAATTAATATTATTAAGAGAAAAAATGGTTATGTAATGTTATTTAATGGTAATCAATACTATAAACACAAACAGAATAAAAAACACCAACATGCATTTGGACATGCAGTAAAAAACGCAGTTAGAAATGTAGCGGATCTGTTACTATAAATGACGTAAGTTATCTATTTATGACATAAATTGATTCCTATTATATATAGGGGGTATGTCGACGTTTAGGATTATTCCCAGTAGTTCCATGAAGCCAGTTCCACATGGAACTTTTGCAACGCGCTAGTTCCATACATGGAACAAGTGGGAATAGCTACTTGTAGCGGAAATATATACCCAGTAGTTCCATAGATACACAAACAACAAAAGTACTAGGAGTACAGAACTACAAAAGAGCACTCGACTTTTAAATGCACTCCATATCCCTTTGCTCAGGTGTTTATCATGCATGGTGATTTTGGTAGTACTAATACTACACATGTAAAGCCAATACTCTATGCTTTACTCAGTAATAAAACCAATGAAACTTACATTTTACTTTTTAGGTTAATAAAAAGTCAATTTCCGGATTGGAAACCTCAGGTTTATCATTGTGACTATGAGCTTGCTGCGTTAAATGCCATTATGGATGTTTTTGACAATATAGATGTAATTGGTTGTTATTACCACTGGTCCCGCGCAATGTGGAGAAATGGCAAACGCATATTTGGGGTCAGAAAAACTAAATCTGAAAACAGATTGGTTGGATTGTGTTCGGCATTACCTCTGCTACCCCATGAATATCTTATAAGTGGCTGGGAATATATACAGCAAGATAGCAGCACAAATAGTGACAAAATTAATATTTTTTTACGTTATGTTAAAAAATTATGGCTGTCAAGGGATGTATGTAAATTTCTTAGTGTTTTCGGCAAAAGACATCGCACAAATAATGAATGTGAATCTTGGCACAGCAAAATAAATAAGAAGTTAAATAAAAACAATACTAACATACTACGATTATTAAATGAAATAAAGATATATCAAATTTGAAAAATAACGCACAAATCAAAACAAGATCAAGAATTGCAATAGAAAATGACGATTGGATAAGACAAATACAGATGGAATTAGTAGTGGGTGGTGCTACGGTTGGCTCAGTATTAGAAAAGTTAAGATGATCTCATCACAAAATTAACAGGACTAGTGGTCGTTCAGCGGCCGAAATTAGACCTAGTTGTCATAAATAAGTTGTAATTTTTTTTAGTTTTGTTTATTTATATTTTTTTTTATAATTAATTAACAAAGTGAAACGAAATTAAAAAATGAACAAATACGATTAAGTACTGGTAAAAACAGTTTTATGAACATGAAAATAATTACTTTAATTTGTCATTTTGATAGATAGTAAAAAATAAATGCTTGTCAGCCTTAACAAATAATACGGTTGTTTCATCTGAGCAATTTTTCTCAACTTAAAACATAAAGGGTGCAATTATTTCTAAACACTGGCCGACATTTATTTCTTTTGCCATTAATTCTTCTATTGATTGATTAATTTCTTTGTCGATTTCTATGACAACTACCGAAAAAGCCAGCAAACTAGCACCACAAAGTTCCTAATATACAACATAATATACAACTTACCCGATTGAATGTTTGAACTCATTATTCCGAAAAAGTACCAGACGATCATAACAGAATAGGAGGTTCTGGTTGTGAAAATGGAAAAAGTGTTGTTTGATAACTGGTTATGAAACAGTGCAAAAAATCCATATTCATAACCCAACCAGTTATGAAATCTTGGTTAGGTTTTTTTTTTTGTTTTAACGTGGTCGGTGATGCATTTACGCACTTCGCCGAGTGGTACGAGTTGGTGACAGTACGGACCCCTGCGGTACCCCGGCATTCACTTGCAAGAAGTGAGAAGCCTGGCACTCGGCGCTCGTTTAAAAAACTGGCAATCCAGCTGCACAGTTGAGGAGGTAGACCATATGCCGGAACCTTGGAAAGGAGCGAAGCATGCATCTGGGTAACGCAGCGGTGGCAGCGAGGGCTGACAAAAGTTAGATTGCACGGCTTTGGCCAGTTGCCAGAATCCACGGCTGCCCGTGGGATGGGAAGTGAGCTCGTTCGTTTCTCTGCCGAACGATGGTGGCTTGAAACGCCCTGCCTGCGCACGTGTTTCCTCCAACATATAACCCTGGGTTCTTTAAGCGAAGCGTGAAGAGGCACATACTGGGCACTCAACGGGTGGTGATCCCGCTTTCCTCAGGCCCCGATCATGGAGGCTTGGGCGTAGATGAGTCTGCGGCACCCTCGCCGCTGACTACGGAACTCGGCCGGGAGGGCACGCTCCCTCTCCCTCTCAGCCGCCTCCTTCGCGAGCATGACTTGCTCGCTTCTGCGAGCAAGTCGCCAAGGAACGCGGCCGTGTCCTTCTGGACACGGCCGCGTACTCCCGCTGGAGACTATGGCTTGAAGCATGGTCTCCAGCGAGAGGGTATCCACGTCCAGATCCACTACGAGGTCCCAGCGCTGACTCGTCCACGCTGAAAATGACACGCACCTTGAATAAAATACTAGGACTTCAGAACTACATAAGCACTCTCGAAATCTCATTTGTATCTTGATTCGTTTAGTTTATTTAAATGTGTCAACATGTGCACCGAGTACAGATGAAAATGATTGTCCATTATAAAAGTTACAAACCTCAAATGTACCAGGAATACATAACAACATAAGAGCCTTCAAGATTTTAAATTCTTTTAAATTCAGTGAAAACCGATTGAATGTTTGAACTCATTATTCTGAAAAAGTACCAGGCGATCATAAAAATAAAACAATTTAAAATAAAAATCAAGTCTTGCCTAGGCCGCGTTTTGATGCTGACGTGTTTGCTGGCTTATACTCGTATAGTGTAGCGCGGCGTCAGCCGTTGCATGTATTGCGATCTGTTCGCAACTTGTCGCAAACGAATTACTGGCGTTCCTGCAACAGAAGCTGGATGTGATGGACGAGCTGTTGGCTATCCAGATCTGTTCGTCAAGTTTCAGCCATGAAGATTTAGCTGCCTCCAAGCGGCTACTGTACAGCGTACTTAATAAGAGCGACCAGATGGTGTCCCGCCGGCGTGACGGGACAAGAAAGAGCATACAGGATATCATCACGCTGCTTAAGGCAACCGATCCCGACGACGTGCCTACGTTTGTGGTCCAGGACTTATCGAAGCTTCCTCCGGTCACATTCGATCACGTCGACGTTACCTGCCTTTTAAAGGATATAGTGTCCTTAAAGGCGAGCCTGGCGGACGTCCAGACAAAGTTGGCGAAAACCGAGGATATCGTTGTGAATTTGCGTCAAGAACTTGTTACTTTACGTGAGACTACAGTGGTATCTACGTCACCACCTAACGCCAACATTAACACGCGCTGCGAAGCTGACCTCAATGTGAGTTTCGCGTCAGCAGTTTTGTCGCCGTTTGTGTCGCCGTCATCGAGTGCACGCACACTTGCACCCGCCCCCGCGGCCTCTACCTGTCAAGCCGCTCGAACCCTGCGCCCTGCTCCGCTGCCCGTGCCTGCAGCTCCCGCGAAACTACGAGGTTTTGTTAGCGTAAACAAGACCGCTCCACCGAAGCCACTACCTGAGAAGGTATCGGATGTGGCTAATGATGAGTTTGTGACGGTGCAAAGTAGGAAGCGCCGATCGCGAACCAAAGGGAACCGTTGCGGCACAGATGCAACGCAGTCCAGCACAGCGCTGCGTGCCGCAGTACCGAGTACACTAGTGTATATATCCCGCCTACACTACACCACTACGGCGGAGAACATCGTGGAGTACGTGCGCAAGAAGGGCAACTTCGCGCCGAGACTACAGCTGTTGGAGTCGAGCCGCAACGTCAGTTTCCTGTCGTTCGTGGTGCGAGTGCCCAACAGTCGCCTGAGCCTTGTCATGCAGGAGAACTTCTGGCCACAGGGCGTGGTATTCCGTCGCTTCCGCGGATCGTTACCACCGGAACGCAAAAGGACCTAAGTGCGATAGTGAAGTGGCTACTAACACTAGTCTTAAGGTTCTATCACTAACACAACTTTATAATATCTATCTATGTATTCTTAGTTTTAAGGTATTTATCTATGGGCCGTAGAATAAGTTTATACCACCTGTAACTTTTCTATTTGTTGCCTGAAATAAATAAATAAATAAATAAAAAAAAAAGAGAGTACAGATGAAAATGATTGTCCATTAGAAAAGACATAAACCTCAAATGTACCAGGAATACATAACAACATAAGAGCCTTCAAGATTAGGCACATCTCTAGTCCAGTGGGTCTACCGAATTGGATTACCCGTGGTCCCACTGTAACTGACAGATAGAATAAATTCAAATTTTCTTCAGTGCAGTGGGACCACGGGGAAAAAAATCGCTTCGGCTTCAAGGACCCACTAAGCAGACCCACCGATTAGTGGGTCTTCGAAGATAATAAAATCTCAGTGGACCCACTAGTGGGTCTTTGGAGACATCAGTATTCTGAGACCCACCGGTGGGTCTGCTTAGTGGGTCCTTGAAGCCGAAAAAAAAATTCCCCGTGGTCCCACTAGTGGGTCGTAGCGGTGGGACCACGGGTAAGTGCCGAATTTGTTATCATTAATTAAAAAAAGCAAATTATAACACATTTCTTAAACTAAACATATTAATTTTTATTTCAGATCGATATATTTATGAAACGAATATTAGCTCTTTGTCTACCCAGACATATATATATATATATCTGTTTTTTTTTGAAATCATATCCGGAATAGAAATATATCTCCCAGATGAGGGAATTCTTTTAACAGGTAAATGTGTCGAATGCGGTACAACTTGTGACTATTGTTTAGAAAGAACTGTTGATTTAAGTAATTGTTATTGCGAAAAGTGCACAGGAAAATGTTAATGAAATAGTCTATAGCAAAAGGTCTTCAGTCATACTCCTATCACTTAGGAATAGTTTGCATAATATGGACAAAAACAACGAGTCGAATAGTGTTTTGTAACCATCGCTTGAAACTACAATACTAAAACACGATATTAATCACCAATCACATGTCTATGAATTTCTACGAGAAACATTACATATTTATCCCTTAGATTTTATAATAATTTAGAATTAATAATCTAAGATTAAGAGAATTTCTATAAAATACCAAATTGTCAAGAGGACATTTGTTTTGAATTTTGATTTATTTAATTGCTTTTTTATTATTTGTCAATTCAGCCTGGACTTTATGTAAATCTTCAAAACATTGTTTTACATTATTTAATTATTAAAACTAGTAAATTGAGTCTGTTATTCAATTTGCTTTATGAAAAAATATACGTTTACTTTAAATCTGTAGTTTTCTTACAAAAAAAAAAACAAAATTTAAAAATGTCGATAATAATATTTTCAAAAGTTTAGTAAGAACTACACCTTCTTATCTCAACTCGAACTCAAACTTCATATCAATCGATCCGATACTCTTATGATATTTGTCCATGAATTTGATTTTAGTGTTAATACGTTGGGGTCGGTCGGACATACGACGCAACCGATTTCTGAGCAGCACTGCTGGATCGTAAAATTCGAATCATGACATCCGGTCCGACATAGTGCATTTGAGTAAGAAGACAATTAAAAACGATTACACCACGAATTATATCAAAGTTTAAATGATGAATTAAAAGATTGTTAAAAAAATATTATATGATTTATCAATTTAATTAGGTAGCCATACACTTTTTATTTAGGTTTTTAAAAAAGAAACGGCTTCTGGGCAATCTCCTTTTACGGCTAGGTTTTAAATGACACCATTGAAGACATTCAAGTCTTTATTTCAATAGAATATTCAAAAACCAGCGTCACTTTACGAACGATAATTAAAACGACTTAGCAACCGATAAATATTTGAACCGAATTGATTACTCGGCGACTAATATTGTAAGTCAGCTACATACTTTATTTATTTTCAAGATTCCATATCTGTGTTAATAAAATAAAATTCTATCCTCAATAATGGGCATCGAACATAATTATTCTACAACTAAGTTAAAAAATCTTATTTTTTTTTTCATTAAAATTAGCAATACATCTCGCACAAGAATAAGTAAATCCATACTGATAGACTAAGGATTCCATATCTGAATCGACCATGCAGCACTGCAAACAATTCCTGGCCATATTGGATTTTTCATAAGAGAAACGTACTAGTGGTTCTCAACTAAGCGCCATGAGTTTAAATAAATTTACAGGCTAATTAACTGCGGAGAAGAACCTCTGAAAATTCTAAAGTTATGTGATACACGTTGGTTGGCCATAGAACCGGCAGTTGTACAAATTTTGTCCCAATGGGAAAGCTGAAGTTGCACTTTGCACTGACTAGAGATAAATGCCAAAAAATAAAGACACCCCCATCAGCTGGTGGTCCAGAATGCCTTTCGATATGTGCGACCGTAAAACAAGAAAAAAAGTAGAAGTATCAGAAAGATGCAACCGCACAATTGTTGAAAAGGCAAGATGTACGATAATGTTGTTTGATGCAAAGCTAGGCAAAGAATTTTGGGCAGAGGCAACAAACACATCAGTATATTTTCACAACAGAATTATAGCATCAGGATTAAATGGAAAAAAAAAACATTACGAAAAATGGACAGGGACCAGTAGTTAGCCACTTACGTGTATTTAGTAGTAAGGTTCACCTTCCAAAAGAGAAGAGGAAAAAATGGGACAGAAAGTCTATTGAGCATATACTAGTGGGTTATCCAGAGAATGTTACGGGGTACAGGGTCTACAACCCAGTGACTAAAACTGTAAGTATGTAATGTTGTATTTTTTTGTTCATATAGTCATAGACTATTTCTACCGTTCACTGCGTGAAACGGGTCGCAACTCGGAGGTTCGGACAGTGTTGCCTGATGGAGCCGCATTGGATAGGGTTTGGCGACTTTTTCACCAGTTCTGCTATTCAACTGTTTATAGGTTTTATCTATAAATAGTATAAATTCGTGTGGAACCGGTTTGGCATAGTTTTATTTTGGGATAATATATTGGCAACATTAAATCTCTTGAGGTGAGCGGTGATTGGACGCCGGAGGGCGCGTCGGCCATTGGACTTGGAGACTTCCATCTTTTTTACAAGCAGACTACAAATGTCTGCATTTATTATATTACAATTTAAGTTATTGTAATTTATTTCGACGTTTGGTGAGTTTTAGATAAAATGTTGTTGTGCTGGCGTGGGTTAGCGTATGTGTTGTATAATTTTACAGTGAATTCTCGTTTATTACAGGTTTGAGTTTGGGATGCACACGTGTTGCGTCTGGAGTTGTCTTACTAAATTTAAACAGGAACAGACTTTGCCTGATCAGGCCAGGATTGGCTAGGGACCGACCTGCACGATACGCATGCATGCTGTGCATGTGTCAGCCGGATTTAATCGGGGGAAGCTTGGATATTCGTCTCCGAAAGGTATGTACACATAATATGTACGGCGTGGTAAGCGCTTAGATAATAACAGTGGCCATAATGCATGGAATAAGTCTTTAATTCCTGTTACTGGAGGCTTACGGTAATACCCTACTGCCTGGGCCAATGAGGCCTGTTTCCTTCCGCCTGTAGTGGACAGAAATCGGAACAGAGACGGTGTCTGTCGACCAGCAGGCCACAAGCGGACCTCAACGGGAAGTATCTTAGGAAATCTTACACTTAATTACCGCAGTATCTTTCTAAACATAAAATCTATCGTTATTGACCAAGCACACCAACCTATTACCCTGTATTAAAAGATAATATAGTATCTAGGACAGACGTTAATTGTATCCTAGGTAAAAAGTAGATTAATTTAATACCTTGCTAAGAGGGGACCTTCCCTTCCCCTATATTGTCTTAAGGGCTTTTGTAATAAATAATACAGTGGCTCAAATGAATATTTTATTTCTATCATTGACATCCTAACTTCCAAAATTAAAAACATTACAAGTACAAGTAGAGATGATATTAAGCGTAGTAAAAAAAATAAAACCAAACCGCGTCTTAGACTACAACGTAAATAAAATCGGTGTAGACCTGAACGACCAATACGTGTCCTATTATGCCCTGCAAAGGAAATGTATGAAGTGGTGGAAAAAAATGTTTTTCCATTTAGTGGCAAGGGTCATGGTGAACTCCATGGTAATTTACAACAAACAGCAGCCTGCACGCCGCCAATTGCGGTTTTCCCAATTTTTGATGGCTTGTGGTGAAGGCCTTGTGGCAGCTAGGTCTACTGATGATGCAGGTCCATCTCGTGGAGCACAGCTAGTCGGCAAGACTTCGCGATTAGTGGGAAGACACTTCATTGAAAGAATACCAAGTACAGAAAAGAAGACAATAGTGACGAGAGTCTGTAAAGTTTGTGCCGACACTATCAAATACGAAACTGGGAAACTAAACCGCAAGGAGACCGTTTTTTACTATTTCAAAAAATATCACACGGTATATAATGTATTTTTATTTATTATTCATAAACTACAATAGTACTCGTATATCTTATATACACAAAAAGAATTATCTACGTACTCATTTTAGTTATGTTTATATAACATTCACAAATATGTAGAAAATCGCCCGCGTACCATATCAAGCGGCGCTTTAAATGCTCCGCTGTGAAAGTGTTAAGAATATTAAAAACTTTAATTGATTGAGGTATTGTTACTCAATACCTCAATCAGTCAATAATTAAGTTTCTATAGTGACACTATATTAATTTTAAGAAATAAATTTACATTTTTGTTTAACCTATGCAACTAATCATATTAAAAACGCTCAATTAATAAAAGAGTTGTCTGGATCTTGTTTCACAAACACCGCAGTACTTAGACGTCTAATACGTTTGTCAAACACGCGGGCATCCTATTGTTCATAAAATATATTTGTTGTTTCAATGCAACATTAATATTTATGAATTTATCGATCGGTATGTGTCCTCGATCATATCTATTATGTAGTTGCATAGGTTATCCAAAAATGTGTATTTCCATTATGTGCCTTAGTTAAGTGAGAACGCGCAGTTCGTGTCTATGAATATAAGTTTCCCCATTACCTGTATAAAGTTGGACCTGAATCTTGAACAAATAAATACTATCTCATATGAAACATCCTACTTTCTCCATGACGAAAGCCCGTTCGTTTCTGTTCCGAAAGTTTTAAATTCGAGAATCGAGAAATAATATTACAGTTAAGTTTTACCGCAGGTGAAATAATTATATATATAGGAAAACAAACAGTTTGCAATTCAAAAATCTGTTATGCGTGGTGTTTCGTCGATGAAATAGATTCAGACGAGAATAGTCTTCAGAAAATTCGGACCACTTTAGCACACGTTGTCACCTTTTTTTTTAATTCCGCCGCCTATGGCCGCGGTCGCTCCCACGTCGGTTGCCGGGCGTCTCTGGTACGCACGCAGAAGGTATTTCCAGTGGCGCCCAGCAGACTTTGACAACATGTGTGGCCTCTTCGGGGGTTTGGTCGGGATGAGAATCCCTCGTCTTATGTTTTTATTTTGCTTATTTCATATTAATTTCATGGTAAGTTTTCTCTAACATAATATGCAACAGGACACCAGTGGCAATGTGGAAGTGTGTTCAGGTCTAACATAGCAAGTAATTTCTCGGATAGTCATATTATAAACAGTAACTCGTCTGAAATTCCCTTTTGGCAAAAGTTAAGTGAGATGATAAATTCCATTCCGGTATTAATGGGCGAGTCAGCACCGGGACCTCGTAGTGGGTCTGGGCGTGGATACCCTCTCCCTGGAGACCATGCTTCAAGCCATGGTCTCCAGCGGGAGTAGGTGGAACGCGGCCATGTCCTGCGAGCAAGTCATGCTCGCGAAGGAGGCGGCCGGGAGGGAGAGGGAGCGTACCCTCCCCGCCGAGTTCCGTAGTCGGCGCCGAGGGCGCCCCAGACTCCGCGACTACGCCCAAGACTATCGACCTCCATGATCGGGGCCTGAGGACGGCGGGATCGCCACCCGCCGTCCTTACAGAAGCAGGCTAGAAGGGTTGCGTGCTGCGAGGCCTTTGCCACATAGCACGCAACCAGATTCACTCACTGACGCGGGATGAAACCCTACCCCAACGACGCGGGATTCTCGTCCCGACCAAACAACGGCAGAGACCGCAGAGGTGGTTAAAGTCTGCCGGGCGCCACTGGACATACCCTCTGCTAGTAACCAGAGACGCCCGGCAACGGACGTTAGAGCGGCCGCGGCATTGGGCCGCGGAATTAAAAAAAAAACCGGTATTAAAAAGGATTCCCCGTGGCGCGAGACCATCTGTGGCTCAAGGCTTAGCAAGCTGTGTAGGACTTGTCGTGCGGAAGAATTCCACAACGGCCTGGGAACAGTTACTCACTTTCGTGTGCGTTCGCGCACCGGAATGTTGTTATATTTAAAGATTTTTAATTATGCAGATATTTAGTGTATGACCGTCGTGTGTATGGTAAAAAATAATTTGTGCATGCAGCCATTGTGGATAAATTCGCCAAAAACTGATTCCGCTGGGCGAACGTTGTCCTGGCGGATTTTTTTTTAATCCATGGACTTAGAAGAAAAAGAATGTGTCCAAAAATTTGTGTGTATTTGTGTATGTATGAATAAAATTAGTGCATGCATAAACTTCGGAGAAATTTAAGTTTCCGCTGCGCGAACGTTTGGCCATTTGCTAGTTTTCATATAAAGCGCTTATATAGAGAGCTGTAGATTTTTCCATACGTTGTTTTGAATTTGTTTATATTTGTTTAAAAAACAGATTTAGAAAAAATCGTAGCGTTTAAAAGATAAAAATATAAACGTAAATTACGCTTATTAGGTCTTAGTTCGTAAAGTATGCACTTTGGGGTCTAGTTTTTCACGTTTATACAAACCTTGTAAGTGTCTGCAACATCTTGCCAAGTATCAATGATGTTCCCTTAGTAATTAAGGAGTTATAGGACAATTTACCATGAATAGACCACTGTTTACAAAGCAGTCAAATATCACGACGTTCTAAAGGAATTGCATAGTAAAATATATTCCAATAATTAGTTTATTAATTCAACTACTCACGTGCAAAATTTCATCTCATTAAAGAAACAATTAAAATACTGACAAAGCACCGAAAACCTACATAACCCGACCAATTTCGGATGGCTACAAAAAAGCGGCCGTGCAATATATTTAGGTAATATTCTAAAATTTACAATATAATACCGGTATGGAATTGGTACAAGTGAAAACAAAATTGTTATTTCGATATAATTTATAGGTTATTGTTCATTGTGTCATTGTGTCATGTTGAGGTTATTTTCTGTATTTGCTATTCATTTAAGAATATTTTCTTGAAAATACCTTTTTTATACCAATGTTTTAGTTTGTAACACTTTTTAAATGTTGATTTATCTCAGACTCAGCAGACTCTCAAATCTAAACAACTGAATAGTCTAGTTATGTGATCTGTGATTTTAATTTTTATTGAAGCTCGAAATATTATACTTACCCTCATATTCTTAATCGTTTATTAAACCTATTTTAGTTAAAAATATTTTAAGTCTATTACTGTCTCTAACCAATGACATGAAAATTACAATGACAGAGTATGTTTAGCAAGCGTTTGTTAACGTTAAGTTTTTATGAACAAGGGACTAGTCATGACAAGCGCCTCAGCTGCGCTCCCAGGGTTAGACATTTTTAGGTTATTTTCTGTATTTTCATTCATTCATTCATATGCTCACGGCTGTTGTCCAGAAGGGGTAGGCAGAGGTGTGACATTTCTGTGACA
>OY748306.1:2318750-2353108 GCA_963556515.1 Nudaria mundana
AGGGGTAGGCAGAGGTGTGACATTTCTGTGACACCCACATTTCGCCAAATTTTGGGTTTCTACATAACAGGTGGCGAGAAATAAATAATAAATACATAATTATTATATGTAATTAAAAATATTTTTGTACACGGATCTTTAATTAGAAAAGTACTTGTTAATTGAAGATTTATTTTTATCGTAGATAGTGGCGTTATAATTTGTTGTTGCAATTGTTTTAATTTTTCCTAACGCTTGTGTACGCAACTTTACCATATTAATAAATACTATATTAGAAGGATAAGAACGTTACTTAGATATATGGCACGGCCGCTTTTTTGTAGCCATCCGGACTTGGTCGAGTTATGTAGGTTTTCGGTGCTTTGTCAGTATTTTAATTGTTTCTCTTTAATTACTGAATTTTATGAGATGAAATTTTGCACGTGAGTAGTTGAATTAATAAACCAATTATTGGAATATATTTTACTATGCAATTCCTCTAGAACGTCGTGATATTTGACTGCTTTGTAAACAGTGGTCTATTCATGGTAAATTGTCCTATAACTCCTTAATTACTAACGGAACATCATTGATACTTGGCAAGATGTTGCAGACACTTACAAGGTTTGTATAAACGTGAAAAACTAGACCCCAAAGTGCATACTTTACGAACTAAGACCTAATAAGCGTATTTTACGTTTATATTTTTATCTTTTAAACACTACGTTTTTTTCTAAATCTGTTTTTTAAACAAATATAAACAAATTCAAAACAAAACCAAAAAATTCGAAACATGACTAAAACATAATATGACACTCCACTCTCCGGTTCGTCCACACATCCTCGCTGTCCTCCGCACCGCCCCGCTGTCCTCCGCACAGCACCGCCCCGCTGTCCTCCGCTCCGCACCCCAATGCTCGTTGTCATCCGCACCGCACCGCTCCGCGTCAGTGGAAACCCGGCCTAACTATAGTGATTAGTTAATGTAATGAACGATTGAGATAATTTTAAAATAACTAATTTTTATAAGCATAACATACATTAAATATTACATCGTTTGACACAACATACAGGTGGCAATATGGCAAATGAGCTTCTACATGAGACTATAAAAATACTTACAGATATAGAAATATTAAGAAACGGCGTAACATCACCAAAACATAAGAAATTTTATGAGCAAAAGCAACAGAGAATTAACATTACCGGGTGTTACGTAAGGGTTATATCAACCCGAAGCCAGCACCATCAGCTGGTCGACCAGAACCCGTTTCAATATGTGTCGATCGCCAAACAAGAAAAAAAATCAAATACCCTAAATAAAACACTCTTGTTTAAACAACACTAGCTAAAATCAGCTGATACGGTCATTGACATCAAAATTATATATTTTTTTTTGTTCTTAATGTATTATTCTAATAATACATTAATTATATTACAATCTATGTAAACAACATGCTATGTAAACAATAACTAAGAACGTGTCCAATAACACTTTACTTAGAGTCTGTTAAGGCGAAGACACTTTGTTCATGTGTTCATATCGCAGCACTTTTCACTACATTTATTTAGTTTGTCACGATTACACTAAATTAACTCGAACGGTTTGGTCCGTTTAAGTCTTCTAAATAATTATGTGACGTCAAGTAGCTGTGTAGCCTCGACGTTCACGTGATGGTGAAGTCTGTTTTGGTGAGCTTCAGCATATTTTTGTATACCTGTATCTACGTCATCCATGTTTAGGTCCCTGTGGATGTCACTGTTTCTTGCGTACCATGGTGCATTCACTGCATTTCTTAGTACTATATTTTGGAATCGCTGGATTATTTGTCTATTACTCTTACTGGTACAGCCCCAGAGCTGGCATCCATAAGTCCACACAGGCATTAGAACCTGTTTATAAAGTAGGACTTTATTGTGCACTGATAATGAAGAATATCTTCCTAGTAACCAGTACATTTTCTTGTATCGTGTATTTAGCTCTTCCCTTTTCTTTTTAACGTGCGCCTTCCAGCGCAACTTAGCATCAAGGGTCATACCAAGGTACTTGGCTGTGTTGGCATATGGTATTGGCTTGTTATTTATAAAAACTGGCCGGTATTGACTTGTATTGTTTGTGAAGTCTACGTGAACAGACTTTCCTTCATTTAGTCTAATTCGCCATTTCTTAGTCCATTTGCAGACTTGTGTAACGGCTAATTGGACTTTCTCTACAGCTTCCTAATGGTTTTTCCTACTCAATACAATATCGCTGTATCGTCAGCAAATGTGGCAATACAATCGTTTTCCGGGACTAGAATGTCACTAGTGTAGAGTAGGTACAGGACCGGACCTAGAACACTTCCTTGAGGTACTCCAGCTTTTATTTGCTTAACATCTGAATAAGCGTCTTCTTGACGAATACGAAATGTTCTGTCTGATAAATAAGATTTTAATATATCTGTCACTTCTGTGGGTAGCATGGTCTTAAGCTTGTATATAAGACCCTCGTGTCAAACTTTATCGAAAGCTTGTGCTACATCAAGAAATACTGTTGAGCACACTTTCTTTTCTTCCAGGGCTCGCTCGATAAAATTTGTTATCCGATGTATCTGATCGACTGTTGAATGCTTTTCTCGAAATCCAAACTGGTGATCAGGTATTATATTTTTATTTTCTAGAATCGGCTTAAGCCTTTGTAGTAGTAGCTTCTCAAATAACTTTGACATTATTGGAAGCAATGATATAGGCCTATATGAAGTTGGTTCACTCGTTGGTTTTCCTGGTTTAGCTATCATAATTACTTCTGCTAATTTCCACACTTCAGGTACATGTTTCAAGCGAAAAACTGCATTAATAAGCGTTGTTAATTTTACAAACGCTTTGCGAGTAAAGTTTAGCAAGATTTCCCCTGTTATGAGATCGTAACCAGGAGATTTTTTCGGGTTAACGTGTAGTTTGATGGTCCTCTGCACTTCTTTTGGAGTAACAAGTTTGATTTCTTTTGTTGCTTGAACAATATTTTCAGTATTTAAAACCGCGTCTTGCTCTAATTCAATGTTCGGTTCGAAATATGATTTTCAGATAGTTTGCAAATGTTTCAGCTTTTTGTTTATTCATTTTGGCCCAGTCGCCGTTATGTAATTTGATAGATGGCATTGATGTGATGGGTCCTTTCATGTTTTTTGTTACTTTCCAAAGTGATTTTTCTGATTTGTGATCACTGGTTAGCTGGCTTAGGTAATTGTTGGTCTGAGTGTCAGTGAAGCTTTGAATTTCCCTTTTAAGATTTTTAGTGAGGTTATTCAATAGTCTTTTATCGTCTGGAAATCTAGTGCGATGCCATTTTTTTCGTTGTTTCCGTTTTTCACTTATCAAATTTCTAATATAGTCCGGATAGGCAAACTTTCTAGCGAATTTTAGTTCATTGGATGTATTGCTCCACGCTGCTTATTGCACTTGAACTACAAAATTGTTGAGTTCCAAATTCAATTGTTCAGCAGTTTTCAGTGGAATTTTTAAATCTATTCTATTATCTAGGTCTATTCTAAAACTATCCCAGTCTGTATTTCTATTAACCAGGCATGGTATTTTTTCTTTGTACATTGCTCGTTCACATAAATTCAATACTATTGGCGAGTGGTCGGAATTCATGTCATAGCTATGTTGTATTTCTAGATTATTTATAGATATTTGCTTATATATAAAAAAAGTCTATCAGATCTGGTATTCTGTCAGGGTCGGTGGGCCAATATGTAGGCTTCCCAGTAGATATTGCGTCACATTTTATCTGTTGCATTGCAATGAGTAACTGTCTTCCCTTTGTGTTAGTTAATCTGGATCCCCAATGCTGATGCTTTGCGTTGAAGTCACCTCCTAGAATGAAACGCTGTCCTAAGACGTTTCACCTATATACACATACACATACATACACAGACATAATGTTTCTCCTATAATAGGTAAAATTATTTTATTATACGTGTTTATTCATATACTCAACATTGAAAACAGGCGATCTATTTTCGTAAGTACAGAAAAGTTTTGATTTTAATTTACCGGTACCTAACATAACCTCGAACTACCTACTTGTATTTTCTAAATTGCATTTAATTGCACTTATTTGTCGAGAATATGAATACCCGTAGCCGTAGAGCCTTATCCCGCCAGCAGGAGGAGCCCGAACTTCAGCTGGTGTTGCAGGAACTTAAATCTAAAACAGAGCTCTGTTTACAATTAGAAAAAGAAAGAGAAGAAAATGAAAACTTGTTGATAGGTGCTTTAGACGATAGTAAAAAACTAAAATCTGAACTAGCTAGGCTTCATATTAGTTATGATGAAATTGTAATGCAGCGGAACCACCTTCAATCAATAGTAGATAGGTTTCAAGAGTGCAGTGACGAGTGTGAAGGGACCTTGAGGAGGACTACCTTGCTGGAACAGGAGCTACGGGATGCCCAGGGGCACATCTTACACCTGGAGTCAGCTGCCAAGCAAGCCGTAGTCCAACAAACGGATAACCTTTATAACGAGCTAATGAGTGGTACTCCGCAGTTTGTTCCTTCTGCAACAGTTCCAAACCTGGACTTGTCTACTATAGATCTTACCAATGACAGTTCATACCAACTGGACAAGCCAGTTTATTTTTGCAGCAGGAATAAACTAAAAAAATACCTAAAAATAAAGAAATTCATTTTAAAATCAAAGAAACAATTAAAATATCATAGAATCTTAATCAAAAAGTGTAAAAATGTTAACTCTAGTTTAAAATTAAAAGAACAAGCTAAAGTATCTATGTTAGAACTTAAACAAAGTCATTTAAAATATTACACTGACACAACGCTTAGAGTCACAAATAAAAAAATTGCAATTTGAATTAGAGTATCGTTCGGCATTCCCCAGGGAAGCGTATTAGGAAGCACTTTGTTCTTAATTTATATAAATGAACTATGTAACATAAATCTCGAGTACGGTACGGTCATATCATACGCGGACGACACTGCCCTCCTTTTTTCTGCTGAATCAGAGTCAGAAGCGTACGGGCGTGCGCAGCGAGGATTTAACATCGTAAATAAATGGCTTCAATACAATTTACTTACATTAAATGCAGATAAAACCAAATATATTTCATTCTCGATGCGCAAGAGACCGAATACAACCCAGCCCAACCCCTCATTGTACGCTCACTATTGTAGGGAACCTGATAATAAAGATAACACGTGCACTTGCCCAGTTATAGCCATAACAGATACTATAAAATACCTGGGTATTATAATAGATGAGACGCTTTCGTTTAAAAAACATAGCGAAGCACTAATTAAGCGAATGCGCAAGCTGATATTTGTCTTCAAAAAAATAAGATATATAGGTGACTCAAAGGTGATTAAACAAGTCTCCTATGCACTTTGTCAATCAATAATAACATATTGCATAACGTCATGGGGAGGAGCAGGCAAGACCTTGCTTTTACCCGTCGAGCGAGCTCAGAGGGCAATCCTTAAGGTATCAACGTTCCGCCCTTTCCTATTTCCCACTAACCTCCTATACAAATCTTGTGAAGTATTAACAGTCCGTCAGCTATTCATACTCAGTACAGTACTAAAACAGCACGCATCACTTCCCTACAGCACTCAAGTTTCTTACAAAAGACGGAAAGATATTGTTTGCACTGAAAGAACTGCGATAAAACGCGAATACACAGGCAAATTTTACTTGTTCTTAGGACCGCTTCTGTACAATAGGATAAACGCTACAGCAAATATTTATCCTCTTAATTATTCTCGTTGTAAGCAAGTACTAAAGAATGCCCTCCAAGGGATGTCCTACGATGACACAGAGGAGTTAATATCTGTATTAAAATAAATAGTGATAAGTTGAATAATTAAGACATATCTAATATAGTTATCAATATTGAGCCACTTTGGTATTGTACTAGCTCTTATTATATAATATTATGAATAACCTAATCATATAATGTTACGTAATTGTTTTTGTGTAATGTTATATAATTTACTTAGCTGCAATTGGCGCCTGAAATACAGGACTACCTAGTTCAGGTGCAAATTACGTTTATAAGACTACCTATTTATAAAACATCTAGATACATATATTTGGAAATAGGTATTATTATACCTACATACTTAAGCTACTAATGCATTAACTATAATTTAATAGCGCACAATTAAAATTAAGATTCTATGTATAAAAAAAATTATTGTACAATTATTATTACGAAATAAATTTATTATTATTAAAAAAAAAAAAAAAAAAAAATGTAACTAAGAAATATGAATGGTCTCTAAAAGACTTTAATAAGTGTTCATCAAGTATAGATAAGGTACTCAAAACATCTAATTATAATACTGAGCGCCTTAATACCTTCATAAATAACCACTCGTGCAACATCAACTGCACAAGTCCTTCTCAATCTTTGGAGCACCAGGCTTCCCTTACAACTTGCTCCCCTTCTACTTCATTAGTGTATGAATTGTGTGACAGTGTAAAAAGTAATAGTCATACTTATACTAAACTAATTTTATTTAGTGATGATATTGGAACTGATTTTGGTTCTTTTCTGATACAACAATTTAATTCAAATTGTTATTCAATTATTAATAACTGGTGCATCTTTAAATGAAATTATGCAAAAGATATTAGAATATAATTTTGACTCAAACAGTAAAATAATTATTTTCTGCTCAAACAGGGGTAAAATTAACAAAAATGAACTATCCCTATACTTTGACAAAATGCAAAACTTAAATGTTGAACATGTAGTAATGTTTACATTACCATATATAAAAGGTGTGCCAGACGTGGAAAATTCTCTTAGATATAAGATAAATTTACAACTCAATTTAACTTGCCAATATAATAATAAATTCCATGTAATTGACTTTAATTCCGTTTTTAAGAGAACTGTATATTAATACAATTTGTCAACTTCTGACAGTAAGTTTAATGAAGACAAACATATTGTTTATGTAAACAAAGGTAGGTATTTTCTACCAAAGCATTATAAGAGACAAATAGCAAGTTTGCTATTCAATTATTTTTACACTTCAGCCAAGAACTTGGCTGACAAAACTGCTTTTATTGAGCAATGTAGATTTAGTGTTAAGACTTTGGAATCTGTTCCAAGTAATTTAAATTAAGTTCTATGACAACAGAGGCAATATTACCCTTTAGCAGACATAGTCAATTAATTAAATTAAATTTAGTTACAAATATTAATTATGTTAAAAAATGCCCTCCAAATCAAACCAAATCAAAAAATGTAAATTATATCAACATAGGGCATCAAAATATTGGTTGTTTAACACATGGCAAAGAGTTAGAGTTAGAACTGTTAATGAATTTAGATAATATTGATATTTTTTGCATTACAGAACATATGCGTAAGTCGAATGAGCTCATGTTGAATTTCAGTAATCACCGGGTTGGTAGTGCATTCTGCAGGGTGACCACAGTACAGGGGGGATCTTTGATTTTATTAAATAAAAAACTTAAATTTAAAGAACGGAAAGATATTGTGTCTCTTTCTCTAGAGTGTAAAGTCGAACTGTCGTGCGTGGAAATGGAGCAATTCATAGTAGTATGCGTGTATAAACCTGGAACCTCACCCTTTTTCGAATTTGAGGAACTTATTGACAAAGTTCTATGTAAACTAGGAAAAACTAATAAGTACCTAATAGTATGTGGTGATTTTAATGTCGATTTACTTGTTAATACGCCTATGAGTTATAATATTTTAAATTTATTTAAATCGCACAATCTTACAAATTTATTTTTGGAGCCTACTAGATATTGTGATACAATAGCCACTTGCCTGGATAATATATACAGCGATATGTTGCCAGAAAGTAAAAGTATTATAAAAAAGCTAGATTCAGACCATTGTGGGCAAATAGCATCTTTTAAAATCACTAAAGAAAAAGTTATAAAACGTAAAATATTATGTAGACCACTGGTGACCGCTTGGAACGTATGAGGGCTGGACTTTGCAATAAAATTCCATTCTTAGACACTGGCTTAGATCCAAATGTAATGTATAAATTATTTTTTGATTCTTTTTACAACGAGTTCAACTCCATATTCAAGTCTAAGGAGGTCATGATTAGTGATAGTCCTACTTTCAGTGAATGGGCCACTGAGGGTATACACAAAAGTAGACAAAAACTTTATGAACTATACTCAGAGAGACAGCTTAATAGATCAGTTGAATTTCTAGATTATGTTAAAACTTATTCAAAAAAGTTTAAAGCAGATTGTTTAGCAGCTAAATCAAAATATATAAGTGATAAAATTCTCAATAGTGCAGACAAAGTTAAATCTACTTGGAAAATTATAAACGCGGAAAGAGGTCAACAAAAATTAAATGATAATAATTTTAAACTTAATATAAATGGTAAAATAACTACATCAGATTTCGAGGTCGCTAACGAGTTTGAAAATTTTTCTCCCGAATTCCTGTAGATTTGACAAAAGCCCTAGGCTCTTCAACCCCCATTGCAGAATCTTTGTTAAAAGAAAACGTTCCTTGTTGTAACGTTATATTTAAATTCATCAAAGTTAACATAAACACTATCTTAAAAACTTTTAAATCTTTAAATATCAAGAAAACAGCTGACCTCTGGGGCATCTCTGTGTATTTAGTAAATTCTTTTATTGAAATGGTTGCTCCTGAACTAGTAATAATATTTAATAATTGTGTTGATAGTGGTGTGTTCCCTGATTTAATGAAATCTAGTAAATTAATTCCCCTGTTTAAATCGGGTAGTACTTCAGATCCGTCCAATTTCCGTCCCATTTCTGTACTACCTACATTTAGTAAAATTTTTGAAAAAAATATGCTTAATCAAATGCAAAATCACTTTAACGTTAATAAACTATTACATACAAAACAATTCGGTTTCACTCGTGGTCGGTCCACCACTGATGCCGGAATTAAATTATTAGAGTGTATATACAGGGCCTGGGATGAGTCATATGATGCTTATGGTGTATTCTGTGACTTATCTAAGGCCTTCGATTGCGTTCAGCACCAGACTTTAATTAAGAAACTTGATCATTACGGAATCCGGGGGACGGCCTTGAATTTCGTCAATTCTTACTTAAGACCCTATCGGTCCAGAAAGTAGTGATCAATGGTAAACAGTCACCTGGTTCTCCTGTAGCAACGGGGGGTACCGCAGGGTTCAATTTTGGGACCTTTTCTTTTTCTAGTATATATTAATGATCTCCCTCACCTCATAAGAGACGACCACGAGGTAGTTTTGTTTGCTGATGACACTTCTTTAATATTTAAAGTTAAACGTGGACAGCGCGAACTTGACGATGTAAACATTGCCCTCTCTAGGATAGTCCACTGGTTTTGTGCTAATAATTTATTATTAAATGAAAATAAAACTAAATGTGTAAGATTCACCTTACCTAATGTAAGACTTGTTAAAACCAGTGTTAAGGTTAGGGATGATATAATAGAATTGGTCGATGACACTGTCTTTCTGGGCATAACGTTAGACTCTAAATTGCAATGGGGGCCTCATATCGGGAAAATTTCGGCCAGGCTTAGTTCAGCAGCCTATGCTGTCAAAAAGATCCGACAACTTACAGACATTAAAACGGCGCGTCTTGTCTACTTCAGCTACTTCCACAGTATCATGACATATGGCATACTACTGTGGGGTAACGCTGCCGATATTGAATGCATCTTTGTGTTGCAGAAGAAGGCTGTCCGGACAATCTATGGAATGGGGTCTCGGGAGTCATTAAGAGATAAGTTTAAGCATATTAACATCCTTACAGTGTATTCACAGTATATTTATGAAATTTTATTGTATACCCACAAGAACAAAAGTAAGTTTGTGAAAAATAGTGATAATCATAATCTAAACTTAAGAAATAAGGATAAACTGGCTGTTCCTAAATTTAGGCTTCATAAAGTGAGTTATTCTTTTGCGGGAAACTTTATTCGAATGTACAATACATTGCCAACCGAAATAGCAAATTTATCTGTCAATAAATTTAAAAAACTAATAAAAAGTAAATTGTGCCATAAAGCTTATTATAGTATTAATGATTTCTTAGATGACAAGGCTGCCTGGTTGTAACACGAATTGCTCCTTTCTAAATAACTCTGTATTAGATTTAAGATATTTTAAAATAAAATAGAAATATTTTGAAAAAAGCCGAACTGAGTTTCTTGAGGGCTCTTCTCAGTCTCGTTGCATTATGGAACCCTCGGTAGAGTCACACCAACTTTTGACGAATCTAAATAATTTGCTAAAAATTTCAAAGATAATAAACGTTATTTTATTTTATTTTTATTTATTTTATTTTAAGAGACTTAAGACTTAATTTGTTGTGTTTGATCGCGTGTCGAGGTGGAGAGTAGAACGAAGCTATGGTAATGGAGTACTTGGTAGTCTCTATTTGGATAGCCACTGACTGTATTTCAGGCTCCTCAAATTTTACTTTTTCAGTATGAGAAATGTGTTCTTTTATTATCACTGTACTCCGAAGCACTATTGTATGGGTGTAATGCATTTTAAACCTTATATCCTTTAAAACTAATGAAGGTTTCTCTGGTGAAGTGTGTTTCAGAGATAAGGCATACATCAATACCTTCCGTATTCAGAATGACTTGCAACTCTTGTTGATGGTTGAGTAGCCCATTGGCATTCCATGTCATGATTTTCAGCGTATTATTCATTTTTTTGATAGTTTTTGAGAGTAGCTTTATTAGCTCTATTTTCTAGCTTTGACAATCTTTGGTCAAATGAATAGATTACCTTTAGGATTTCATCTAATTTAGATTCCAGCTTGTTCGGTGGTTGGATAATAACCGTGGCTGCTTTGGTTTGCTTTCCAGCTGCTTGGGCGTAGGTTCGGCGAACGACATTCTTCTTACTCGTATTTTGAGAAATTACAGCTGGTTGTGGTTGTTTTGTACTCGTAGGCTTTTTTGTAGCCTTATTCTTCATGTTTTGCATTTCTTTCGCGACCATACATCCTCTGTAGCTGGCAGGATGTGGTTCACCACAATGCACACATTTAGGTTTTAGTTCTGCTGGTTTTTTACAGTCTCGTGTAAAATGTTTACCTGTGCATTTTACACATCTCGGTTCTTTTGAACAATACCTTTGTGTATGACCATACGCTTGACAGCGTTTACACTGCGGTACGAGTGCGGATGTTTTTATGGGACATATTTCTACTTTGCATCCCAGGATGATCTTTATATTGTATATCTTGGTAATGTCCTCACCATTACTGAAGGTGAGTATGAACATATTGAGTGGCTCTTTTGTTTTCCAACTCAACTTATTGACGGCATTTTCTATTTTGAAGGATTTATCCTTCAATTCTTGTAGTATTCTAACTGGCTCACATGTCGCGTGTAGATTTTTCACCATAACTCTAATTGGTCGGTTCTGTTTATTTTCACTCTCTGATAAAAGTTTCGTAATAGATCTGTAGGACTCGTCACAACTTGCATTTATTTTTACACAGTTCCCACTCATCATTTTTGTCACAAACGAGTTTCCTTGTTGGGTTTTAGACAAAAAATCAAAAAGTTTTGATAATTTTTGATGTTGTCAACTATGATTGGCGGAGGCGGCGGCTGCCCAGGTTTGGTTGGTCAGGTTGGTCAGGTGGGATCTCCGCATTAGTAGGAGATTCCATTTGATTAAAATAAAATAAAATAACGTTTATTATCTTTGAAATTTTTAGAAAATTATTTAGATTCGTCAAAAGTTGGTGTGACTCTACCGAGGGTTCCAAAATGCAACGAGACTGAGAAGAGCCCTCAAGAAACTCAGTTCGGCTTTTTTCCAAAATATTTCATCTTAAATCTAATACAGAGTTATTTAGAAAGGAGCAATTCGTGTTACAACCAGGCAGCCCTGTCATCTAAGAAATCATTAATACTATAATAAGCTTTATGGCACAATTTACGTTTTATTAGTTTTTTAAATTTATTAACAGATAAATTTGCTATTTCGGTTGTCAATGTATTATACATTCGAATAAAGTTCCCCGCAAAAGAATTACTCACTTTATGAAGCCTAAATTTAGGAACAGCCAGTTTATCCTTATTTCTTAAGTTTAGATTATGATTATCACTATTTTTCACAAATTTGCTTTTGTTCTTGTGGGTATACAATAAAATTTCATAAATATACTGTGAATACACTGTAAAGATGTTAATATGCTTAAACTTATCTCTTAATGACTCCCGAGACCCCATTCCATAGATAGTCCGGACAGCCCTCTTCTGCAACACAAAGATGCATTCGATATCGGCAGCGTTACCCCACAGTAGTATGCCATATGTCATGATACTGTGGAAGTAGCTGAAGTAGACTAGACGCGCCGTTTTAATGTCTGTAAGTTGTCGGATCTTTTTGACAGCATAGGCTGCTGAACTAAGCCTGGCCGAAATTTTCCCGATATGAGGCCCCCATTGCAATTTGGAGTCTAACGTTATGCCCAGAAAGACAGTGTCATCGACCAATTCTATTATATCATCCCTAACCTTAACACTGGTTTTAACAAGTCTTACATTAGGTAAGGTGAATCTTACACATTTAGTTTTATTTTCATTTAATAATAAATTATTAGCACAAAACCAGTGGACTATCCTAGAGAGGGCAATGTTTACATCGTCAAGTTCGCGCTGTCCACGTTTAACTTTAAATATTAAAGAAGTGTCATCAGCAAACAAAACTACCTCGTGGTCGTCTCTTATGAGGTGAGGGAGATCATTAATATATACTAGAAAAAGAAAAGGTCCCAAAATTGAACCCTGCGGTACCCCCATTGCTACAGGAGAACCAGGTGACTGTTTATCATTGATCACTACTTTCTGGACCCTATCACTTAAGTAAGAATTGACGAAATTCAAGGCCGTCCCCCGGATTCCGTAATGATCAAGTTTCTTAATTAAAGTCTGGTGTTGAACGCAATCGAAGGCCTTAGATAAGTCACAGAATACACCATAAGCATCATATGACTCATCCCAGGCCCTGTATATACACTCTAATAATTTAATTCCGGCATCAGTGGTGGACCGACCACGAGTGAAACCGAATTGTTTTGTATGTAATAGTTTATTAACGTTAAAGTGATTTTGCATTTGATTAAGCATAATTTTTTCAAAAATTTTACTAAATGTAGGTAGTACAGAAATGGGACGGAAATTGGACGGATCTGAAGTACTACCCGATTTAAACAGGGGAATTAATTTACTAGATTTCATTAAATCAGGGAACACACCACTATCAACACAATTATTAAATATTATTACTAGTTCAGGAGCAACCATTTCAATAAAAGAATTTACTAAATACACAGAGATGCCCCAGAGGTCAGCTGTTTTTTGTTTTTGTTGATAACACCATTTTTCGCTTTTTGGATTTCTTGTTTTTTGCTCGAACCCATTCCGTTTCTTTCGCCAGTTCCTCCTCGTCCGTACAGTATTCTGCGATGTTTGTGGAACTGGCTTGACGTGTCATATTGACTGCTGCTGCTTCTTTTTCTCAAGTGAGAACAAGCAGCTGATTTTGCAATTCGTCAATTTGTAATTGCATCTTTTGTATAATTTCGCGAAGACTAGCATTTTCAGCTTTTTCCTCGCTATATACTTTGAACAAAAGGTGTTCATTCTCCGTTTGTAGTGTTTGATCCCATTATTAGAAAAAAAAAAGTTAAGTACTTCGCCTTAACAAATAAATAGTAATGAAAATTACATACGTCAGTACTTTTGTAGTAAATGTGTCATCGCGACGTCACGAGAGCACGGCAGGCCGTGCAGTATGTGGGGTCAGCACTTTAAACTTTTATTAACGATCACTTAAAACGCGACTAGTCTCTGCATCGATTCGAGAGATATGACATATGATATGACATCAAAGTAAGTAGTACAAATAAAGCGCGCCTGTGAAATACCTTCTCTCTCCCTCCTGGTTGGAACATTTTGTCTCTGTTTCGCATTTAACGATGCCACCCGATGAGCTCCGATGTCTCCCGTCGCTCGGTCGCCGTTTGAAATTTCCTAGAATTTATTTAGCAAAGTCACAGTTCAGTTCAGTCAGTTGCATTTATTGCTTTGTACAGTGAGGTTGGTAAATACGTAGGTCACACTATAAGTTTTGCGTAACTTAAAAAAACAACGTGTTAAAACCAAAATATTATGTTTATTGCTTTTCAAAATACTCTCCTTTACATTTTAAACGTTTTTTCATGCGATCGAACCATTTTTTAAAACAGGAGGAGCACCGATCTTAAGGCATGTTTTCTACGTGCTGATTGAACGCTATCACTGCCTCTTCGGAGTTGGTAAAAGTGAAACCTCTCATGAAATCTTTGATTTTGGGGAAAATACAGAAATCACAGGGTGCTAGGTCGGGGCTATGCGCAGGATGAGTGACGAGTTGTACTTTTTCGGAAGCAAAAAATGACTTTGTTTTGTTGGCCGTGTGTGAAGAAGCGTTGTCATGATGTAGGAGAACGCGGCTTTTGGGTCGTCTTTCGCGAACTTTTTCTAACACCCTGGGTAAACAAATGGTAGAATACCACTCGGCATTAACACTCTTTTGATCTTCAAGTGGAATTGTACAGATGGGACCCGTAGCTGAGAAAAAAAACGCGATCATTTTTTTTACCAACGTTTCTCGCCTGCCTCACTTTTGTTGGCTGGTTCTCATTTTCAAACACCCATTCACAAGATTGATGTATTTTTTCGGATTCAACACAATAAATCCACGTTTCGTCTCCTGTGACAATGTCATAAATAGCATTAGAATGTCCGTGGTCGTAGTTCAGGAGCATCTGTGAGCACCATTCCACGCGAGCCCGCTTCTGCCCCGCTGTCAGCTTATGAGGGATCCAACGACAACAAAGTTTCCGAAATATCAATTCTTCGTGTAAAATTTTCTGGATTTGACTCATACCAATCCCCAATAGTCCTCGAATTGTCTCTTAGGTAATCCGCAGGTTTTCTTCAATTAACCGCTTAACAGTAGCCACATTATTTTCGTTCACGGCAGCTTAAGGCCACCCTTCACGATATTCGTCATGTAAAGAAACTCGACCTCTCTCAAATTCAGCAAACCATCGCCTCACGGTGCTCAAACAAGGTGCTTCTCTCCCAAACGCATTTTAAAGACGAGCGGCACAGTCTTGCGGAGAGAGAGAACTTTTAAAATCATAAAAAATCATCGCTCTAAAATCTTTTCGACTTAATTCCATTTTCGTTGCATACGTAGAACTTTGATATGTGATAAAAACAATTGACAAATGATTTCCCGCCAATTGTTTTTTTTTATTACTAAGAAGGAATAGTTCCGATTAGCTAGAAGTGCAAAACTTTTAGTGTGCCCCATGTAGTTGTTTAGTGTGTTAATTTGTGAGTTGTGTCAAGTTGTGTGTGATAGTGATTGTGTTGTGTATGTAACGGATCTCTACTCACACGAGTAGATCCGTATGATAAATTTATGTCTGCAACGCCAATTCTTCTTGAAGAAGACCTTCAAATTGGAAACATAAAATAAAGAATAATGAGATTCGATTGTTTTATTTCCCCTTTAAAAAAATATCATTCTTAATTGAATAATTCTCATTTTGATATGATAAAAATTATTTATAACTGCCATCTGCTGGCAATTAACAATTACATTAAAATCAATGTCGGATACACTATATTCTCTAAGCAAATAGTACTTAGTTCATCCTATTATCACTAGATGGCGCTAATTATAAATTTGAAATGAATCAATTTATTAAATTTTAATAATTTACTTATTTTCAGCATGTCTAGTTATTAAACGTAAGTATAAGTAAGACACAGTACCTTAGGGGTGATTGGTTCATTAGTTGTCACTTTATAGCCAATGTAGAAGTAGAATTCATAAATCTGGAAATGCATATATTAGTTTAGGAAGGGAATTAAGGTTTATGTTGGATTCCAAATTATTGATAAATTGGCAATAATTGATGTTAGAATATTGATTGTGCCAGTACTTACGACTACCATTCAAAATATAACATTAAAATTCCAATTAATAATAAAGTTATGGTCAAAAATATGAAAGTATTGAATAGAAAAGACAGTCAATTTAGTCAAACTTAGACCCTAGGTATAATTTTGAATACAAGTTATGATTGATGTATGTATCTATTAAATAAGCAAATACATATTATGTATTATGTAAATTCAATTAGAATGCCAAGTACAAATTAAGTTATGTAGTAGAAACATTGAATTCCAAACATTCAAAATTCAGGATAAGTAAGCTATAAAAATATCTTAAAATTTCACATTTAACCAAAAGAATATGCTAAAAATGAGATAAATTCTACTCCTATAAGTTCATGAGGTATCACTGTTAGTTATAAACATGAGTTTGCTTATGAATTGAGAAATTCACATTATACTTAAAAATATTGGTCCAGTAACTTAGTGAAAATTCAATCTGTTAAAACTATGCCAATGCCTGTAATTATTATGAAGTACTAACATATCTGAGGAATGTAGACTACATATAAACTAGAATATAGCAGGGAAGTAGGAAATATTAGGAGTTTAGTGGTAGAAAATAAAGATTAATTTACCAAAATTTTAACAATTCATTACAGTTGTTCCTTCAAATTTGAGGTGTCCCATGATGAAGAATGACAAGTTCTTATAAGTAGAAGCTATGTAGATATCAGAATAATAGGTAGAAGCCAGATAAACATTAATTTAGATAGAAAATTCAGATTACCAAAATTAATAACTTCAATACAGATTAAAATGTTACAATATTGAATTGTTAGAATACATCATAGAGCCTTATATTCTTAGAAGTGGTTGAAATACATATCAGTTAGGTTTATATCAAGTTATTATTGTTAGAAATAATATACATGTATGAATGAAATTTCTTGGCACTAAATTTAGATAAATAGTATATTAATTGATATAACGTTGGACTTTTCACAATTCTTTAGAGGCCGTACTAGAATATTCCAAAAACACTTATTCATAAATATTAATTTTATTAGAGAAAGATAATGAGGTATTCTAAACCACTTATTTATATTTATTAATTTTATTTAGAATTTAGGTACATTTGAATGGGTTCTGTATGTTTAGATTATATAATTAAGATTTAAAGTTAGTTAATGGTTATTGGAATTGTTGGAAGTGGGAAAGAGTGTAGATCGGTGTTGCTAGGTTATAGAATGGGTTTACGGGAAAAGAACGAATGATACGGATATGGGAGGTGGTTTAGGAAAAGGTTATAAAAACGGGTGTGCGGGATTCTCGTCCTCTTTGATCTCCTGGTTTTCAATAGTAACGTAACTCTGCTCCTTTCTTTCCTGATTTTCGACGTACAACAAGCTCTTTTGTTTGCCGGATTTTCAACAGTAACGTAACTCTGCTCATTCTCTGAGTGGTCGGTATCACCTAGTGCGCGTTTCGACCGTCGACATGTGAGTATCTTAGGTACCTGCACAATACACCTACCCCTACAATTATTTATTATATATATGTATTTATTTTATTATACGCCTTTGTCTAGAATCCTGGCCAGATTCTATTCAGAGGGATACACACACATTTTACTCAAGCATTTATCGCTTCTAAGACTTCTGGGGATAGAAATGAATAGATATTCTATATCTATTGCATTTGGGAAAGAGATTGAGTCTGGTCTCTTGGCGATAAGTGTACGACATTACATACTAGTCCGCGCTATGAGACTAGCACTAATTTAAGTGATTCAAGATGCAGCTGCAGAGCAACGAGGAGTCGAGGAAGACGTCATTTTGAGGTCAGATCTTTTCATCTATTAAAATCTTGTGAATTGTTTTATCCAAATACCCTCCATGTATTTACCAATGTCATGAAGTTTACCCACATATTTTTGATAATTTAGAAATTGGTCACACCGTATGGACAACGAACTGACGAATGATTTCTAGAGTTTTAGCGTGTAATCTGATGAATTAGGTAAAATTTGTCTAAGGGCTTGGAATGCGTACATAAACGATAAAGTAAGGATAAATTCATGATTCAGTGTAATTGTCGTAAGATAAGTGTCCATTTTGTTCAGATTGAGGATGTGTAGGTGCGATAAATCCAGTGTAGTTTATAGACATCCAGCGTTATTTAAATGTTCTATATTGTCCTGGTAGTGCGTACAACATTCTAGGCACATTCTAGTTCAATGATTGTGACAGCATAATCGAATCTCCAGTGTCCATTCTAATTAGTTCTGTTAGCGCGTGTAGTAATGACTAAATAATCACTACTTAGCCAATTTTAACGAGATAATCTTGATGAAATCGTCTTGAACCGAAGAAGGAAGCGTGGTAGGATCTACCCGTAAATAATGGTCATATTATCATACTTATTACCTATTACATATCTACCTACCTACCTACCTTCTTTTCTATCTACCTAATTAATTAATATTGTGAATTGAAAAGTTGTCCAAAATTGAATATAATTACAATACTGATTCTAATATCTTTATTGTATATTACCTACATACATATTATATTTCATACTGTTGCTTGACCACCCTGAACTAACCAGCGAAGAACCTGAGGTGTATGAACAGAGTCATAAACCATTAGGAGGATTGATCTGAATTACATATACACTTTAGTGTACCACATTTCGCCATATCATTCCTGCAATGATTGGTAATCCTCGTCCGTAGTCAGAAGCACCTAGGTGAGATTGACACAAATTATGTTAGCATACTTGAGTGTACCTATATTTCGCCAAATCATTCATGCAATGATTGGTAAAACCAGTCCATTGTCGGAGCTACGCCTAGGATGGCATAAACTAAATTAATTTATATTAGTAACCTTTACTGTGTGATACCTAATTATATATTTGGTGAATCATGGTAATAGGTGAGGTAACTTGGTTCATAAGCCTGTGGGAATTCCTTCTTGAATTCATCTCGCATACCTTTATTATTGAAACCGCTAATGGAATGATAGTATCAGAATAATACTACCCCCTATGTGTTTATTATAGGAATTTCCAATTTTGTAAGATTTTGGATAGCGGATGGTTTGAGATGGAAGCATTTTAATCTTGGGTTAAATTGTTTCCTGGTATGCTGAACAAGCTTCAGTTGATATACATGAAGATGTAGCTGTATTTGCTCATCTCAGAAATCGATTAAATCTTGGTCTACTAAGCGTTTGGCGCTTGCATACTTTCAAGGTTATAACATACCTGGGTATCCTCCAGTCTACTCGGAGCTATGTCTCACCAGAGGAGATTGGAATTTATAAGAGAAACCTAAGTAGTTCTAACAGCCTGGTTCGTTTAGAACTCCGATATCCAAGTCAGACTAGCTTGATATTACTTGGCACAACAATGGAATATTGAGTGAACTCCTACCCAACTTACCCACTCCTTATAGTACTTATTCTGATCTATCTGTAGAATGTAAATAGCAATTACATAATACATTTCAAGAAGGCTATTCTACATAGGTGAAGGTAATTATTCAATAAATACTCTACAATAAATATGGTTGTTTTATTATACCTACTTTTCCCATTGTGGTCAAGCAAATGTATAAACTTTAATCATAAAACCCATACTTACTTATCCCTTCATCCTATATTAATCCTACTCGGGTTACCAGAAGCTAATTCTTAAATACTTGTATCTATCTGCTAAAATAGTTCAGAATGGATTTATGTTACATTAATGATAACTATCTTGATGTATATCTGAGTGTTTGTGGTACGGACATTCATATGATTACAACTTCAACCACTTTGCTGGCATGGTTGCAACTTGGCTTACCGATGGTCCGGACTCTCTTGGCCCAAGGGCAAGACGAGATAGACTGTATCGTGTATTGCTGATTGTATTTCATGGGCAGCCCTTGTGAATTTGAGCACTGCTCCGGACTCACTGGATTTCCTTGACTGGACCAGATTGAGATAGAGTTGATGTATCATTGGATCAGGGTTTCTACGGTAGATGTATCCTCGGATCTTCTACAATTCGTCATTTTATAAATCATGAGACTGTTTGTATGAACATGATCTCAGATATACCAATAAGCTTTGGAGGTTCTTGCCAAGCATAACTCCTAGCTGAACTATTATGACTATCACTGGGTATACTTACCTATTGATAATATTAACATCAATATTGTGGATCTGGAACTCGTTCTAATCCCTTCGTGATCAGCTGTTCAAGCTGCTTCATCATCCAAAAATATCTTCACGAGAGAATATGGTGTATGGATTGATTCTCAGTCAGCCTCTGCGTGGCTGGGGCAGTGAAGGCTATTTCCAACCCCACATTGATACCTAATTACCTACAGTCCATTACCCCTCCTAATTATCATGACCATTCGGTAAACATTTAATTATTGCAACTAGTCTGTATGCTACATCCCTAGGTTCTACAATAACCACTATAATTCAATATCTTATTATAAATAAATAGGTACTCACTTGTTGCTAAAGCTTTAATAATTTATTACAGTAATCTAGAATATTATTATCAATATTAATGTCACTAAAATACCTTTCATCTATTACTGATAGGACAATCTGAGTTACTAGAACAACTTGACTAGGTTTAGGAAATTAAAAGCACTAATTAGGTCTAACAAATAAATTAGAATCACTATAAGATATTAACTTCACTTATTTAGGGTTGAAATTAGAAGCACTATTTAGGTCTTACATTATAGTTCTGAGCGCATAATCACAAAAAGAATCCGGTTTACTATGACACAACGTAGAGTCCTACCACTAATCACTAGACGATCGATCACTTTGGCCAATCTTCAGTAAAAGTTCATATTAGAAGTACATTATAGGTATTCTAAATGGAACTATATAGTTGATATACTATCATCTTATCAGATAGAATAGTATAATCATTTTAGACGATTATAATGCAGCTTTCCATGTATTTCAGATTCTCCCGTCCAGAATTCAAAAATTTATAATCCATGTTCAATTTATTCTAAATGTAATTCCTTCCATATTCTAGGTTTTCCTTCTTCTTAGTCTTCTTTCTTTCTTTCTGTATTTATTTATAGTCCTTTCTTCCCTCTTAGTTTATAGAGCTATATATTAGTTAGTTAGATAGTTTTAGTAAGGGGTTGTTACATGTAGATGGCTCTGAGAAACAAAGAGTATTACGAGATGATGCTTTGTGTAGGAGCATCAGAAGGCTATTTGAGCGCTGCCCGGGACTTGTACCGTGAGCGTTGATACCTAAAAAATACTGTGTACGCAGTTGAGTGCGAAACAGAGCAAGAAATGAAATTACGGATTAAAGCCGCATTTAGCACTGTTACACAAGAAAGCTGTGCGGAGCAATATGCGCCGGCGAGAATCTTTGTGCATCGGGCGGGAAGGCGGCCATTTTGAACCTTTCCTGTAAACAGGTAAGATTTCGTCGTCAAGCCGTAGCGTTGGGACACGTTTGTTTTGATTTGAAATATCTTTTTAAATTTTTTTGATGAACTTTTTTTTCTTCTTTGGCGGTCGCGACATATCGAAACGGGTTCTGGGGGCCTAGCCAAGATGCAATCGATTAGCGACAACGCCAATAGAAAGTTCTAATAATGTATGGGAGTGACAGTAGTTGTCGCCTAGTCACGTGATCGACGCTTAGCGATCGCTAATTTGACAGACAATGTCGTAAACAGTCGATTCTATCAATAGAAACGACATCGTCAAATGATTAATTCTATAGAAATGCTTAGCCAAGTGGCACTTTATGACAAGCGCCAGTGCGAGTTACCGAATGTTGTCTTCTTGAAGGCAGCGAACGCTAGATCCCTGTCGCAAGCGAACAAAATGGCGATGTAGTGTGTAAATAGTTGCTGAGAATTGAGATTGATAGTAAGAATAATAAATTAACAAGTAACAAGATTGTTTTTATTTGATTTAATTATAAATAAACGAATAAAATGCTTACACTGCGCTTACTGTGGACATCGCATAATGAAAATATTCAATATTTGTCTGAGACGATAAATAAGTTATCTTTTATAAATTTGTGAGCTACCTACGAGATAGAGAGGGTCTCGAGAGATACCTTTGGAATTAAAGGTAAGACAATAAGAAATTGATTAATATCATTTGTTAAGTTTTATTGTTTTGGTTTAAATTTACCTATTAAAGGAACTTATTCATTTATGTTATTCCAATTCCAAGTAAAATTTGTTCCCTCTGTTTTTATTGCCACCGGCTTGTACCTACTAAAGGATCGTGGGTGTTACACAACACCTGACACAAAGAACCACCAGTCATTGCATCAGGCAAGGAGTTGATGATTTTGCAAGATATATATAGCAATATGTATGTTTTTTTACAGATTCTAAGGGAGATGCCATTTACCTACGTGTGCATAGATTTCACGCATGTTGCTGTTGATAACAGCAACATGCGTGAAATCCGACGAGCACTTGTAGTTTAAACCGAAAAGAATTTCATCCCTAAATGTTCAGAGGGTAAGTACTTACGTAGTATTTTTATTATGAAGAAATTAAGAATAGTCTGTCAATTTATCATTCATAAATCTATTGCAATACAATCTATAATATAATATACATTGTATAATAATAGGTAATGTCCGTTTAGATTGAGGAGCCACTCGTATCTTAATTAAGTTGATACTTAGGTATTTAGTAGTTAGTTTAAAAATTTTGTAGCCTCAGTCCTCGATTTTGTAGTATAATAGGTAGGTACTTCAAAAGTTATAAGACCATAAAGGCGGCTCCTCAATCTAAATGTTTAGATTGAGGAGCCTCGTCAAAACTAGGAAAATCATGGATGAATATTTATCAAAATTAGGTATGATTTAGTGGCATTCGAGAGTAGTTAGTAGACAAAATCTGAGTTTGTAGTATTAAAATTAAAAAAGTTATCATACATTATATGTGGCGCCTCAGACCATTACTTAGGGGTCGTCATTTTTCAAAGAAGCAGTAGTTCAATTAATGCGCAATTTCTTCGTCATTTAGTAGTATGTATATTAGTTTTGTAGGACAAGATTCAGTAATTAATAATGAGTAGATTAGGAGATATGGCACATTTTAAATGGCTCCTCAATTGAGATGCTTAAAAAATATATTTGCCTCTAATTTACTTATACTTGTAACGAAATTTGAAACAAACACATCGATATTTTGTATAAATTTATACTAAATGCATGTATAAGCCTGCCATAAAAAAGTACATATCTACGAAGTTATTAGGCTTTACGCTGGATGTGTCTGATACTCAGTTTACCTAGCTCGCGTTATGCCTAAACTTCATTTTCGATTAGCTTTTAGCCTAAGTATCTGTTTGCCTAAGTCGCCATTTTGCCTAAGTCGTTTGACATTATGATCTGTAAATATAATAATATATGTACATATATATTTGTGTGTGTGTGTTTAAGTATATACCTACATGTATGTATTAAGTATTTATATTAGTTAAGCATATTTACCTACGCCTACCACTACCTCGGTGGCACAATGGTACTATGTACGGACTGCCACACTCGAGGTCTCGGGTTCGATTCCCGGGTCTGGTGGATAATGTATAATTCTCTTTAGAATTTTATCCAGATAATTATCCCAGAGTCTGGAACTTGTGCCCGGTAGATGGCAATAGGCTCGCCCCCGATTACATGGGACCTAACATAGCTGGCGAGATGTGGGTGTTTGCACACCTCTGCCTACCCCTTCGGGGAAAAAGGCGTGATGCTATGTTATGTTCTACCACTACCTTTTCGTTCTACAAGATCTTTCCATCCAAAGGTTGCCTGGCAGAAATCGCTTTAAGCGATAAGGCCGCCCATTGTACTGCTCTTAGATATAGTAAGCTCTGTATACATTATTACTGTATTGGAGTACAATAAAGCATATATAAATAAAAAATTAAAAAATGCCTATAGATATATATACAAGTTGATGACCTCGGCTCCACCCGCATAAAATAGTACTTTCGAAAGAAAGCGCTAAAAGACTAAATCTCAGTTGGTCTGGTTATTATTTGGTCTTAATAGCTGTTGGGCTGTATCGAAGTAAGTCTAACTAGCGTTATGCCAACTTCTACTTTTGGTTAGGCATAACGCGAGCTAGGTAAACTGAGTATCGGACACATCCAGCGTAAAGCTAAAAAATTGTGACAGATGAAGTTTCAGTAACAGGGTTACCGTTGTACCCTATGGGTACGGAACCCTAAAAGCAAGTAATCAATTCTAGAAATTTATTAGATATAGATAGATTTGAGATAAGTTTAGATTTACAATAGAACCTGGTAGGTGTCGAAAGCTATCCCGGTGAACTTCATACCGCCAATCGTACCGACCGATCTGGCTAATTTTGGTCTTAAACGACTATTTTAAGACCAAAATTAGCCAGTTCAGGGAAGGTAGGACGGCTAGTAATTATGTATTACTAGTGGTCGCCCGCGTGATTATTTTTCCCGTCGGCGTCGCCGGTTTGATAAAAGATATACTTATATAATATATATCAAGACCTATGTGATTGTTGCAGGTGATTCACAGCGGCCTTGGCTGACGAAGCCCAAGTTAGATGCCACACCGGGGTATCGAGCATCAACATATACCTACGTCGCCCCATGTGCAAACTCGAAACACAATAGAGCGATGCTTGGGCTTGCTGAAGGCATATTGGAGGACGCACGAGGATGCACGACAACCTGCATACTCCGCTGCTCCTCCTAGCTAAATAATCCAAGGAAGATCGATGCTCAATCATAACAGGCTATAATATTATTATGTCGGGTAAAATATCTCTAGTTGTACTCTAAAGTAAAAAACAAGTTTTATTTCAGCATTAAACAATGTTTATTGATTCTACAAAAATCTGTCTTTGATTCTCTACTTTAACACCTTTTCTTAATAAGTCTTGTTAATAAGGGTTAAGTCTGCAAAAAAATGTTGATTTTTTTATAGGGCTCACAAAACATAATAGTATGCCATATTATGGATATATGTCTGCCTACTTTAATGGGAAAGAGAGGGTGACTATATCAACCTTATTATCATTATAATTACTCTATGCACTTGTTAGATTTATGGGGTAGAGCAGAGCTCTGGCTGGAGCTATGATAATATATATGTATGTATAGAAATATATGTACTGTTACACTTATGTCCTATTACGTGGTATTTACGGTAACATAAAATCTAACAGTATTTTTTTAATGTGGGTAGTTTAATAAAACTAAAGACAACTACATACAATTACTTGTGTGATGACGATTCATCCCACCTAGTAAGTATCTCCACTACTGTGCCGAGTACTGTACCTAGTACTAAGTATCATACCTAGTACTAAACCAATTGTAGCATAGGTACCTACTCCAATTGGTTGAACCTTCCTAAAACTACCACATCAATTCAAGGTCAAGATCAGCCAAATCGGTCCAGCCACTCTCGAGCTTCCACTACTGTGCCGAGTACTGTACCTAGTACTAAGTATCATACCTAGTACTAAACCAATTGTAGCATAGGTACCTACTACAATTGGTTGAACCTTCCTAAAACTACCACATAAATTCAAGGTCAAGATCAGCCAAATCGGTCCAGCCACTCTCGAGCTTCAGCGAGACACTGTATTTCAATTCATTGGTATAGATATCATACTATGTTATGATATAGATGTTGGGTACCTAAGTAGAATATTGAATTAAAGAAGTAGTCTGGGTTCATTGGTATAGATATCATACTATGTTATGATATAGATGTTAGGTACCTAAGTAGAATATTGAATTAAAGAAGTAGTCTGGGTTCATTGGTATAGATATCATACTATGTTATGATATACATATAGATGTCAGGTACCTAAATAGAATATTAAATTAAAGATGTAGCCTGGTTATAAAATAATGTTTATTTATAACCTTAACTTAGCCATGAAACCTACTACTAATACTATAATAATATTATACCTAGTTATAGGTTATACCTGGGGCTCGTGGTCTAGTGGTAACCGACAATGTTAACACATTGCAAAGGTTAAGCAACATCGACTCAGGCCAGTCTTAGGATGGGTGACCATTTCTTAAGACATTGAGACCCCTCCGTGCCTCGGAGAGCACGTTAAGCCGTCGGTCCCGGTTGTCATACTAACATCTATGGCAGTCGTTAGGGGTGGCTGGAGCCCTAAATCAAAAATCCGACGATAGACATTACCATTTCACCAAGAGGCTCAGGGTACCCTCCAAGAGCCCTTCACGGGTCTCCTGGTGACATTACGGTTTAACCCATGGGGGTGATATACCATTACATAATCATAAGCATATCTATCACACTCATAATAACATATTAAAAAACAAAATCGCTTCCATTCCCTATGTATGCTTAGATCTTTAAAACTATACAATGGATTTTGATGCAATGTTCACCAACGGATTGAGTTGTTTCCGAGGAACGTTTTTGTGCCAGGCTTTGAAACCCAGGCTGAGGTCTTGATAGATCCCCGTGGCTGGAATATGAATGGAACATTTAATTGTAAACTGCGCCATTGTTACTCTTGCTCCTGTTAAATTTTATGTAAAATCGCTTTATTTTACTGAATTAAGTACTGCACCTTTCCATAAACTTCAAAAGGGTAGCGAATTGCTCTTTATTAGTTTATTATATTTCCCTTGCACTAGATTTTATTCCTGAAAAAGGAAAAAAGATTAATTCTTTTCATGGAATAAGTCAAGACTTTATTTATAACATCTTCACAAACACATTTGTAATATTAATAGAATAACTACTTACTTTCAATTCAATATAATATCCAATACAATTAGGTATTATTCCTCCATATATGTAGTCTTATTTATAAACTGTTTAGCAAATCCCGCTTGTTTAAATAAATAAAACTGTTGTGACACCATTGAGTTGTTGACACTGTTGGGACAGCGACAAGATCTCCAGATCATAGAGAAAAGGTAGAAGTGACGACCAACGCTATTGCCTAGACGAAAACGAACCTCAATTGACTTTGTCTACCAATTGACATCGTTATCTTCAAAGCGATGGCGACTGTCGCAAACGAATCGCTTCGAAGCGAATGCATCTTGTCTAGGCCCCCTGGTCGACCAGCTGATAACGTAACACCCTGTATACTGCAGCGGCAAAACGAATATTCAGAGTGTGAATTTTTACGAGCTGTGGCTTCTAATTTTAGCTTAAAAACAATAACTTTGTATTTTGTTTAGTAAATATTTAGAAGTATTTTTTCTTTGTTTTATTCTTTGTAGGTTATATTGTAGTTATAGGTAATAGTAACCTAAGTAGATGTTTAACATACCTAGTAACTGATTACCACCTGCGCTAAGATAGGTCGACGGAGCCCCGCATCGCGGGGCTCCTATTTCTGGGTGGTTTAAAAACAACCTAACCTATCCGAGTCAGGGTACTCTGAGTCGGGGTGTTAACCATAATGACGCTTTTTATATAAATAATAAATAAATATGTTAGGACAATTCACACAACGCCATCTATTCTCAAACTAAGCAGAGCTTGCGATTAGTAGATTAACTGATATAAATACTTAAATATTTTTTTTTTATAAAAGAAAGGGTTATATCAACCCGAAGCCAGCCCCATCAGCTGGTCGACCATAACCTGTTTCGATATGTGGAGAAGAAAAAAAAAGTTCATAAAAAAACATTATTACCGAATAAAATACACACTTGTTTAAACAACACTAGCTAATACATACATATAATACATAGGAAACACCCAGACTTCGGTACAAACGTTTGTGTCATCACACAAAGTTTGTCCCGACCGGGAATCGAACCCGAGACTCCGGCGTCGAAAGCGGATGCACTACCAACCACGCCACCGAAGCAGTCAATATAAATATAAATTAAACGTATAATAATTTTCGATTAAATAAACAATGTAGGTACATATTAAACGTTAGACCAAATGATTTTCGATTACATAAACGTTAATATCAAACAACGTTATACTAATTAAGTTTTAGAATAAATAAATGTTATATGTAAAGAAATTATATCAACAGTTGGTGATATACCAACTGTTGATATAATTTCACGGGTCTAGTTCATAATATCGACAGTCACGACATCGATGGTCGCTGTATCGAAAACGTTCCATCGACGGGCTGATGTATCGACAGTACCCCAAATCGATGGTACGCTACATCGACAGTACACCAAATCGATGGTACGCTATATCGACAGTACACCAAATTGATAGTACGCTACATCGACTACCCGACCCGAGCCAGATTTAAATAAAAAACACAGGATTTTGTAATAAATAAATAATGTGCATACATACTTCCTGTTATAATTTAATATAATTAATACTTCATGCAACAGAACTCTTTAGTATCTAAATAGCCATAGGTTAAATTAACGAGTAAAATTGACATTGGCATTGAATACAGAAGAAAATCATTGTTCTATTTAATCGAAAAATATTATTTTGTTGATAACAATGATGAGAAGTGATTCTAGTATTTTTTTATTAAAAGTTAACAAAATCGGGAGGCTTTTGTTAGAATAGTAAAGCAATGTAGGTAATCTATTTGCACTATACATTTTGTCTATGGTGGCATTTGGGTGGCAGCACCATCGCCTTGATTCTATCTTGTCTATTATTGATACTGCTATAACGTGTGTGTGGAGAGTTATTTAAATAAAATTAACTAAATTCTGTGCTTAAAACCCTTGTTTTACTTATTTTCTCTTTAGGTTATGGGCCCAGGCACATAATCCGATAAAAGAAAGTAAAACGTTTTGGGTCGAAAATTGTGTTTCATCGGAAAACAAATTACTGTCAGCGTCGGGGCGGCCATTGTGCTGTTTCGAAGGTAAATCAGCTGGAAGAAAATAATACTTGCGCAGCAAGGACGGGATGAACAGGCAGATAAAATTAACACACCATGGATGAAAATAAGCAAGAAATCTTTGGAAAGGACAACATTCACTCTCCATACATTTCTGAGCTAATTTTGAAAGTGCCGGCCAATAAAAATAAACTTAATATTCTAATAGAGTATAACAAAATGAACATTTTTTATTATTAGACCGAAGCCCTAAGTCAACTCTGAGAGGTAATATTCAACATCAAAAGTTTGTGAAAAAAATCCTAATTATTGCAATATTCTGTCGTCAGAATGTAAAAAAGGTCTCAGTTACTAATCTCAAGGAGTCGGCTGACCGGCAGCTGCGCCTGGCGTCACATGCTATCTCGCCCGCACTTACCGTGTAGTGCACGCCGCGCGGCGGGGGCCGGTGGCGGGCGGCGGGGTACCGGCCTGCATTGTTTAGTTAGTTAGTTTTTTAGTTCTCGATGCAACTTCTGTTACATCGGACGGCTATCTGTATCGTTTTAGTTATTGTTATCGTGTTTTTGTTTTGTTATTATAATGTCACAAACGTTGTGTAAACAATGTCGTCGACCATATGAAGGTCGAAGGACATATACGTGGATATCACGAGAAGAGCAACATAGTGACATGGCGCAGATCGTTATTGAACGACTGATTGAGAGACAGGTAATCTATTTTTTTATTAAATCTCCACCTAAATAATACTAAGAACGTACACTATTATTTTTACTATGTTGTTAATTTGCCTGTACGTTCAATCTATTATATTTCTTATTATATAAGCTCTTCAGCCTTATATCTTATTATAAGGCTGAAGAGTTTGTTTGTTTGAACGCGCTAATCTCAGGATCTACTGGCTCGAATTGAAAAATTATTTTTGTGTTGAATAGCCCGTTCATCGACGAAGGTTATAGGCTATATATCATCACGCTACTATTTATGGGAGCGGAGCACTGATCAAAATCGTCAACAAATCCGGTAGATTTCCATACATTTAAGACAATGAACAAATATCAGGCATAATAATGAAATAATTAAATGACGACGACGGGGGTTACGAAGCCGGGCAGTTAACTATACAGTAATAGGAATACTATGCTCGCCTCATAACTTTGCGTCAACGAAGCTGTCCTACAAGTCGATCGAAAGTGTTTAATCATATTCTTTTTTATTGTTTTCAGGAAGAACCGACAGATCATATTTGTCGACCATGTTGGCAAACAGTTGAAAGGGCTTATGCAAGACGAATTCGTGACGCAAATCAGATTGATGCTAAACTGCCGGATGAACCTGCAGCACAAGTAAACCGTCGCCATCCAACATTAAAATTAACTGGATACCTTCGTACTCCAAACACAACTGTGAATTGTGTTTTTCAATATTACCAGAATGTGACTCGCCTTAGGGTTCCGAATAATGTGGTAATTCGTCTCATCGACGCTATAACCTCGTTGTACCAGAAAATGCTCGAGTATGTCAAGAACATTTGGAGGCAAACCTCTGGCATACACTTCCTATGCAAGATAATCTCATAGAAGATTTTACGGCCTCGGAGATAGTAAATACTCTAACAATTATGCGAAATCATATTACAGCAGATATACTTGACTTTGAACAATATGAACTCATAAATGCTAACGAATTCCACACTTTGGTTGGAGTTACTCATGAACAGTTTTTGAATTTGCTTAACCAAACGTCCAGTCTAAATAATAACAGATTTAAAAAAACTATACTGGCTGCAACGTTAGCAAAACTGCGTACAGGGGATTCCAATGCGAGGCTCGCTTCGATTTTTAGAACAAGCGAATCTCGATTTCGAAGATTACTGATTTTAGGCCGTGAAGCCCTTTGCGAGATTTTGTACCTACTCATTTAGGGTTTGATCATATGAATTGACAAGATGTGGCACAAAGAAACTTATTGATACCCGAAACGTTATTCGGAAATCCTGAAAGCTCTATCGAACAGAGAAATGCTATAGTCATTTGCGATGGTACATTTGTATATATATAAAATGCTTCTACATTTACATTTACCGCCAGATTCGCAAGACAATAGGTAGAGCCTGTGAGGAAAGAACCTGGCAAGAAAACTCACGGCCACTCTTTTTATTCGTCAGTAAATACAATGATTCTGTTACAAAATAAAAAGAGGGATAAAAAGACAAAAAAAAGTTAAATACTAGTTAAAGGTGCCACATAATCTCAAAGTACCCATACCTTACAATATCATAATAATAATAATTTAACAATAATAAGTGAGTTTCAGCAACAAAACAACATTTCAAACAGAAGTAGCCCCTATGTAGCTCGAGTGATGAGCAAGCAACTCATTGCCATTTCTCTGTATCGTTTAGATAATCTTTAATAGTATAATATGCCTTTTTTAGGAGGTGTGTCTTAACAGCCACTTTGAATTTATTCAAAGGAAGGTTCATAATGTTTACAGGAACTTTGTTATAAAAACGCACACCAAATCCTGCAAAGGAGTCATGAACCTTCTGTAAACGATAATACGTCCCAACCAATTTATGCTTATTTCTAGTATTTATTGCATGTATGTCACTGTTCACACTGTATAAATGTATATTCTGTTTAACGAACATAATATTCGCATATATATATTGTGATGCAACTGTTAAAATGCCTATTTCTTTAAATCTTTCTCTAAGAGAAACTCGTGCATTCAGTTTATAAATCGCACGTATAGCTCGCTTTTGGAGTATAAAAATGATCTCTATATCAGCTGCCTTGCCCCACAGTAAAATTCCAAATAGTGAAAATAGCTAAAATAAACCAGCCTGGCAGTTTCTACATCCGTGAGCTGTCTGACTTTACTAATAGCAAAAGCCGCAGAGCTAAGTTTCCCTGCAAGACCCGATATTTGGGCGTTCCACTGTAATTTACTGTCTAGAGTAATACCCAAAAATACGGTTGATTCTACAAGATTAAGGGTATCACCGTTCAAAATAATATTAGTACCGTAGTTCTGAACATCAGGCATACTAAATCTAACACACTTCGTCTTTTTTGCGTTCAGAAGTAAATTTTTGGTTGTAAACCAATCCAGAACTAGTGCAAGTGAACTATTTACTTCGTCAAAATTCCTCAGCTTGCGATCAACTTTAAAAATAAGTGATGTATCATCGGCGAATAGAACAATGTCGCACAAATTCTGTACATAGAACGGTAGATCATTAATGTAAACTAAAAATAGAAACGGACCTAGAATTGATCCTTGTGGCACGCCCATAGCTACAGAAGCCCCTAAAGACCGACTACCATTGATATCAAGATGTTGTATTCTATCACTGAGGTATGAGGCAACTAGGTTAAGTGCCGAATCTCTGATACCATAATAATTGAGTTTCCGTAATAGGGTATTATGTTCAACGCAATCAAAAGCTTTGGAGAGATCGCAAAATATACCAATGGCATCTTGCTTATTCTCCCAGGCATTGAAAATATGCTTCTGAAGTGTTACCCCTGCGTGAATGGTAGAACGACCTCTTGTGAATCCATACTGCTCATTATGTAGTAGCATATTTGAATTAAAATCTGATTGTAATTGCTGCAATATAATTTTTTCAAAAATTTTACTAATGGCAGGTAGTATTGAAATTGGTCTAAAATTACCAGGTTCGCTTTTTGATCCAGTTTTAAATAAAGGTATCACTTTACTGTATTTCATGAGATCAGGAAACACTCCACTATTGACACATTTATTAAATAATGCAGCTAGATGTGGAGATATATTCACAATAATGGACTGAAGCAATTTTACAGAAATACCCCACAAGTCAGCTGTCTTTTTTGAGTTAAGCGACTTGAATACTTTTATAATATCATTGGGGTTTACATATTCAAAGCTAAATGAGACATGACACTGATTCACGCCGCTTTCCAGCATACGTTGAGCTTTAACTGAGCAAGAATTCAAGGAGCTAGTTATATTCGCGGGTATGTCTATTAAAAAATTATTAAAGGTTTGTGCTACATCTGGTTCTTTCTTAATGACTTTTTTATCAATAATTAATTCAAAGTCATTGTCACGGGGCTTTAGGCGACCGGTTTCAGCATTAATTATATTCCAAGTCGTTTTGACTTTATTGTTGGACAGTTTAATCTTATTACTCAAATATAATGACTTGGCAGCAACACACGCTTTTCTGAAAATTTTGGAATAATCTTTAACATACTGAATAAAATCAGGATTAAAATTATATTGCTTCATAGCATATAATTCATACAACTTAGCTCTACTTTTGTAGATGCCAGTGGTTACCCAGTCACAGAACTGGAGGTTTCCATTTTTATAAAAAGTTCTTGATTTAAATATATTGTCGAACTCAGATTTAATTGTATTAAACAAGGACTCATATAAGTTATTTGGATCGACCTTCGCTCTCTTAACATATCTCCAACTGTAATAGATTGGTTTCGTAGTTACCTGTGTGGCCGCCGACAACGTGTACGCCTTGAGGACACTGTGTCCAACTGGCGTAGTACTAGCGTCGGTGTGCCCCAGGGCGGCGTTCTCTCTCCTTTACTCTTCGCAATTTTCATTAACTCTATCTTTAATAATTTTCGTTCTTCCTACCACATTTATGCACACAATCTGCAGATTTATGCGCAGGCTCCTTTGGAGGAATTATCGGAGGCGGTGGACACGATCAATCAGGATCTGTCACGAATAGTTTCCTGGAGTAACTCATATGGCTTGAAAGTGATCCGTCAAAGATACAGGTGGTTAGTGTCGGCAGCAGTAGAACCCTTTCTAAAATGGACTCGACGCAGATCCCATCTGTGGTTTTTGATGGGGCCACGATACCCGTGAGAGACAGGGTCAAAAATTTGGGACTAACTATTGACACTACACTATCCTGGGGCCCACAATTGCAGGAGGTGAGTAGGAAACTGTTTGCTTCTGCAGGGTCGCTTAGGAAATTACAAAATCTACTTCCTACTGCTACAAAGGTTGCCCTCTCAAAGTCGCTACTTCTACCCATCCTTGATTATGCAGATTCCAGCTATCCAGATCTAGCCGAGGACCAACTAGATAAACTTGATCGTCTTCAAAATGTTTGCATAAAATTAATATTTGGTTTGCACAAGTATGATCACGTTTCACAGTTTCGAGTTAGGCTCAAGTGGTTGCCAATCCGTTCTCGCCGAAATACGCATATCCTCTCTCTTCTGTACAACATTTTGTTTAACCCTTCTAACCCTTCCTACTTAAAGAGCCGGTTCGAGTTCCTACATGAATCGCATGATAGGTGCTTGAGATCATCAGAGAATCTACGGTTCAGAATGCCTCAGCATTCTACAAGCTTCTTCGATAAATCGTTTACAGTAACAGCCATCCGCTTGTGGAATAGGTTACCGGTGGAGATAAGGCGAGCCGAGCCAATAAATAAATTTAAATTGTTAGTCAGAGATCACTATCTTTAATTAAAACTTTGAGCTGCAGGATTCATTGTACCTACGTACTAGTATTTCTCTACTTTAATCTATTTGT